>CM050170.1:123658373-124030873 GCA_027410445.1 Discoglossus pictus
AGGCATTTTTATCAAATATTCATGCAGGTGTCTTTATTTCAAACAAGTGATTTTTATTTCATCAGTGTTTCACAATATATCATGATTAAATACGCCATCTATAAAAAAACTTATTTTGGCACTTTTTAAGTATAAAATGATTCACATGAATTGGATTCATATAAAGAGCACAGTTTCAGGGATCACTGAAACACTCAGAAATCAAGTTTAAGACTTTGGAAAGCTTGAGTAGAAAAAGTCACAATTTACCTGATACACTGTACCGAGTTTAAAATCCCTCAAACCATAGGTTACTAAAATTTTATAAACCACTTTCTAAAAATAAAAGGGTAAGAGATGATAATGCCAAAAGGGTCCATGGTCTTTTTTTTTCTTTGTTTGTACGACTGCCTGTGTAGTGTGTGTTTACTTTTCTCATATTCACCATTAAAATGTAAATATGTCAGAAAGGTGATGGATTATCTGCTAAAATAAAGCTTCTCTCCATAATTCAGTCAATAACCAAAGAACTACGCCCAACAAAAGCCAACTAGAATTAGTCTTCCTAAGGTAGTCGCCATTCAAATACTCAGGTTGTAACTCAACGACGGTTCATACTCGATAATCAGCTCTTACTTTTGATCATCCGGTTGCTCTTTGAAAACTTAGTACCAGACATGCTCTGCCTATCTGCTTCTTAGAGTAACATTTTTAGACATTTGTTCTTTCAGTCTACTGACAAAATGTGCAAACACAGAAAATAAAATCACTTGAATATTGTATGTTGGTCCAAAAAACTCTGCATTAATATTACAGTATAGATGTCTGTTCACCAACCACTCATAATCGTAGATTATATTTTAAACCCTGTTTTATATGGTGTTGTGAAAAAGGAACAATAATGAAATATGAGGAAAACATTCAGAGTTTGAATCAAACCACTTAGAAACACTGTTGATATCTGCAGAAAATTCCCCACCATTGAGCACCTTTTTTTTTCTTTAGCATTTAGTAAAAGTTAAGCAGTTTACAGATGTACTAGTTAACAAAATAAAACAATTATACTACTGTCAGTGAATTATACCCACACACTGTCAAGGTAAACTGTGTGTAGGATTCACACAAAATTCTGGTAATTCAAGTGTAACTGATCCACAATAACAGAGCTGTGTGTCCTACTCTATACAAAGGCAGTCACCACCATTCTAAATGAAGCAACTTGACTGTCAAAAGAAGTACATATCATTAATCCGTATGTGCTTGAACTGATATGATATCTAGACTTGTAACAAGCGCCATCTCCTACTTGACTTGACGTTAGTGCATTACCTGTAAATATCTTACACGAAATACATCTGACACTTTTTTGCGATGGAAACTATCATTTTTTATATTAGTAAAATGTCAGAGTTGGCACATTCATGAAATAAAGTGTCTTAAGTTCTTCTTCTGATGATATCACGTTCCTTCCTACAGTCAATATGTTGTAAAGAAACTGATTGTATAATGCTTTTAATTCGTCACATTGGTTTGACTTCTTTGCTTTGTGCTTTTTATTTTTGTTCATTCCTGCTCAAGTTCCAAATGTTTTCCAGTCTATGTCAGTAAAAGTGTAATCACAGATCAACTGATCGTTAGTAATTTGGCACATTTTATATAATTTTCTGCATTTTCTCCAAAACTAATAAGAGCACAAGCTTTATTCAAAGTAGAATTTATTCTGGTAAAACCAATGGAAATTCCAAATTTTTATTTCATTCTTTGTAAGTGCGTGTGGGTGACGTTCCTTTGTAGAAGATGTTTCGAGTGCTCTCTGGGCTGTTACTCCTTTCAGGGATTAAAATAATGTTGCCTTTTCTTCTAAGAGTAGAATCGCGACTTGAAGAAATAGATAGAGTCTCTGAGCCAATTTCACTACCTTCGACAGGTGTAACTCGTATTGTGGTGATTCCATGGAGAAGATGGTCATTATCTATGTTGCTTCTTTTCCTATCAGCAGTTCCAAAAGTGTCTTTTAATGATTCACAGCTTTCAGAGTCTCTGTTCAGATCATTTAACTCATAAGCTTGACGCAGGCTACCTTTTTCTGGAGCTTTCCATTTCCAGGACCCACTTCCTTCTCCCTCTAAAGGCATCTGGATTATAGGCTTGTTGTTTTCTGGGTGGGCTTCAATTCGTACAATGTTTGTTGGCTCATGTTCTGTGAGTGCTTTGTATCTGATGGATCCAGTACAACTGACTGTGCTTCCCTCTGAACTTTTGGGACTTCCTTGAAGCATTCCTTGTTGCTTTGACATGGCGATCACTTGCATGATTCTTGGCTGACTATTGCTTCGACATGCAACACTTTTCTCAGCCACCTTAAGCCATTTTGACCTAGCAGAACTGCACTTAGGAGAAGTAGTTATAATATTTTCATGAGTTTCTTCTGGGATGTGTACTAACTGTGAAGACCCAGGGCGTGATTGAATAGAGACTCTAGGGCCACCAGGAATTCCAGTGCTGTTGCAGCCAGGCACACTACCAGTCTGTAATTTAAGGTATGGATTGCCTGGGCCAATATGATCTCCATTGACACCCACCCTTACAGGCTCAGAACTTGATCTCATTTCTATAATTCTTTGTGGGGAGAGTCCCGCTTCAGTCTCAATTACCTGTAATGACAATTTACGGCTTTCATTTTTAGTCTTCCACTGAGACAGAAGTTGCTTGGATCGTGCTGAGTCCATTGATGCATGAATGGTTGCATTCCTCCTAGCTGGATCTTCTAAAGAGGGTGTGTGTACTCTTGGCAATGTGTTACTAAATGTCACCATGTTCTCTTTTCCCATGGGGCTTCGAGGTGTTATAACCTCTACATCAGTACTTGCTCTCTTTATGTTTGTGAGTGAGCTTGACTCTCTGTGATTTCTGTTTAAGATGCTTTCAGAGTGATGTGAGGAGATGCCATCGCTACTACTCCCATTCTTCCCTGGTAGTATCCTGCTAGTGTCTTGACTGATGTCAGTAAGAGATCTTAGTGGTTCTCTTAGTGGTGGCAGAGGCTTCTGTGGAATGTTGTCTTCACTAGGCTGAAAGTTTCCTACAGCATAAAGGCCCTAGAAAATAGAAATATATATATTACTGCAACAAGGTATTTATTTACTACTGTAAGTTATAGGCAAAGCTCATCTTATGGTGCCTGTATATAGTTACTATATTCTGTTATGTTACTGTATGTATAGTAAAACTATACTATCTGTGTATGGATTTGGGATTAAAAGGTTACTGTAATCAAAAATTTTCAATTTTGCATCTGAAAAATTGAAACACAATGTTATTGTGCGATTGTTTTCCTCCTCTACACTGACATGTTAAAACTAAACCAAGGGACAGTAAATCTTATTCAGGTCTAGACTGCAAGTCATTGTGACAGTATGTCTATTCAATTACATGTGATCAGAGAAGAAAACACAATAAAAAGGCTCTCCATGAAACTTTCTTTACACTTCCTCTCATTTCACTTCTAAGATAAATGGTGGATCAAACACATTGTTTTTTTTACTTATTATATGATCCGTTATTGGTAATGTTATTACATTAATATATTTTACGACATTTTAGTCATGTATAATATGATCTTTTAAAAGCATCACAGATTTTTTTGACTACAGTAGCCCTTAAAAGTTCTGGCAGACAGTAAGTTATAGGAATGAACACCCCGCCTATTAAAATTTACAGCCTTATTAAATTGCGATTCAGCCAATTGAATAGGGCTCTATATAAGCACATAGCATATTTTTTTACAGAAGTTTTTAGTTAGTGAAGACCTTGCTTTTGGATAGAAGTTCACTAACTAAAAACGTCTGTAAAATAAATATGCTATGTGCTTATATAGAGCCCTATTCAATTGGCCGAATCGCAATTTAATAAGGCTGTATATATGTAGAGAAAGAGTCATTCTAAGTACACATTCTAAGTACATTTACAGATTCCGAGAAAGCTGGGAAACTTGTATACCACAGATTTACTCAGTACACAGCATTTTCACATCTACTTATTTGACTTCTTGAGTACATTAAACTATATGAATGGACATCAATAAAACTATTGTAAGAAAATTAAATATGCAGAGAAAGAGGCATTATGATAAATGTACAATCTCAAGAAGACTGTGTAGTCCATTTCCCATTTATTTTATCAGTAAACAATGTTTTCACTTCTGACGAAGATTCTGGGTATTGATATGCAAATTAGGCTTAACATATATTACCTTTGTGCCTCTAGTCCACATTGCATTGCTCTCAGGCATAGTGTTAGTTGGTCTCTGGATTTGTTCCCTAATCCAAAGACTTGTTCTGAAAGCCTCATGACAGCCATGTACAATTGATCACATGTTAAGTGGGTTAGAGGCACAAATGTTATACATATTGTGGATAATTTGCATATTTGTACCCAGAGTCCTTAGTAGCAGTTAAAACACTGGCCTATTTGGGATATCTAGATGTATTTCTGAATGTTTTTTTTTTCTTTTTCCATACTGTATACACAGTGATGAATATTTCAATCACCTTTCCATCTATATACTTTGCGACTGGTCTCAGAAAATTTAGTAGAATAATAAACCATTTTTTAAATTGATTGCACCAGCATGCTTTCATAATTATCTATTCACAGTTCATTCACAGTAACCCCATTACAATCATCTTTAAATTATAAACTTGTCGTAAAAGGAAATTTGACACCTTGATAACACTTAGATTAATTACATATCTAAAGTGCTAATGTAGCATTGAGCACTTAGGCATCTTCTGGATAACATGCTGCTTTAGCTCACATAATCTATAAAATGAGGTTGATGGTCTTTTTTCAGCTGTTTGGAAGTTCTAGCACATTCTGTCAAACTTTTCTAGTATCATAAAATGATGTGGCTTCAGTGTTTATAGAGTTGCACCTTCAGTCCTTAGTTTCATCCATAGACCACATTGTAACTATATTATATACCAGATCCACTATTAAGATTGGTAATAATTAAGAACTTAACTTGCTCTTGGCTCAGATCTTAATACCAAGGATTACATTTAAGAATATTTGCTCTCTAGTAGGCTTTTGTCCAATAATACTGATTAAGCATCTATACAGGCCACATTTTAAGAAAATAGTTTTGGAGTACAGGTGAGACGATCAGTGGTTCAATTATTTTGATTTACCAACATGGAAATATGGCATGGGTCGGGCCAGAGGTCTAAAATTAGATAATCCCAGTCGTTATGTCAAATGTGAAACCAATAATAATGTTCAACATTTCAACATTTCAAAAACTCTTTCTAATAAGATGAATACATTTGCTGTGTATCAACTTTTATTTTACTTACCAGATAAATAGCAATTCCTCCTCCCAATAAGAAGCCGCTGTAAACATCAATGGGATGGTTCTTATATTGGGTTATGCGAGTGAGGCCACATATTATTCCACAAATAATAAATGAAAACACCAACAATGGTTTAAGGAGCTTAGACGAGTCTGTTAAGGTGGCATTGAAATACATCTGAAATAGAAAGGAAAGGAATAAATTAATTATTGTCATCCGGGTAGAGTTACCTGTACATAGCAGTTCAGCTGAAAATACATAATTCCATAAAGTTGACTCTTTGAAGGTATCCTCTGATCCACGATTTGTGTTTTATGTCCATTGATCCAGAAAACAACATTATTCTTCCTTCCCTTGCATCAATACTCTTTTTAAAGTAGAAATTAAATTTTGCCTAATTTCCTATATCAACGATTATATGTATAAAAGATGAAATGTATGTAAAGGTTATAGAACTTGAAATGTATTGCTACAAGACATTTGTACTAGGTGATGTGAGTTGCCGAAGATCATGGAAAAATGTATGTAACTGCAGCTGTAACTTGGTTGGTCTAGACCTTTTCACACAATCAGGCTGCTCAGCTCAGAATTCCAAGTGTCACTGACATAAATGGAACACAAATTTTAAATCTAATGATGGTTCACTCTCTCCTTAAAGGTATATGAAAGTGAGCTGGGTTATAAATGCATCTGATAGAGGAGAATTTATAGTGTCTGAAAATAATTGTTTGCATGAAGAAATTCAAAAGTAAACAGTTAAACCGTTAGCCTGAAGTTTGCTGAATTTCTTGCATTTGCAAAGAGTTTTCTCTCAAGGTTAACACCCCCTGAAATTCCCAGGAATAATTAACATAACTTATACAATGTTTCTTTTTTGCCTGGGGATTGTGGAGACATGCTCAGTTAGAACCTGTAGTCTGCCCTACTGTGGGAAGTCACATGATGTCAGACACTTTCCTTTAGCCAATCAGCATGAGCATGTGCTGCATATTGGATATCTCTTTAAAAATTAGACATCCAATATTCAAATCTCAGTTGCTGGGGGTGTCTACATCAACCCCAGCACATATTTTTATTTTCTACAAAAAAAGTTTGCATTTTTTCATGCAAACATGTTTTGCTAGCTGGGTTATGATGCATTCTACAGGATGGATTCATAACCCACCTCACTTTCATATACATTTAAAGCATAAAGAAGTTGCAAGCAATTATTGGCATTCATATACAGAGTTAATGTTTTCTAGCTGTTTTTAATATAAAAAAAGGACATGTAGGTGGACCTTGCCCTTTAATGCATACTAATATTTAAATTGTCTTTTGAACCTGCTGTTTAATTGAGTGCAGTTGCATAGATGCTGTTCCACAAGTATTCCTTAATCCTTTTCTACCTCTGATTCCACTAGATTTTGCTTTATCATGATCATAATTTGCATGCTTATTTTTCGTTTGTAAATGTATTGACTTATATTTATCTGGGGTAAATTGTATCTGCCATTTTGCTGCCTAATCTTTAAGAGTATATATGTTCATCAGCAGGGAAAGTACATCCTGATCCAACATAATTACATTGGACAATTTAATCATATTAACAAATATGGTGAAATTACACTCAAATACCACCTCCAGATCACATTAAAAAGAAATATGCCAAGTACTGAACCACAGAGAACACCACTTTATGTCTGTTTAACTATAATATATAAACTGAGTAGGTTCCATAGTACATTAGAGGGGAACCCACTGCATATGGAGAAATGAATTGGATTTACAATGTATTCAATGATTTGAGGTTTGGACATATATTTCATTATTTTCCACCTTATCCAGTCAAGCTCATATCAATTCAACAGTCATGCAATAACTTCCCCTACCATGAGATCCAAAACGTCAAGCCAGGTATATTTTTGTAGATTTCTGGATATATTGTTGAATGGTTCAATGGCTTAGTTTTAACATTAGATATTGAATGTATGAAGGGTGGAGGATGCTTGTAGTGATCTCTATGCAGATTTAAGGAAGACACCAGCTCTGGTGGTAAACATTGCTTTAGTGTATAATACATAATAATTTGTTTTATGTTTTATTGTGCCACATAGGATGAAAATAGATTATCAGTGACAATGTCTTAATGCAAGGACTTTGTTATAGGATTGAGAATAGGAATAGGTTGGTATGTCCTATTAGAATAAGTATATACTGATAATGTTAAAGGGTTGAGAATAGGAATAGGTTGGTATGTTCTATTAAAATAAGTATATACTGATAATGATAGAGCTAACAGAATCCATTGATGACATAACTCTCACTCTAGGTAGCGATCAGAGCTAACTACAAATTTAGGTTAATATACTTGCTTTAAAAGGTATAATAGTAAGGTATCTTCCCAATGAGACCTATATTTTATTCACTCTTGCCAGCACTGCATTCTTTTATTTTAACAGATAAAATAAATGTAGTTAATTTAGTAAAATTTTCTATATAGAGGCAGTACTACAAAATCAGCTAAAATGAGCCAAACAAACTGACTGAATACTGTACAATTTAGACCAAACATCAAGTAAATTATACAAATAACAAAAACATTAACGGTACAGAGAAAAAGCACACAAGAGGAATCAAAAAATTAAAAAAAAAAAAAACAATAGCAAATGTTATTTCCCCAGTTATTTCCCTTGCTATTTAACTTTTATATATTTTTTTTATTTTAGTGGAACGGTTATGGTAGTGCTGTTTTCTAAAACATGTATTTTTGGTGTAAATTATTGTTTTAGATTCACTGCAGAATATTAGAAAATGCTGAAATATATATATATATTTTATATATATATATATTTAAGCATTTTCTAATATTCTGCAGTGAATCTAAAACAATAATTTACACCAAAAATTACACCAAAAATATAATAGAAAAAACTCAACTTCTGTTTTTCTTTTTTGCATGGCTTCAAATAAATGACAGAACATTGATGAATAGAGCTTTTCACATTTCATTGTTTACAATTTTGGCACAAACATAAATTCAAATATTATCTTACCAATCATTTTTTTCTAGTGTCACCTACAATTAATATTCATAATATGACTGCAGGAGAAGTCATTTTAGATTTTCAAATGTGGATAATTCACTTTAACTACACTTATAAATTATGGCCCCCATTCTAATCCCCTATATCGCAGATTACACCATGTTTAAGAGCAATGCTAATCACTCATACCAGAAACATTGTGAGAGTACTGCTACGAGTGCCTGCGGCAAACCAAAGCGGAATTTTGAGGCAAACTTTTCTATTTATTTTTGCACTGCCAAAAGATTACAAGTTACTACATTAGACTTTTACATCAAAACCCTATGCTAATAAGACTTTACAGATAACTCGCAAATCAGGGTAGAGCCGTAACATCAAAAATATTACATGTACTAAAGATCACTCGCAAATGATTTTAAAATTATTACTGAGTGACAAAGCAGCTGTTAAAAAGACAGTATAGCATTAAAAACAATAGAAAATTATGAATGTTCATCATTATTTGACACTTAAAAGTCCAATATCTCACAATGTATAATTAAAATATATTTTATTATTATGTCCATTTCCTTACACAACATCCAAGGTAACACACCCAGTACTCAAGGAGTTAATACATATTAGGAAACCATATGGAGTACGAACAAATACTCTAATCATTGTCTATATATATAATAACTTTTTCTTTGAATTCTGAGCTGGAAGCAGGTTTTTTAACTTGTTTTAGACATTCAAATGTGAACATAAATGTTTTATTTATTTATTGTACTACTGTATGGTGTAAGGCTTCTATCGCTCTTTCACCCACCATATATTAAGTGATTGTTGTGGTGAACTATGTACTAATCGGGTCCACAACAGACGCTGAGATCCTGCTCCACACTGATGATAGGCAGTAAGCTTGAAACAGCTGGATAGGATTCTCAGCTTGTGTTTAATCCAACCTTGGCTTTGCATAAAGGCTGTGTACTGCAGCAGGCATAAGCTTAAGGGAAGCCATGTTTGAAATGGTTTATGGATTGAAGAGCGAGGCATTTGTGGGCACATTTGCAAGTCCAAGCTCAGCTTCCCAGATTGCAGTGTAATAACTGTTTTTCTCAGAATTCTGAGCTGGAAGCAGGTTTTTTTAACTTATTTTAGACATTCAAATGTGAACACAGATGTACTAGTTATTTACTATATATATATATATATATATATATATATATATATATATATATATATATATATGTACATTTAAGTTAAATAAGTATAAATAAATCAAAAATAATATATATAGATATATAGATATATATGGTTTCTTGCAGTAGTTCTCACTAATTACAATAATCATGACGTTCTCATTTTCTATTGGTTCCTTGAGCCGTTTCTCATCCGTAAAGCTTAGTTAGGTGTCATTGTCATGTATATTGTCTAGATAAGGTATTCATGTAAGAGACACATACTTTTGATAACTTTTTAATTAGAATTATTTTAAATGTGGAACCCTCAAATCTCCGATTTTTTCTTTCTCTTGTTATTTTAATTTAATTTCTCCTTTATCTTTTAGGAATTATAACTTATACATTACTTTTGTTTCATATTTATTATTAAAAATGTTATCAATAAAAGCATTAAACAAATATTGAAATGAAAGATTGAAACATTAAGAGTTTATGTTTACATCTCTATCATTTAGTGCCATTTTTTCCAACAAAATAAGGCAATCATATAGGCAACCAGAATAACAATCTGGGTCTACATGCTCTCAATATATATTCTCAGATAATAATAAAAATATTTCCAAATGTAATGTATAGAAATGTATTCATAAATAATGACATAATTGATATTTCACAATCAGATTGGAGCTTTTACCTGGGAATTTCTGATACTGAAAGTTCTAATGAACTAATACAATTTTGGATTATTATTATAGACTAATATATTTCTATATTTTCCTATACCTTTTTTATAATTGTTATTTAGATTTTTTGTTCTCTGTGTGTATATAAACGCTGTGTATGTAAATATATAATGTTATGCTCAATGCACCTTGTACATTGCTATAGAACATGTTACAGAATATCCGAGCTGGCATCTTTCATACTGTATATGCAGCACATTTCATAAAACATTTTATTTTTATTAATATCTAAAAATCCCTCTAATGATTATGTTGACACCCCCAGGGGTGTCTACACAAGCATCTGACAATGCAGAATTAGGGGACCAAATTTAACCCATTATTCACCTGCTGTGTCATGCTCAGCCAATAGGAGAGCAGTGATATCACTGCTGGGATGTGACCCTCCTTGCTTCTTCATGTATGTGCTGTGTGCTGTGCTGCTGCCATAGCACCTTCTAACATGGACCACACTACATATCCCAGGCTACTTTGCAGCAGATGCAGGAACCCCAGAGATATATTCAAATGTTTCAGCTAACCT
The DNA here is from genome assembly GCA_027410445.1 of Discoglossus pictus. Lineage (NCBI taxonomy): Eukaryota > Metazoa > Chordata > Amphibia > Anura > Alytidae > Discoglossus > Discoglossus pictus. The sequence continues at coordinate 123,669,159 of CM050170.1, forward strand.
CTGCTTTCTCCTGATTGACCAAAATATAATTTTATGCTAATTTCACCTGGGTTTGGAGGGGGTGTTAACCCTGATTTTCAACTGTCAGAAAGTACAAGACATTTTGATAACTTCATGGTAAGTATTTAAATGTTTATATTAGGATTCTGTCATGCACAATATATTTTTTCATACACTAGTGATTCTCCTCTATTAGATGCCCTCATAATCCAGGAAACTTGGATATGCTATTTTAATTTAAATAATATGTTCCAAAAACATCTTATACTAATAATGTGTTCGTCTGTGTTTCATTGAATTCCCATTTTTATATATAAGGGGTTAATGTGTGGGAGTATGCAGAATATGACTGTTCTCCCTGCAGAATTAATTGATAGTTCTGCGAGATTGGCTGCCTGCCTCTCCTGCTTGAGTTGTTCTATATGTAGGAGGCAATGAGATGTATTTTCAGCACAGTTAAAAGCATGTCCTTGTGTCAATCAATGTCTTATTTTGCATTGCTTCTAAACTTAAGGGAAAATTTCATATGCAAAAAAACATTTTTTTACTCTAAACCCATAGGTCATTATGGCTTGAGTCATCAGTTTTCCAATTGCAGAGAGTAAAACAATTCTGAGGTTGACCATTTCATTCGTGACATGAATGGACTAGTTTTACCGTGTACCAGATGGGCACTTAATTGTCTTAATGGAACATGATACATTTTACCGCAATGGACTGTGTGTGAATACAGCTCATATTAGATAACCCATGGTACTTAAAGAGACACTGAGTGGATTTTTATGATAATATAGTAGAAATTCTTCCTATATATGTACTTTAAAAAGCATGTTACTTATTTCCAAAGCACATAAATATTTTACTTACAAATATTTTTTGACATTCGCTAACTTGTAGGGGTGTGCCATTTCAAGGAAATTGTATAAGATCCTCCCCTCTCATCATTCCCAAAGTGCCCTGTTTTCTCTGTGTGGTGGGCTACATGGGGGACAGGAAAACCTAATTCTGCTCTGTGAGAGCCTCTTGCTCTTGCCCATACCCTGCCTCTGCAGTCTAGTGATTGGTCCAGAGTGGAGCTACAATCCTGACGCACAGGTTCAGATAATTCAGCTGGGTAACAGAGTAATGGTACAGGTGAAAGTAATCTCCTGAATAAATGGCAGGGACAATATGAAGTAATGGAGGCTATAGGAGAGGTAAACTACAAGATCAAGCAGCCTGAACAAAGCAAGCAGTAACAGATCTGTCATTTGAATTTGTTAAATGACTGATGTGAGAAAGTGGCTGAGGTAGAGTTATGCAATATTTAACCACTGGAAGTGATGCTAAGAAAAGGTACAAATATTGTCAGAATTATTACCACAGCAAAGGGAAGAAGTATTGCAAGTGATTCAACGCAATAGAGATGTTTTCTCCTTAAACACCGGTCAAACAAATGTGGCTATCATGACATTGTCACTAAACCCGGAGTAATTGTAATAAACAGACCATACCCCATATTTGAGGCAAAGAGGGAGGAAATAAGGAAAGAAGTTAAATAAAAGCTTGTCTTATTGGTTAACAAAGAGTCCAGCAGTGAATGCTGTAGCCATAGTCTCCTAATCTGAAAACCTGATAGTACAACTTGCTTTTGCAGTGTTAGTTGAATGAAGTTTCCCAATTCAAAGTTTATCCCATCACAAGAGTGGATGGAAAAAGCAAGTTTCATGTTTATATTTGAACCAACCAAATTATGTTGGCAGGTTCCACTGACAAAAGGCCTCATTCAATTCAGGGCTGTTACTTGCAAGTAACTTTACTATTTGCTACTTTAGGGCTACTTGCTCCAGTAGCTCTACTTTAACTTACCTATTCAATTGGCCGGGCGCACAAGTTAGTCCTACCAGTAAACCATGCCATCGGCAGTAAGCATTCGCAAGCTTGAACATGATAGCGGCCGCAAGCCAGTAACTCATGTTTCAAGTCTCCAAACTCAGAGCACTGGAAATGCCAATATAAATTCAATCCAGCACTGTAAATCACTGTAAATGATGGGGAACACAATGGGTGACATTAGAATTAAAAGCACGACATTCTCAAGCTTGCACATCGACAACATCAAATACTCTATTTCATGTTTAATTTCCATCCAAAGTCCTACTGGCTTGAATGACCTCCAAGTCGGTAACTCGTTATTCAAGCCTGTAGGACTTTGGAATCAAACACCATATTTCATCAAAGTCCTACGGGCTTGAATAAAGAGTTACTGACTTGGAGGTCATTCAAGCCAGTAGGACTTTGATGAAATATGGAGGTTTATTCCAAAGTCATATGGACTTGGAGTTTGAAGCCAGTAGGACTTCATGACAAAAATGGGACATGAAATAAAGTATTTATTTTTGCCAATTTGCGAGCTTGAGAATGTTGAGCTATGAATTCTAAGACCAAACATCACTTTCACTTCTAATAAAAGTACAGGATTGCTTTTTTATTTGCTTAATTAGTGCTACTATTTGTAAGTAAGTCCTTTGTGGGACTTCCTTGGTACCAGTAACCTATTGTTGGTGTTTAGCCATTTATAGGCTTGACGGGAGGGTGAAGTAGAGCAATTGAATAGCGAAGTGGCCATTTTAGTGCTTGGGACTCTTGCGGCCTTGAAAGATCAAAGGCTTAGAGGGAAGTAACTTGCCACTTTTCAGTAAGTAAAGGAAAATAGCGCGCAGCAAGTAACGCAATCGGAACCTGCAAGTAGCAGGCAATTGAATAGGGAAGTAACTTGCAATCTCCACTTACTGCTACTTTTTGAAAGTAGCAATTGAATGAGGCCCAAAGTCAGCAAGAGAAAAAACAGCCTTCTTTACTCCTGACTGCATGTTCCAATATAAAAGTTTTACCATTTAGCCTACATGGGGCCTCATTCAATTGCAATTTGGCCAATTGAATAGAGCTCTATATAAGCACATAGCATATTTTTTTTACCGAAGTATTTAGTTAGTGAACTTCTATCCAAAAGCAAGGTCTTCACTAACTAAAAACTTCTGTTAAAAAAATACACTATGTGCTTATATAGAGCCCTATTCAATTGGCCAAGCCGCAATTGAATGAGGCCCATGGAGGCCCGGCAATGTTTCAAAGGTTTATGTACAGACTCCTATGACCACACTTTGGGCCTCATTCAAATGTGATTTGACCAATTGAATAGGGCTCTATATAAGCACACAGCATATTTTTTTACATAAGTTTTTAGTTAGTGAACTTCTATCCAAAAGCAAGATCTTCACTAACTAAAAACTTCTGTAAAATAAATATGCTCTGTGCTTATATAGAGCCCTATTTAATTGGCCAAATCACAGCCTGCCTTGCTCTTATAAAACCTTACTGGCTTCCCTGATATATAGATTTTGTGATCTCTATTTCTCAAAGTGTATATATATATATATATATATATATATATATATATATATATATATATAAAATATATATAAAATATATATAAAATATATATAAAATATATATATTATATATATATATATATATATATATATATATCATGTTAAACAAGATATTTTAATTAGTAGTTAACTCTTTGAACTCAAAAACATATTTTTCAATCTTTACATCTATAAAAATGTGTCTGTCTGTGTGCATATATATACAGTGCCTTGCACAAGTATTCACTCCCCTTGAATTTTTACCTATTTTGTTACATTACAGCCTTAAGTTCAATGTTTTGTTAATCTGAATTTTATGTGATGGATCAGAACACAATAGTCTAAGTTGGTGAAGTGAAATGAGAAAAATATATACATAAAACTATTTTTTAGAAATAGAAAACAGATAATTGGCATGTGCGTATGTATTCACCCCCTTTGTTATGAAGCCCATAAAAAGCTCTGGTGCAACCAGTTATCTTCAGAAGTCACATCATTAGTGAAATGATGTCCACCTGTGTGCAATCTAAGTGTCACATGATCTGTCATTACATATACACACCTTTTTTGAAAGACCTCAGAGGCTGAAACACCTAAGCAAGAGGCACTACTAACCAAACACTGCAATGAAGACCAAGGAACTCTCCAACAAGTAAGGGACAATGTTGTTGAGAAGTGCAAGTCAGGGAGAAGTACACTTGAGAATGATGGGGGCAGGGAAAGAGAAGAGACTCACATGCAAGTCAGTGGAAACGGGAAATAAATAAACAGAAATGTTCTTACTTTTGAATGTATCCACTTTCCTCTGAAGCAGACCTTTTTGTCTCCTCCACCCTGGGTCTTAAAGGGGACCTGGCCAGCTCTTCTAGTGTGCTGGACTATAAATAAAGTCTGACCAGTCAGCATTCTGGTTCAGACTAAGCATACTCACTAAAGGGGTCTGGGCTATGACAGCTCATGCACCATCATTGGTCCAGCCCTGGCCAATGGGGCTCCTTCAAGCAGGTTACATTTAATACCACTGTGTAGGCAGTAGGGACCAGAACTGTGATATCACTGGGCTGGGCTAAGACATAGTAGCCCAGCCTGCTTCCAAGCTCCATGATAGACCAAGCCCCAGAAAGAGCTGTCACATCCCCTGAACAAGATAAAGCAGCTCTGCTTAGGGGAAAACAGACAACTTAAAAAGTAAGAACAATATTTACTTTTATTTAATATGAAATTGCATACGGTTTTTAATAGTCTCTGCCCAACAAAAAAACATATGAGCTTTTGAATCTAATGCAATTGTCTATGGACAGCTTCTCACACTCCAACTGTTTATAAGAAAAAGAGGGAGGACAGCACCAAATCCAAGTAAGGCTTTTTAGGATTAAAAAGACACAGCAATGCGAATTAAAAGAACTGAAACATTAAAAAACATATACTTTAATAAATTCTTAACAGCATTTCAGTATTACAGTTGTGTAGGTATTTGCTGTTTATTTATTATTACTTGGTTTTGATATATATATGCAGTTTTTTGAAAATGTAGCTAAATTACACATCAATTTTATGATTACTTGTTTAATTGAACAATAGTCATAAAATGATCATAAAAGATCAAGATGTTCCATTATTGGCTAAAAAATAGTTACATTTAAAAAAAAAGAATGTTTCTCCTTGCAAATACAGCTTGTTTGATCAAAAAATGGATACCTAACACACACATGCTGTGTGTGATCTAGTTATCTAGGGTTCAGAGGTAAGGAATATAATATTATTTATGATGGAAGCTATACTGTTTAATTTAATTAGGAACTTCAAGGATGACAGTGCTACTTTTTAATCACAATCCTACATAGCTATTAATCTTTCTGACTGTAACTAAACCATGGAATCCTTAAAACGTTACACTAAGACTGTGTAAATAGATGAATACAGACCTGTTAATGATTGCCTGCATTTTTTGCACATAAATGAAACTATTTTGATAACATTGCCAAATAATTAATATTTAGATTTGGCACTTATCTCTTATCCTTTAAGAATGGAAATACGTATTGATTAGACTCATATCACATTGGTAGACCATATACCTAGAAAGTGATAGAGCTATGGAATGGAGAGAGGAAAATAATTTGGGGAGCTCCCTTGTGACTTCTCTATATACCCCGTAGTGGCAATAGAAAATCCAAAAATGTATGTAGATGGTCAGATTCCACCTTGGTTCTCCAGATCACCTTTGAATAAAAGTAATTATCAACCCCTTCCCCAGACAAAGTAAGAGTCTTCCTTTACTCAAAGTCATTGAAAAGTAGCAGATGGCCTTTATTCTGTTGTGGTCCCCAGAGCTTTGCATCTGCTGCACCAACAGCAGTTTCATGATGTACCCAGAAAACATGAGTAATAAAACATGCTCTCCATAGAATTATACTATTTTGCATTACAATTTGGATAATAAAGTACAGGAGTACAAGCAATTAGTATTAGTATTATTATCAACACCAGTTAAGGTACATACTTGAGGACATGGAGATCAAAATAAAAAGGAAGAGGAAGAGAGGTGAAGAAAAGAAGGAGGAGAAATGAGTAGCAGAGCTAGAAAATGGTGAAACAATGGAAGGAAATATGTTGACAGTCATAGTGGGGGTAGAAGAAAGAAGTTAGAAAAAGAGTAACAGGATAATAGGAAAAGAAAAGGACAAGGAACATTATTTGGAAGAGAGATAGAGAAGTGGGCCATCAAGAGGATGGTGTGGGACTAAAAAGAATAGAGCAGCAGATGGAGGATGGGGCAGGAGGCAAACAGGGAGAGGTCAAAAGAGTAGCACATGGGCACAGAGAGCAAAAGAGATAGTATGGGCACCAAATCTCTGTAATGGGCCAGAGAGTTGTCCTTTTTTCGTCATATATACACAATGCAAGTTTAAGGGCTCATACATATATTAATTACCTAATTCATTCATAAATTATAATTGTGTAAAAGTGTGTCTATGGAAAAAAAAAGCATTTTAAAAACAGTGAAATAGACTAAAGACGATGAAATGAAAATTATGTTCTTCTAGCACTATGGAGGGAAACAAATAAATTTGATACGAGAACACCCAGTTCTACATTTTCTGTCTTTATGTTACAATTTCTCTAAACTTAATTTTATATCTCTTTACGTTCCTAATGGGTCGACTTTTTCATTTCTGTTATATAACATGATATACTTTTTATGTGAAGAAAACAACAAAATAATTTTAGTTTAGTACATAATGAAAAGGTCTACTTACAGAAATGTAGACAGCTGCAAACGCTGCTAGGGTGGCGTGTTGAGAGGGGAAGGACTTCCTGCCAAGAATAGACAAGTACAATTACACTTGTGAATATATGGAAATTTCTATTAGAAACTACAATACTTTATGTTTTTTAACTAGTTCACATACAACTCCCAATTAGATTTATACTAGCACTGTGTACTTACAGCAAAGGAAAGAAATATACAGAAATATATTAAGAAGTTAAAAGAAAATTGCACTTTTAAAGGTTAAAAAGTATATTGTGTACTTTGAAATTATTTAAATATGTATTAAAGGTGGAAATACTTAGGTTTTTCACATTTTTGTTTTTCACGGAATAACCACACTATTAAAATACAATCATCCACAATATACATCACTGCAAGAGCAAGACGAGTTTGTGCCAGTTTCACAGACCTCAATATGATAAAATTATCTTAGCAAATCCTACAAAGGTGGTTTCAAGGAAGAGCTGCAACAGCCTGTGATCTATCAAAGCTCTTCATAGCTATTCTTAGTAAATATCCCAAAGAAATGTAAAAAATATCTGTAGTTTTTAGAATTGTAATCTTTATCTTTAGTATTTAAGACTTTAGTAGATATTTTTATCCACCTTATTTCAGGTGGCTAGGGTGTGAAAGATGATCTACCCAGGATGCTTTCCCAATGGGTGTCTTTATCTGCCTCTTTTCATGCAGGCAGACGTAGACCAATCAGAATATAGTAAAACTTCCTGGTCGGATCTTAATGGGAACCAGAAAAGCTGCTCTACAAGTTCATGAAACTCTAAAATGCAGATGTAAGTTTTAGAAGCTACATTGAATTTATATTTTCAAATACTGATATGGGGCCATATTAAATTCCAGCCTCGTAAGTCCAACGTGTAGCACGTAATGGCTGCAGGCTTCAAATTTGGCCGAGTTACGTTGCTATTAAATTGGAAGAACGATGGGTTTGAGTGGAAAATCGTAGCTCGTTCATAGAACGATGGATTTGCAACCGTGCGGACGATTAACTAGTGTAGATCGTAGTTACAGGTTTAAACGTAGCCAATGGAAAAAGAGATCATCAGCGTAACATCACTGAAAAAGGGGAGGGTAGATTTCAAAGTCCTACGGGCTTCAATTACAGTTTGCGATCGGACCCACATTCCAGATTAATGCAATATTAATAAAGCAGTAAATATGATATTCTATTACATGCGAGTTACAGTATATGAGTTATATTTGCATTACAAGTGCAACGTATTGGTCTTTACCCCCCTTGCGTGTGCTCTCGAGCACATGTTGGGCTTTGGCCTCCATTTGCGTGTTATGGGCTTGCTTGCGTGTGACTTCTTAGCAATTTAATAGCTGAATTGAACAAGTAGCAGTTACGGGCTTGACAGATCAAAGAATTTACGGGCACAAAGTTCAACGTTGCTCAGCACATAGCCTATTTTCGTCCGTCCTGTGTTTTAACACGCAAGTCTGCTGCGATCTACGTTACTGGGCTAATTAAATACTGGTAACCCGTAAATTTGAAGTTACGAGCTACGTTTGAAAACATAGCCCCAATTTAAGTTGTATATTTCTAATCAGTTGGTAAATAAACATAATCTTATGATACACAGGATTTTAAGGAACTTAGCTAGAAAAATTTCATGATTTAAATCAAGGTGCAGTAACCAAAGAAATGAATAAATGCAGTTATCTCCTACAACCTACCTTCCAGCATTTATCACTGCAAGATCTGAGCCGGAACAAATATCTTCCAGAACATATGGATTTTCTTTGCAGGACACATTCAAAGATGTGTAGTTGGGTTTGCAGACAGTTAGGAAATATGGTGTCTGGTAACCAGTTGAGAGTTGGATAATGTCGGTTATAAGTGCAGTAGAGCAGAGTCCAAAAACATGAACCCCTGTGAAATATAAAAAAATAACAATTGTTAGGGAGAATGGATTGGCGTGGCAACTTAACTGTAATGCGTGGTGTTAGGATGTGCACCGGGTCCCCTTTTTTTTTGGGTCAAGGGACCATTGTAAGTACAATTTATTTTAACATAATAGGACTCAAGGTATTTTATAAAAATTTTAACTAATTTACTTAAGTAATTTGACCCTCTAATATGCAAATGAAGAAGCACCTAGAGTAACAGATTTTTCAGGTCACTTTCAGCAGCCCCCCCCCCCCTTCCTTTCTTCCTGGTCACTTTCACATAGGGTGCCATGTTACACAATTGTGACTTAAGGCCACACCCACTAGTTAAGATCTTCAGACTACCAGTGTATCATGGTAACAAGCAGACAGTGACATGTTCTACGTCTGAGCTGCATGATATACTGGTAAAAAAATTGTATGAAGTCCCTCCCCGATTGGGCACCCTACATCGGAGAGAACAGGAAGAAAAGGCAACGTTCCAATAGGTGAGAATTTGGTATTCTGTGGGGTTTCTTAATAGTAAGTGAAGTGCACATTTTATATGATTACATTAAGGAGAAACAAATTAACTATTTACCCAATTAAAACATTTATATATAATAAGCACTTACAGCCAGCAGGTAAATTTAATAATATTTGTTAGCAAAGATATATTAAAAAACACTTTTAAACTAGATAGAATCATTGAATCTATACCGCCTGGCTAGTCTGAGAAGCTGGAGGAGGTATCTGTTTTCTGATGTCACCATCCTGCATCTTTATCTTGCTTGTTTCTTATCATGTAAGTCATTTTTTACAATAAATATTTTGATTTTTTTATTATATATTTTGTTTATCCTCTATGGATATTTCTCTCATTTTTGTTTTTGCTTAGTAGCATATTTTGTTTCAGTGGTAATTAACACTCTCAGATTCTTTTAGATCAATTTATTTAATTATAATGTAAAATAACCTTTCTTGCACAGCTAATCAGCTGCCCCTGGGCAGCCTTGATTTAAGCCTGCTACTGGAGTATGGTTTGGCTGTTTATGGACTGATTGTGTGTCTCCCTCCAGTTCAGACAACCTGCAAACAAAGTGATACAGCAGCCGACAGCTTGGAACCACTTAGAGACCTGGAAATCTGAATAAATTACAGGCCACTAATTACTAACAAACTATTGGACTCTTTGTTGTGCCCCATCCAGATTTATCAGGATGAGAGCTGGTAAATAAGGAAACTGTTTGTTAGTTAAGGTTGTGCTTTGGTAAAAGCAAGGCCTATTATTTTGTTTGATTAGTTTTGGTTGTTATTGTTGTATCACTGGGCTAATTTCCAGTTAAACTCTTTCTTTCTCTGGGTGCTCCAATAGTTTTCTCCAAGACTTTATGGTAAATGGAGAGTTTAGGAGCATAATTGTTCTACTTTATATATTGTAAGACGCATATATTAAATGTATATATCTCTTAAATGCAGATACTTTACACAGTAACCCTAGCACATAGTGCATCTTTACGCAATAAATTGTGTCGACCTTTGACCATTTCATATGTTTGGATGTATCTCTGGGAGCCATCAATGGTCATTCCTTGTGTACTTTCTGTTTATTTTATGTTTATGTGGCACAACGCATTTGCACAATAAGCTAGCGGCTAACTAAAAAGAGTAGTAGAGCTAAAAAATGATCTCCCATGCTCAGTGGGAAGGTAAAAAAAGAGAATACACACAATTTGGCCATATATAATTTTACACCAGGTTCATAACATGAGAGAAAATATGTTCTACAGCACAAATAAAAACTTGTTTGGATTTCAGTAGTTAAAAATACTTTGATACTGCAATAAATTCTATAGAAGATTAATCAAGCAGAGCATTTAGTTTTACCATTATAATATGACCTAATATAACTTGAAGAGGTGGGCGCTGTGCCACTGCCTGATAAACCCACAACAGGAGTGGGCTGATTCGTATGTTAATTCTCAAACTTTTCATTGTATTAAGTAAAAATGCATAACAAGTGGAATGGGTTAACCTGCCAGTCAGAGATTACTTAAGCTTAATTAAGTGCCCACGTTAGTTTCTGTGGTGGCACACTCATTTGTGGATAGACGAACAGCGGGTTTGCCTTCAATATCCCCAAGTCATTGCCACAATATATGAAATTAAACTCACACAGATATATGAATTTGTAAGTTTATATAAAATAATCTGTGTTATATATATATATATATATATATATATATATATATATCTACATTATTTTATGCTGGCTGAAATATGTTATTGAGCTTTATGAATGACCTCATTAGTTAAGGAAAAACCTCAACATTTTTGTGAAGTATACAAAAATATCAATATTATAAACTGGATAATTATAAGCATAAAAATGTTTTTCCTAGAGAAAACATTAATTTTAGAAGCATCTATTTGTGTATAGATGGTTCCATCTTGTCCGTCCTCAGCATTCCCTGATGGCTTGGGGCCCAATGGCATAAACCTATCTACTAAACAGTGGAGGGAGATGCATGAGAGGGGTAATTTGTTAAATAAATTGACACCTACTCCTTTCAGCAAAAAATGCTCAGAAGTAGCCAGTTCACAGGCATATCTACAAGCCCTACTCATGCAGAAATGCAAACACAAATATGTATTTTTCACCAAAGTATCATGCGTGCCTTCAGGCACCAGAAGACGCATGCATTTTTGTTTTCTAACTAAAAACTAGCTTTAATGTCAGGGGGCTGTCATGACAGAAGACATTCTCTGTTACCCTGAAATGCTGTTGATCTGACTCCTTCCCGGCATTGTCTATTGCAGGAAAGTCTACATTAGCCAGAAAATAAATTAGCAGATCCATTTATGCTCCTGGACACCTAATGGGTTGGAGAGAATCATATCTTCTGCAAAATATTTTAATTATTATATCTCTTATTTTTATATCACCAACATGTTCCATAGAGCTGTGGTACAGTAAGACATGCATATGATAATATATCATTTGACATACTGATAAAAAAAGGAGTTGATGACTGTAACGGAACCCATCACTGTTTTACCCTGTTTTATGGTTATGTAATTCTTGGTTAAAATATGATCCTACTGTTATACTGTGTGTATGTGGTCTGAGCGCCATTCAGTAATAATGTGTGCTCAGACCTAAGCTATCTGCAGATATGTTCTGGGTTATAAAATGTTATTATATCTGTAAACATATTGTATTGTGTGGTATGCAGTCAAATATCTTTGGTCTCATACACTTGGTCAGGAGTTGCCCATCTGCCTATTAATAGTATCTGCTAAAACACACAAGAGATAGCAGGAGCTGAACAAGATAAACCTCACAGGGTGTCGCCAGGACTTGAACAAAGAGCCAGTATGGGGTTTCCCCAGGGGCATACTCCAGGAGGAAAAACAGGAAGTGTTCACTGGGACAGTCTGGGTGAGAATGAGCATAGTAGCCACGCCTGGGGTTGGCCCATGGGAGGAGTCTCATGGTTCCCACGTAGGGACCCTGTCTGATTGGCCAGAGGTAATTAGGGGTTGACCAAAGGTAGTCACTGCCCCTACTGTGTATGTGAAGTGTTTAAAAAAAGTGTTTTTGTTTTTAATAAAGGAGAGTTCTACTTGACCCTTCAAAACGTAGCATTGTCTCGTTCTTGGGGGGGGGATTTATGGTACCGTTACTCTGCCGCATTTTACAGTACTCCTGGATTATACAATGGGATATCGTGGATGGGAATAAACATTTCATTACTGCACAGCACCTTGCTTAAGAAAAGGACGTCTCCAACGGCTGATACCCTCTCACTACCGGGGTAGCCGTTACAATGACCATGCCCTGGAGCTAACAAACATACACATGACACTGTTATACAAAGTGCTTTGCAAGACTGAGAGCTTGCCAGTTTACAGATTAATGATTAAATAAACAATATATATTGTCATGTTTGGAACCATGAATTTATGTTTCAAATATACCATTGCGTGTATGAAATATTTTTATGTCTCCTATAAGTTATATTTTATTATATTTGACAAATGATATCAAACAGATCTATTTCTGGCTTCTTTGGATTTACCTGCACAGTTCCTGTTTGCTCAGCTGACAGCCCATTGGTGATTTGCTTTACAGATCTCAGTGATTGAGTTTTCATGACTGCAGACACTGTCTACTGAAAATAATAATCTCTACAAGTGCAGTCTGTTATAAATCCTACCTATAAATCTGACGGCTCTTCTCAGGAAAGAGTTGAAGTTGCAGCCTCCGGCGTTGATATTGGCTTCTGCTCCAATTCCATTTTTTCTCTTAGACAGACAGCAGTACAAGATGCCCTCTCCAACCATTATCTGAAAGTGATTGACAATCAGTGGATTAAGCATCATGTTTAATTTGTTGAATTTGATGGACTAAAAGTATTTTTCAACCTCAATTACTATGTAACTAGGAAATAGAAAACTCAACATTAAACACATTTCATATTTAAAGTACCATACTACTGTAGTCAAATATTCAAAATATCTCCTTTTGAAGAATTTTATTTGAAGACAGGCAATTTGTTTTTAAAATGTAAAGTAATACAACAATCAAATAATAAGAGCGGCAATTACTAGAAAAAGGGGAAAAATAAATTGTTTTACGCCTATAAATCTCTATTGTTTGTATTAAACCTATTTAATGGTAAGCTGCCTTAGATTAAAAGATTAACTTTGTTAAAAATCATCTAGCTATGTGAATTATTACAATAAAACCTGACGCTAAACAAAAAATAGGTAGCAGTAAACTAATTATTCAGTGCACACATTCTGTATCTACTATATATAGTATATAAACCAAAAAAATCAGTAACAAAGTGAAATATTAAATACTGTGACAGTCATACAAGGGCCCTCATTCAATTGCAATTTGCCCAATTGAATATGCCCAATTGAATAGGCCCCTAAATAAGCACACAACATATTTTTTTTAAAGAAGTTTTTAGTTAGTAAGCATCTATCCAAAAGCAATGTTTTCACTAACTAAAAACTTCTTTAAAAAAAATATGTTATGTGCTTATTTAGGGTCCTATTCAATTGGCCAAATCGCAATTGAATGAGGGCCAAGGTGTTTATGTGAGTCACATACTTTGGGCCTCATTCTATTATCGGCCGCAGCCGTTGCGGGGCCGCAAGGACCGGCCGCAAGCTATTCGGCTATTCTATTCCCTTACGGCCGGGGATTCCGGCAGGCTTGCGGCCGGTGCCTTGCTATCTCTTGCGGCCGCACGCGCCGGAGGAAAGCCTTTGATCTAAAACGGCCGCAAGAGATTTGCAATTCAATTGCTCCGGGAAACCTCTCTGCAAGGCTAAAAGCGAGCCGCAGTTACTTGCAGGAAAAAGGTCCCGCTAGCATCAATTAAGCACATAAAATAGCTCAAATAAAGCCATCCTGCACTTTGAGAAGACTATAAAGGGATTTTAGGTGTTAGAAAAAATAGCACATAATTATCCTGTACTCAAATCCGTAAAATATTTCATTTTTAATATCCGTAAAATATCCATGTAAAAAGTCCAGAGTGCTTGGAGCACCTCAGACACGCCCACGCCGCAGCCGGAAAATAAACAGTTAATTTGAACTCGGGTTTGGGCTGATGTGCAAGCTTGAGAGTGGGTTCCTTTTAATCCTCATGTCCCCCAATATGATCCCTAGCATTTACAGAGCTGTACAGTGCAGGCTTGAATTTATTTTTGCGTTTTTATATTTCACAGATTACGGCCGGTTCCAAGATATGCGGCCGGCCGTAAAAGGAGATCCTTGCGGGGCCGTATAATAGAATCGCGAGTTAACTGAACCCTCGCAAGGAATCGCAGCCTTACGGCCGATTTACGGCCGATAATATAATGAGGCACTATGTAAAGTTATTTTCCCTCCAGAGGACTGGAGGAGTTAACCTCTCTAGCTTCTGGAGTATGAGAGGGGCAGCTGATGAGAGAGAGAGAAAGAGAGGAATGAAAGGAGGAGAGAGGAGAGGGGGGGGGGGGAAGGGAGAGAGAGAGGGGAGGAGAAGGGAAGAGAAGGCAGAGGGAGGGAGAGAGGGAGAGAGACAGAGAGAAGATGGTGGAGAAGGGGGAGAGAGAGGGTGAGAAGGGGGAAAAATAAATAAACAGGACTATGACCTCTTGGATCAACAGTGGAAAACCTAAAAGTCTGGTACAACTATTTTTTTTAATTGATTTGCAGTTTTCTCCACAAAGTGTTAGTAATGAACTGATTACTACCCAAGGCAGTAGGCCTCTAAACTACACATGCCTATAAAGTACACAGGGGGAGAGGCTCACAATGAGCGCCAAAGGCGCTCATTGTGAGCCACGTGATGAGCACCAAGATGCTCATTGTGGGGGTCGCAATGAGCTCCGAAGGGGATCATTGCAAAGCAGGAAAGGTGCAGCTTGCCAAAAACGGTGATGAAGCCGAAGGCGCTCATGGCGGGTGGGGCCTGTTAAGTAGATACGGGGAGAGCCTCGCATTGTTTGGCTTAAAATTTTATTGTCATCATTTTTTGATGGGCACGTCGCTAGTATATCTATACGTGAAGAATGAAACAGCCGTGAATGTCCAGTAATCTAGTAATTTAGTAATTATATATAGATTAATAATTACTAAATGAATATATATATATGTACATGAATAGTAGATATTGTGTATTTAATATTTCACTTTGTTACTGATTTCTTGGATTTACATACTAATTTACCTTTGAGAATAGTACATGTAGGATTTGCTCTATGAATAATTCACTTGCTATATTTTTTTGTTTAGCCAGGTTTTATTGTAGTAATTTACATAACTAGTAAAAATAATACAGCCTCTAAATAGTTACCTTTTTTATATGAAATTAACCATTTTGTTTTCCAGTGATCTACTTCCTGAGGTGGAAGAAGAGTCTGAGTTCACAAGAAATGTTTATATGCACAATTGGAATGTGGCACTTACAGCTGTCATTGCTCTCATCAACATTAATGGATTACTCAGTAGTTTACAAGCACACACCCTCTTGTGATAGTTACAAACTGATTCAGCTGAGAATGAAAAATGGAAATTTGCAGGAAAAAAAAGGTACATTTACTTAACAGTCTGAAAGTTAACACTGTAGCAATCTTACTACAACAAAAAGGGCTTCAAATAAAGAAAAAATGACAGTTTCTCCACATTATTTTGAAGGGCTCTGCATGATATAGGTGGAGATAAGTACAGTATCCCTCTTCATTTTAAGGGAAAAAAAGCCCAAACAAGTTATTTTTGATGTTTTTCTCCATACAATTAGCAACTTCTTCTATATTATAAAGTATCGATATTTATTGCACTACACAAGGTAAAATTATGTCTTATCACTGTTAATTTCAACACTAATATCAATTAACAATTAATCTGCAAATCACAAAGATAAGAGAGGATCTAAAGAGTTTGAACTTGATGTACTAAAAGTTGTTTTACTATGTAATACAGATTTAGACATACTACGGAAAAAAAATCTAATATAAATTATTTTCTTGCGCCTATAATTGCAATAGCCACCATAAATCTACAAGCAAATGTGCATGATTATTACAGATCACACAGTCCCACAGTTAGTCACTGCTAATTCTTATTATTTTATATTTTTAGATATAATTTACAGTTGAGATGGGTCTGTATTTCTTTTCTCACCCCAAAATAGCAATGCAGACATCCTTCTACCCCCTAAAAAATATTAATACTACTACTGCTATAAATGTTAATGATTTAGATTTTCTAGGTGTACTTCTAGATATTATATTATTTAAAATATTTATTCCTATCTTGGCTTTAAAAAAAAAAAAAGCACAACCCCTTAAATGTTTTTTTTAATCTAGCTTGCACCATACATGTAAAAAAAAAAGAAGCATGTCATTGGAAATATAAAATCATAAAAAAACAGAATATCATACATAATTAAATATTTAATCTAGCTGAGCTGCACAGCTCACCGCACAGAGCAAATATTTATCTTCAATAATTAGAAATCATCTCTGTCTTTATCACATATAATAGTTATTGTATTGAGAGTTTGTCCGTCACGCCATGTTAAAAGTTACAGGGTTGCGTATGCGCTCATCGCTCACTTGCTGAAATGAGTGCCGAAGTCGCTCATTGCAGCCCTCACAATAGTGCCCTTTCAGGGTCCCTTTAAGGGTCCTCTGTCCCGTTATAGATTTAATTTGCCCAGGGACGCTCCACCGATGGAGGATGGAAGGAGATTGAAGGCGCCCATTGCAATGGCCGCGATCAGCGACAAAGGCCGAAGGACTTTGGCGCTGATTGCGAGGCACGCAAGACTTTGAAATAAATTACGATTTTAACAGCCGATATTTTCTCAAGCACGTAACTCAAAAGACCTTCCAAAAAAGAAAAATAATTAATAATATAAAATTTGTGCAATACAGAGCAATGCAGGGGGGTCAGAGATCTGTGATCCGTGCTTGATGGGATCCTAGCAAACACAAATGTAACCCTTACCACATCTATCTCTGCAGGCATGGAATACTGGACTCACCTAAACAGGAAAGCTATGGATTAATTGTTCATTGCAGTGTCCAGGAGAAAGTTGTCCTATCAATCACAGACTTTTAGGGCTTCATACCGTGTGGCCCTTAGCAGTCTGTTATTACTCATGCAACAGCTAGTGGGCATGAAACACTTATATATAAACAGATTTAAAACTTTATCTGTTATTTTTGTAATAAAAAAGATCATTTAACATACAATCATGTGCTCTTTCATACCCTGAAGTGCACTTACATTGAGGTAAATTACCCTTTAAATTACTGTATGTGTGATGTCTCACTTAAACATTTTTAGGTATTTGCCTATGTGTCTCAGCCTGCTTTAGCAATGAGAGTCTACTATGCCTCTAATATTCATTCTTCAGCACATATGATCTTAATAAGCCATGTCTAATACACCTGTACATACAGGGGGCAAACACCTTTTACTTTAGCTTATGCGCTTTTCTAATAACAATATAGACTTTCTCTATAATTGTTAACCCACAACAACTGTATGTGACCTCAACACTCCTAGAGCTTTCAGTTTATGTGATGTGAGACTTTCATGTCCCATATGTGTATTTGTGTCTTTACTTGGGGGCCATCACTGCTCTGTTGGCCTTGCTAAGGCAACCCTTCCCTAGGCTGACATACGTTTTGCCGGTCACAGACAGCTTTCTCAAGGCAACATAAAAATGCGTATGGGACACTTAACGATCATGTGGCGATTCAAATTAGCTCTCATTTTCAGTTCTTTAACTCTTTACTGTGCTTCCGTTACTAAAACACATTGCTTTAGTTTCTATATTTCTTTGCCATGTCACATTACATTTATGACTATACCACATTGCATCCTCTAATTGTAACAATGTATATTTCATGTTTTATCTATCAAAATTACATGTTACCATCCACATTTATTCTATCTGAATTATGCAGACAACACTTATTGTATCAAAATTAGAAACCTATATTTCTAACGTCTCCCATTCAATATTAATAATTTCACCATAATATATCATATACCAGTATGAATTAATAAACAAATAACATTATATTTTAATTTATATTACCAATCTGAATCAATCTAAATCCATTATCATTTGAATTTATATAGAAGGAGATATTTTTATTATCATATATAAACATTCCAAAACTAAAGTCCTCATTTGTTTTTTTGATCAATACATATACAGATTAAAATTTTAGGATTACCTTGATAATATAAATTAACATGTCATTTAAAATAATAAAAAAAAACATAAACTCATACATACTTAAACATACAATCTAGTTGAGCTGCGCAACTCACCCCACAGAGAAAATATTTATCCTCAATAATTCGAAATCCTCTCAGTTTTATATTAATGTAAATTTTAAATTGAACATATTAGACATCAGCCATTATTGAAAGTTATTAAATTCATGTGAAGTACCTAACAATATGACAAAAATATCATCCACTTAACTCTGTCATATATTAATATGGCAGAGGTATATGGAGGTTTCATCACTTGAAAAAACATGATTTTTCTACAAATCCAGATAAAGGTTTGCATAAGTGGCCATCCATTTTGCCCCCATTGTTGTACCCTGAATCTGGAGGTAGTGGGAACCATAAAAGATGAAAAGATTGTGAAACAAAATAAACTTCTTTCCCCTCTACCCTGATAATTCAACTTTACTCACAGGACAGGAAGCAGAGGCGTATCTACCACCGATGCACTAGGTTCCTGCTCTAGATGGGCCCCATGCTGCAGTTCCCCTCAAAAACTTTTTAAAAAAAATATCTTTCTTAAATTCTCAATGCCCTTGCTCTGCCAATATAATTACAAATTATATAATATAATATACATTTTTGGGTCAAAGCTTTCATGAGAAAGACATACTGTTACATAGTAAAATCAGGTAATGCACAATTAAGTTTAATTATGTTTTTGTGTCCTCTATTCATTTAATCCAGAGGATTTGTCCCCTCCCCCATGCCCCCAGTTCATACGCCCCTGCCCTCTGCAATTGATCTCTCAAATCCACTCCTATCCAGAAGTCTTCTTTTTACCTTTTTCTGCATTTTAGCTACATTCCTCTATTAAATCATCAACTTCTTTTAAAAAGAAGCAAGTGAATTATTGAATAAGATATAATGGTTTTTACATATCTGTACTTAGCATTTTGGGTTCCCTGGTGGTCCAGTGGTTATGATTCGGTGCTTTCACTGCTGTGACCTGGGTTTGATTCCAGTCAGGGAACCAAGAGGTCACACCACCCTAAAGCCCTTCAGGGTTGGTTCTGGTCAGTACTTGGAGTGGAGACCACATAGGAATACCAGGAGCTGTATGTTGTGGCCCACTAAAGGAGGAAGTAGCAACCCACTTCAGTATCTCTAACATGAAACTACCCTGGTATGTTACGGCCCATGAGGTCACGCAAACACACATTTTATGCAATTTGTTTTGAGCAAAACATTTTTTTAAATTAATTAAGAAACAAAATTATTAAAATGTCAGCAAAAATATTATGTATAAAAAAAACTTTCCCTGATGTTTCTGTTTGCAATATTTCTTTGACATGTATCTCTTATTATTCAGAAAAAAAATCTCCACTGGCACGACTATGTTAAGGTACAGTTAAAGGGACACTCCTCTGGAGGTTGGAAATTTTGACAGTGTGCAGTTGTCATTCTTAACAAATTTCCTGTCTATGTTCTTTATATTATGAAGGCTCAACTGGTCTTTAAAACATTTATTTCCCATTATTATTCCTTTACTTATCAAGGACCGTGAATTTAGATTAATAGAGAGTAGTAAAAACCTTGAGAAAAGTCAGCCAAGATTCTGAAAAAAAAACCATTTCAACAAGATAATCCCAAATTCCACAAAATCATACCATAGAGACTGAGCAAGCAGGATGTTAATGTCAAAGTCCTGACTTAAAGCCAATCAAAACTTTATGGGGAGATCTTAATGACAATATATAGATATTTCCAACAATGTATCATAACTGTATGGATTTTGCTAAAAACATTACTGTTTTGTATCATTATTTGTGAAAGATCTGTCCAAAAGGATTAATAATTCATAGCTACAATTGCCACAAAAACAGTTTCTAAACATCATTTTAGACAGCAGGCTATTCAACCAATAAAATGTATTTTGTATTTTTGGTGGACATTTACCACCTCCTCATATATCTATGTTAATTTCTGCCACTGCTGTTTTTTAGCCCAGAATGGAAAATATGTACAACTTCTTGTAATAAACCTAAAAGTAACATTATCATAAGTAGGGGAATACTTCTGAAAAACACTTTACATACAATATGTAATTTCCGTCTAGATGCCACCATCCAGATATGCCATTACAATATGTGCTTTGTTTCTATCCTACTCCTCCATGTTCTCTTGTCTCATGTATTCCATGTAATTTAGATCTTTACATACATGTAAAGCTATTTGTCAAAGATTTCCATTCACTCTAAACAAATAATTCTCCATAAACTAGTTCAGGGGTGAGCAAACTTTTACCACCTGTTCTATATGTACCGTAAAAAAAATAGCTAGGCTCTTGTTCTGCGACCTCCACTCTTTGCCCCCCCCCCCCTAAATTGTGTGACTAAACACACAAAACTGAATTATAATCCTCTTTATGATACTCTTTCTAGTCTACCATGTTCCCCCTTTCTTATTATTCCTAGTTTACTCCTTTTTCATATTCTCCAAATATTACTTGCAATCTAGAATGATGACTAGTACTATTCCATTTTCACAATCATCCCGGGGTTCCCCTAGTTGGAGGCTTCAACACACTAATTTGAGTGCCACAAATCTATTTTCACTAAGTTTAGAGCATTAATTCTTACATGTTCCAGTGCAGTGCGTAACATCTCCTCAAATGTTAAAGGTATATGAGGTGAGGTGGGTTATGAATCCATCCTGTAGAATGCATCATAACCAACCTAGCAAAAAATGTTTGCATGAAAAAGAAGATTTTTTGCAAAGATAAAAAAGATGTGCTGGGGGTGATTAGAGAGAAAACTGTTTGCAAATTCAAGAAATTCAGCAAACTTCATGCTAACGGTTTAACTGTTTACTTTGGAATCTTTTCATGTAAACAATTTTATTAAGACACTAAATTTTCCTCTATCAGATTCATTAATAACCCAGCTCACTTGCATAGACCTTTAACTTCAATATAAAACAGGAGAGAATAGTATCCACTTTGCCAACATATAGCCACATTAAATTCCCCTAAGGTGTAAAACTGTAGCCCTTAACCTTCCTAGTGGTAATCAAGAATATGACTCGGGGTTAATCTTCTCTTCCTAAATCGGTAACCCCGAGCCACACTTAGGATTACCACAGGGAGGATGTGGAGGGGGCCCAGTGTTGCCGAGTTTGCCTGGGCCCCCTGAGCACACCATTCCTCCTCCTTCCTCCTCCCCATCTTCCTCCTCCCCATCTTCCTCCTCCTCCTCCTCCCCATCTTGCTCTTCCCTCTTTATTCTTCCTCCTTTCCCGATCTCACCTCTCAAGTCTTCTTATTAGCCTCCGATCAGCTCCTGCTGCTGATTGGAGACCTGCAGCGCGTCTTATGCTTTTTCCTGGAACCGGCATATGCTAATGACGTCACACATGAGTCACGTCATTAGCATATGCCGGTTCAAGAGACAGGCTCCAATCAGCAGCCAGAGGTGATCGGAGGCTAATAAGAAGAGAGAAGAGAGGGGGGAAGGAGGAAGGAGGGAGGGAAGAGGAGGAGGATAGGGGGGATGAGGTGGAGAAGATGAGGGGGAAGAGGAGTATGAGGGGGGAAGAGAAGGTGAGGGGGAAAGAGGGGAAAGAGGAGTGTGAGGGGGGGAAGAGGATGGTGAGGGGGGAGAGGAGGGTGAGGGGGAAAGAGAGGGAAGAGGAGGGGGAAAGAGGGGAGAAGGGGGGAAGAGGAGGATGAGGGGGGAAGGGGGAAAGAGAAGGATGAGGGGGAAGAGGAGGATGAGGAGGAGGGGGAAAGGAGGAGGATGAGGGGGAAGAGGAGGAGGAGGGGGAAAGGAGGAGGATGAGTGGTAAAGGAGAATGAGGGGGGAGAAGGATGAGGGGGGAGATGAGGAGGATAAGGGGGGAGGATCAGGAGGATAAGGGGGAATTATGAGAATAAGGGGGAAAGGGGGGCGGATAAGGGGTAAAAGGAGGTGGGGAGGATAAGGGGGAGAGGGGGAAATGGAGGAGGAGAAGGAGGATAAGGGGAAAGGGAGGAGGAGAGAGGGAAGGGGTAATGGTGTCTACAGGCGGTATGATTATGTCAGTATTTTACAATGTACCGCTTTCACATTCTAAATACTGAAATAATCATACAGCCAGGAAGGTTAATGTAGCCCTCAAGACTTACGGCAGGCTGCTGTTGGTCTGCGGGTTATGAGGGAAAAAAGCCTATGGGAGGTGGAACGTTGAACTTCATGGAGGCAAATCCTTTGTTCTGTCAAGCCTGTTTCCAATCATGCTATTAAATTGCAACATTCTCAAGCTCGTAAATCGGCAAAATAAAATAATGTTTTTAAATATTTAAATTTTGTGTTATATCGATCCCGGCAATCAAAGTGTTAATACTTATAATAGAACTTGCATGTAATAGAATATCATATTGACGGCTTTATCAATATTGCATTATTTCTGAAATGTGGGTCCGATCGTAACTCGTAATTGAAACCCGTAAGACTTTGAAATCCCACCTCCATTTTTCAGTAACGTAATTCTGACAATCTCTGTTGCCATTGGCTCCATCTAAACTCGTAATTACGGGTTTGACTAGTTGATCACGTTTACAGACGCTCATCAAACGTTCAACAAATGGTTTACAGGTTTGCATCTAATGCCCGTAACTTGCAGCAGCTCTGTAACTGCCAAATTTGGAGCCTGCAGCCATTGCGGGTCTCACGTTGCACTTACGGCCTTGGAATTTAATGTGGCTAATAGCCTCCTAGTTATCCATTCTTTCTTCCTACTAGAATGTCACAATGTTGAGAGACAGTATTTTGTTTCTGAAACTCTGAATTTGGGGGATGTGGCAAGAAGGGACACCTGTGCACGTAAGAGTCTATACTTTTACTAATTCAGATAAACTTAGTCTATCTGAGAAAGACTTTCAAGTCTATGTTGCCAAACCAGAAGGTTGACATTATTTGGGCACAACTATTGGATATTTGCAGGTGCTCAAAGAATTAACAAGTTGCCAAGTCTTATTTATTCTAGACTAATCCTAAATAATATAATACCATCCCCTACTCTATTCTAAAATCTGTTTATAACAACAAAGGTCACTTAATACATATATACTGTAAACACAAACAGTTACATAATTTTCCTGTAGGCAAACAAGAAAGGAGAGAATGTGTAGAAAAGACTGAAGACAATTCCTGATGATCATTGCAATTGTACCCTGATTAGCTCTTGAATTGGCTCTTGATCTTTTGACCAGCTCAGCTCAGCTTTCTACGTATCAGTGACATAAATGAAACTTTTGATGGCAGCTTCTGCTCTCCACATATATGGAGGGTAACTGGGAAACTAGGCAACTTTCATAACCTTTTTCATATTTATTTTTCTTTAGGAGTGTTTTGTAATATGAAACACACTTTTAAGTTAGGTGCCCAATTTATTCAACTTTGATTTGTGAAGACAGTTAACCACTGAAATTTTGGGCAAGACTTGCAAATTAATCACAATTTAGTTATGCAACAAAACACAAGAGGCTTGGCAATAACTGTGTTGATTTTTAATGGATAAAACTTCACAAAAATCTGTTATACTGATGGTACTTGGGGATTAACTAGTTTAATGTCCTTCAAATGTCAATCAAGATGATTTTAACTACTAGAGTAAAACTATAAAATGTGCATATGGTATAATAAACTAGAGTGCAATCATTTTGTGTTACATGTTGTTTTAGTGACTTAATTATACATATTGTATTATATTTGGAGAAAAAATTAAAAACAAATTATTCAATTTGTGCAATTTCCATTTATTGTCTTTTTTTTTTCATTGTTGTGCTTTTTTGTGCAATTTTTCACACTATGAATTTGTGCATCTGAAGAAATACTAACAGTATTCTTTTTGTTACTAATAATTTCTCTGTGGTTTTATGTACTGTATAGATTCTTTGGACACTGTTTTATCTATCAATAGTTCTTTATTTAATTTATTTACTTTATAGCATTTGCTTATTCTTTCCAGACCACTTAGAACAACCATATCACTACTACTTTTTTTTTAAATCTATTTTATGCTTTCTAGTGTCTAAGGCCCTCATTCAATTGCGATTTGGCCAATTGAATAGGGGTCTAAATAAGCACATAGCATATTTTTTTTAAATAAGATTTTAGTAAGTGAAA
Organism: Discoglossus pictus; assembly: GCA_027410445.1. NCBI lineage: Eukaryota > Metazoa > Chordata > Amphibia > Anura > Alytidae > Discoglossus > Discoglossus pictus. Next base: position 123,693,660 of record CM050170.1, read on the forward strand.
ACCTTGCTTTTGGATAGATGCTTACTAACTAAAAACTTCTTTAAAAAAAATATGTTATGTGCTTATTTAGACCCCTATTCAATTGGCCAAATCGCAATTGAATGAGGGCCTATGTCTTTTATTAGTACTTCTGATATTGTATTGTTTTCTTTTTTTCTTATGATTTGCCTTTTGTCTTAAGTATAATCTCCTTTATATGCATAACTCCTTTTGCCCTGCTTAGTTGAGCACCTTCTTGTTGTTCTAAATGTTCTTATATGATTCTATGTCCTATTAGTTATGGTAGAGTGGCTTAATTTGTTGTTGGTGTCTTTCTCAGCCACTATCACTAACAAAAGACTGCAATTGCCCTGTCCAATGAAGTCAATGTCAAGAAAAAGTTCCTATTGCTCCTTAAAATAAAGTGTAGTTAAAAAAAAAGCTTATAATAAAAGTACCCTGATCACATATAACCAAGAAAATAAATATATAAAAAAACATTTTTGGATTCAAGTATAATAACTACTTGTATAATAAAAAGATGCTATGAAACGATGATGTCAATGGTCTTCTAGAGCCAAAGCTCAGAAGAGATTTTTATATGTTTGTTTTTTAACAATTTTTAAGCGTGAAATAAAACATAATTTTTATTACGTTTAAAGGTGGCAATAAAGAAAACCAAAATTACGCTAACTGAAAACGTGTTTTTTTTGTTTTGTCTTCATTTTTCAGCTGGACCTGGGGCCATATTAAATTCCAAGCGCACAGCGGCAGTGTTACACCAAAAGTCTAAAGCCTGTGGGCTTGAAATTCGATAAAGTTAGCCAAGCCCGCAGCAGATGTGGCCGACATCCAAATCCGTAAACCATTCTTGCGCACATTGCATTTGCGGCTGTTAACATGATCAATTAGTCAAAGCCGTGTTTATAGGTTTAGACTGAGCCAAAATAGAAAATAGACCATCATCATTTTGTCACTGAAAAATGGAGGTTAGATTTCAATCCCTTACGGGTTTGAAGTACCTGCATTCCAGAAATAATGCAATATTAATAAATCAATAAATATGATATTCTAGTCCATGCGAGTTCCATTACATGTATTAACACATTGATTGCCGGGATCAATATAACACGTAAATTATACATAAAAAAAAGTATTTTATATTGCAGATTTGCAAGCTTGAGAATGTTGTGCTATTAATTTTAATACCTAACATCACTTTACTTTTAATTCAAAATACAGTATTGTATTTATATTTGCATTTACTGTGCTACTGACAGGACTTTAACTCCCTTGCGGGTCCTCTCTATGTATGCTAATATTCTCTGGGCTCCATTTGCCATTTACGGGTTTGAACGCCAGTTCGTCGTTATGGATTTGTGGCAATTTAATAGCGATTTGCGATAGTAACATTTACGGGCTTGACAGATCAAAGGCTTAGCTGAGATGGAGGCCGGATATTGACGTCCCGTAGGGTTTTTCCACCTGTAACCCACAGATCATTTGCTGAAAGGCACCAATTTAATAGCCGTAACTCTTGCTGCCTCCTTTACGGGCTTCAAATTTTACAGTTGGAGGAATTTAATAGGGCTGTTAGACTTTCTAAAACATTTTGCACAGTTAAATTACTTTTATATATATAGTTTAATATTTAAATTACTACAGTATATAGAAAAAGTTTGACCACAGGGTCATATAAAGTGTGAATTTGGAATGTTAAATATATATCTTTTAAAGTTTGAGTTTTACTAAGAGCATAATTAAGCCTGAAAAAGTCATAAACCTTTTTTAATTCGAAAAAATAAATACATTGAAAACATCTGTACGACCTGGAGGCATCCATGATATAAGAGCGGAAGTTTTTCTGGAGAGTGGTGGTTGCATCTGCTGATGCAAACTTCCTGCTTCTTGACCAGTGAGGGGATGGGACGTGGTGTCAATTTCAGTCTGATCTATTTATCTAATAAAGCCGTTTTTCTGCTTCTGCTCTCTTCTGTCCCATCCTTCCCTATGCACCTACCATGATACAGCGGTCAGGGAATTATTTATTTTAGGTTAGTCTTAAAGAGCAAAAAAAACTGGCTATATGTTGTGGAAAATGTCATGTTATTGTTGCTGTGTTTATATGTAAACAAGCAGCTTATGCATACTAATCAGCTGTTTTGGAATTTTACATGTTTGGTAACCTCATAAAAATCGCCATGAGCTATATAGTAAGTGAAATTATACCCACTCTGCATCTACATATCGATCTTGTTTCTATATACTCTGTTCCACTTTGTAAAGATCTGTTAGCTTCGCCTCTATAAGTTCCTTTCAGAAAAGAACTATAGGAAGCACTATGTTGTCATGGCAACTGCCAGCCATTCCAAAAAGCTATTTTTAAACATGTTTGAAATGAATAAAAGGTCACGTTTGTTCTATTAATAACACATTTTTGTGTGGGTGGTCTAACAATGACAGCTGACAACACTTTTACAATGTTACTGTATATAGAAGTTTCTTTCATTTTTTTTTTTTTAATCTTAAAAGTTTTATTACAATTATACATTATTATATAAAGAAGAGCTACACTGGGGAGCTACAGTTCATTGAGGGAACCTTGAATGACAACATATACTGTGACATACTGAAACAGAGCATGATCCCCTCCCTTCGGAGATTGGGCCGCAGGGCAGTATTCCAACATGATAACGACCCCAAACACACCTCCAAGATGACCACTGCCTTGCTAAAGAAGCTGAAGGTAAAGATGATGGACTGGCCAAGCATGTCTCAAACCTAAACCCTATTGAGCATCTGTGGGGCATCCTCAAACGGAAGATGGGGGAGTGCAAGGTCTCTAACATCCACCAGCTCTGTGATGTCATCATGGAGGAGTGGAAGAGGACTCCAGTGGCAACCTGTGAAGCTCTGGTGAACTCCATGCCCATGAGGGTTAAGGAAGTGATGGAAAATAATGGTGGCCACACAAAATATTGACACTTTGGGCCCAATTTGGACATTTTCACTTTTGTTGCCAACGTTTTAGACATTAGTGGCTGTGTTTGGGTGTGCTGGTTGGGTAGAATGTGACCACAACCAAAGTTTAGCCTTAGCGCTTGGTAGATCTTGTCTGATCGGCGATGGTGTTTAATAGGTTCGAATCACACAAATCCTAGTTGTATACTGCTTGGTGTGTACGGCGGTCGGATGTGCTGCTATTCCCAAAAGCACTGTTCACGCCGGTGCCTTGTTGATATGTGAAGGAGGTGTGGAGAGGGAATATTTGCAAAGCGCACAATCTTAAGTGTGTCTAACACGACGTACCCGGCCGGTGTCCTCAGTCTCTTGGTTCTAAGACATATGCCGTCTATGGTGTGCTAATCCACGGTATAATGTACGTATAGTGTGATGACGCCTTTGTGTGTAACCGCTGAGTCTGATATTGTGTACTTTCCTTGTGTGCGTGAAGGGGTGTCCCAAAGCACAAGTATTTCAGACCATTTTCATAAATAGAAGTATCTTTATTGGTAAAATTCCGATACAATTTGGGTAAGTAAAATCCTTTGATAAGAACATTAAAACCAAGTAAAAGTGACAGACGCGTTTTGCTGCTGTAATCTGCAGCTTCCTCAGTGACAAAAAGGTTTACTTCCTCTATTCAGGCTTGTGGGAGGATGAAGGGTTTGAGGTATCCCTCTGGTTTAGAGTAGTCCCGAATGGAAACCGAAACTATACTTTTGTGAGATACTGTATGTATATATATATATATATATATATATATATATATATACGGTATATATATATGTATATATATATATACACATATATGTATATATATATATATATATATATAAATATATAATAAATGTACTGTACATATATGTATATATACTTTTTTGAACAAGAGAGCATTACTGACCTTAGTGAACCTGAATCATTTCCTGAATTTTAATGAAATTAATGGAAACATAATTACTCACTGTTGCTGCTGGTCCTGCAAATGACAAGCAGAGTAGCATCAAGAATGGGATGGACTCCTGGGTGGGCTCGATGTAGGGCATACTGAGGCTTCTGTCATAGCAGCTAAATCCTGAATGCACAGGCTTGAAAACATCCGTCAGCTCCAGAAAGTAGAGACTCACCACAGATGAAGCCAAAATAGGCAGCTGATGAAGAAAATAGAAAACACAAAAGTTCAATATGTGACTTTATTTTAATGATAACACAGAAAAAATATATTTAATTTAAATGAGGGAGACTCCAAATGGACACGGTAACGTAACATGTAGTTGGTTCCATCTTAAAGAGCATGGAAAGTGGCTTTACATTGTATTAGCCTTTTTTTCTCTACATAAAATCAGTCTTGAGAAATAAAGCATTGTTTTTGAGTCTAATTTGCTGCTCATTAGTGGCTCTGTGCTTGATAAGGATGGAGAGAGATTCTAACGAATGACAACATTGGAAGCATGGATTTTGGAGCCCCCCCCCCCAAAATCTGGAGGGAACAAAGTTTAAAGAGACAAAAAAACTGTGGCCCTGGGTGGTGCAATTCAGCTCTACTGCCAGGACAGGCAGCCTTTAAGGGAAGAGAGTACAGGCCAACCAACAAGTATAAAGAAAACATACACTAGTGGCACACTACACAAATTATAAACAAAATGTGTTAGAATAACCAAGGAATAATATTATCACTTTCTTACACCAAATAGAGTAACGTCTAATTTCTCCACAACCAAGAACTGTTTAATGTCTCCACAAATGCACTGAAATTGCCAAACTTTAATCAAACTACAAACTTTGTTCCAAAAACACATAATTAAATTCTGAAGGCATAAAATCGACGGTGCCATCACCTATGGAAGCATTGCTTACAGCTTATCCCTCAATTCTAACGGTATCAGTCCAAGCCCAAGTATGGATGAATGATGAGCTGCTACACTGAATATATTGAGACCCCCCTGCAGAATAAACCAGCTTGATGAAAAAGAATTTGGAGGAGTGGGCAAAAAAAGGAAAAAAAATGGAAAAAATATGGTGAAGTAACTTTGGATTATTTCAATACATGCACAAATATTGTACTTACAAAACATAAAAAACTTGTTATCTACTTAATACTATAAAGTCAATTATTTGGCATAAAACTTATGTAGAACATATTTTTAAATATATATATATATATATATATATATATATATATATATATATATATATATATATTATGGGAGATAATATACACTTTTGTGAGCTTTAATTAAAAAATAAAATAAAAAGAGTTTCTACATATATATTATGTCAGATAATAGACTGTTTTAGTATTTAGTAGATAACCTTTCATAAAGCTCTTACCCTGTTGCTTTAAGGTATGTTCATCTTAACAAGACTTCTGTGTGTTATGTAACATTGTGGACATGTTTCTGCAGTTTTTATATTATATTTATAGTACAATTGTACATATGTGTATTAAAATAACCTAATTTATGTCCCCATACATTTTTTGTTGTTTTTAACCATTTTTCTGCTATTTTCTACAAATTCTTTTTTTTTTTTTTTTTTTTTTTAGCAAACTAGTATAACATTAAGGCAAAGATAATATTTTGAGAATCTGCAGAGACAATATTTGGAAGAAAGAGAGAGAGAGAGCGAAATTGAGAGTAGAGAAAGGTAGCAATGGAGAAAGAAAAACAAACAAAGTAGTATTTTACAGAAAGAGTAATAGATAACTGGAACAGCCTTCCAGTGGAAGTTGAAGAGCGAATCGCTGTTAAGGAAGTGAAACATGCCTGGGATAAGCATATGGTCATATTAGGGCTCAATAAGTCAGACTTTTGGGTTGATAGAATAGTCAAGTTATCTGTCATTAAATCAATGTTTCTATGTTTAAGAGAAAAGGCAGGATAAAAGAGAATGAAATATACAGACAAGGGAGAAAGAGAGAAGGGACAGAGTGAAAGACAATAGAAGCAACAGAAAGAGACCATGAAATGGAGTGAGAGATAAGGGAAACTGATATAAAGTAAGAGAGAAAGATCTAGAGAATGGGAGAAGGGTTGAGGGAGAGAGAGCGGAGGGGAGAGGCCAGAGGGAGGGAGACAGTAGGGAAAAGAAGGAGAGAAGGGAGCAAGAGATGCTTCATAAGAGTTTATGCTGCTAGACATGTCCCAGTATTCCCCTTGTTATTATATATATACAACTTTATATATAAAAGAAATTTGATTCAGATGAAAGCAAAGAAAAGATAGAAGTAATGGGGTAGAAAGTATAGAGGGGGTTAGGAACGCATTAACTAGTCATGGGGGAGGAGATAGGGAGGGTCAGTACAGTCAATAGGGAGGTATTGTTAAGTAACTCAGGTACAGTGGCAGGCACTTCAGAACCACAGACTCATTACATAACTTGTTTGCTCTCTAATGCCTGAAACTTGCCAGGAAAAATGGGATTTAAGAGGCATTACTAAAATGTGGTGGGATGAATCTCATGACTGGACTGTCAATCTGGATAATTATAACCTACTTAGGAAAGATAGGGGCAATGGTAAAAGAGGAGGAGGGATTTGTCTGTTTTAAGCCTGAATTTAATCCTATAGTCAGAGAAGATATTTATGGTGGAACTAGCGGTAATGTTGAATGTTTGTGGGTAGAGTTAAATAGCGGAGCAGCAAATTCTAAAAGAATATTAGTAGGAGTATGCTATAAACCCCCAAATATAATTGAAAGTGAGGAAATACAATTATTGTTACAGATTGGAAATGCAGCTAAGCATGGGCAAGTTCAAGTAATGGGAGATTTTAATTACCCTGAAATAAACTTGATAAAAGAGACCAGCAGTTCATCTAAGGGGAGCAGGTTCTTGAGTACACTGGCCCAGGTTATACAAGAACCTACTAGAAATCAGGCTATCTTGGATTTAGTTATCACAAATAATATTGATATAGTATCAAATGTTCAAATAGGGCAAGCTTTGGGAAACAATATATACAAAGTATAGACTGGGACAGAGAACTGACAGGTAAAAATACTGAACATAAATGGACAACGTTCAAATCCTTACTAAATAAACATACTTATTACCATATACCATATGGAAATAAAAGTAGAAGGAGTAAATCACAACCCATGTGGCTTAACAATGAATTAAAGATGAAGATGAGGAGTAAAAAACAAGCATTTCAATTATACAAACAAGAGGGGACAGAGACTGCTTTATGTAAGTGCAGGAAATCAACAAGGCTTGCAAAAGGGCTATTAGACTTTCTGAAATCGAAAATTAAAAGTTAGTTGCAAAAGAGAGTAAGACTAACCCTAAAACATTTTTTTAAATCTATTAATGGAAAGAAGGCGAGGAAGGAAACTATAGGAACATTACAATGTGACACAGGCTGTCTGATAATTAGTGACCAGGAAAAGGCAGATGAGCTAAATAGGTTATTTTCGTCGGTATACACAAGGGAGGTACCAGTGGTTGGGCCACTGCAGCATAATGGGCCTACACTACCTTCACCAAATAACTGGTTAATGCAGGAGAAAATCCAAAAGAGGTTGGGAAAAATAAATGTTACTAAAGCACGGGTACATCCACGGTTACTGAGGGAACTGGGTTCTGTAATAGCCAAACCATTATATTTAATTTTTCAAGATTCACTCAACACAGGGTCTCTACCAGATGACTGGAGAAAAGCAGATGTGATACCTATATTTAAAAAGGGAGCAAGAGCAAATTCAGGGATTTATAAGGGATAATATACAAGAATATACAAGAATATGCCTATCCAAACAGGATTATAAGTAGGACCAAACATTGATTTATGAAGGATAGGACATGTCAAACAAATCTAATTAGTTTCTATGAGGAGGTTAGTAGGAACTTGGATCAAAGCAACTCAGTGGATGTAGTCTATTTGGATTTTGCAAAGGCTTTCGATACAGTGCCACATGGGAGACTATTGAGCAAACTAAGGGATACAGGAATTGTCATAAATATTTGCTTATGGATTGAGAGCTGGCTAAAAGACAGAAAGGAAAGGGTTGTGGTCAATGGAACATACTTGGATTGGACTAATGTGGTAAGTGGGGTTCCTCAGGGTTAAGTATTCGGTCCCCTCCATTCTAACATATTTATTAATAACTTAGAAGTGGAATTGGAATGTGGTGTCTCCATTTTTGCTGATGACACAAAGTTGTGCAAGGTAATTAAATCAGAAAATGTTGTACTTTCCCTCCAAAGGGATTTGCATAAATTAGAGGAATGGGCATCTAAGTGGCAGATGAGATTTAATATGAATAAATGTAAAGTTATGCATCTGGGAAGGAAAAATAGCCATGCAATTTATAATCTTAATGGAGCAAATCTAGGGGTATCAGATATTGAAAGGGATTTGGGAGTACTTGTGGACAACCGCCTAGGTAACAGTGCACAATGCAAAGTAGCATCTGCAAAGGCAAGTAAAATATTGGCATGTATTAAGAAATGTATAGAAGCAAGGGAAGCAAATATAATTCTCCCACTACACAAATCCCTAGTAAGCCCTCATTTGAAATATGGAGTACAATTTTGGGCACCACTACATAAAAGGACATTTTAGAGCTGGAAAACGTACAGAGAAGGGCAACAAAGCTACTAAAGGGAATGGAGGGGCTAAGTTATGAATAAAGACTAACCAAGTTAAACTTATTTACTGTAGAAAAAAGGCGTCTAAGAGGTGATATGATTACCTTATATAAATATATCCAGGGTCAATACAAGGCTTTGTCAAGGGAACTTTTTGTGCCAAGAGGTTTTCAACTGACAATGGGACATCCTTTGAGATTAGAAGTAAAAAGATTTCACCTTAAAGAAAGAAAATGGTTCTTCACAGTAAGGGTGGTTAATCTGTGGAATTGTCTACCAAAGGAGGTGGTGACCGGATTTGATAGATAACTTTAAAAAGGTATTGGACATATTTTTTAATAAAAAAGGCATTAATCACTATCCTGGATAAATAGAGAGGGAGTATTGATCCAGGGATGAATCCAACTTCCTCCCACTTCACTATCATATCACTGCATCACACAGGCTTTTGCTTACATCACTATCATATCACTGTATAACATAGGCCTCCGTTCATCTCACTATCCTATCACTGCATGACACAGGCTTCCTCCCACCTTACTATCATATCACTGCATAACACAGGCTTCCCACCGTCTCACTATCATATCACTGCATAGCACAGGCTTTCTCCCTCCTCACTTCCCTCCAATTTTAATCACTCCATGATACTTTCCCAGGGGAATAGTGAGTGTGAGGGTAGGTGGAATATAGGTGACGTGGGCAAAGAAGGGGAAGGGAAGAGCAATAAGTGAAGAGCAAAAAGCAAAATGCTGAGAGCGGAAGTAGAAAGTTAGATGGGGAATAGGGAATACAAGAAAAAACATAATAAAAAAGATGAAGAATGTAGTAAAAAGAGTAGAAGGTGCTGTGGTGCAAACATACATGATAGAAAAAGTATACTAGCCATTTGTAATTACAATGTTGTGTGTACCTTTGGGCAAATACTCTTTCTGCTGCTGCTTGGGTGCTCATTGCATCCTCCAGGGTTGATAAGAAGGGAGGAAGTCAAAAACGCTCCTCAGTCAAAGCTTTCCTGGGAGAGACATACCACTCCATAGCACTGGTGGCGCTCTCTGGTAATGCACGATTACATTTAATTTCAGCATTTTGTGTCCTATTCATATACTCTGGGGGTTTTATCTGCCGCATCCACCCCTCAGTACCTCTGATCCTAATTGGAGGTCAAAGTTTTGGCCAACACAATGCAGACTGTAATTCTAATTAGCACATCAAATCAGCTAATTGGTATTTAGGCATTGAAATGCAGCACAAATAATGTGGAATTCCTCATGAAAGATCCACTTTGCAAATACATGACTAATGCAATTGATAGACAGTTTTGTCATGCTCTTTTGGGAATAACCGAACAAAGATAACTTGAATTTGGGATAACAGAATCCCTTTAATGTGGATACATGATATAGGACCCACTTCACAACATAACATTTAATGGCAGAAATGTAATATTGAAATCCCATCACCATTCAACCATACTAACTCCTTGATACACACAGTAAACACGCATGAAAAAAATGAGACATTTCATTAAATATATAAATCAAAACATATTTAAAATTAAAAAAGATTTTTAAAATTATCTAAATAGCAGCTGCTTCTTCTATACCAAGAAGAATAAACAAGCCAACTGGAAGTGATCTGGTTGCCATTATGTACAAAGCCAAACAAGCAAGGTCAAATCAGTAATCTCCAGGATCATTGGTGTATGTTGCTTTTTTTCAGTTTCCTTTTTGTGGGAGAAAGCAAAATTATAGATTATATGTTTTCAGTCTTTTAAATGTTAACCCATGACATAAAGAAAATAAAACACAATGGGGTATATTTATCAAAGAAGATATCCATAGCCAAATATATCCATAATTTTCTATGGAGCCATTTTATCAAGCAGGGATTACATTTAACTCTGCTTGATAAATAGCTCCAATCGAAAATATATAAAATTGGGATGCTTTTATCCCTTGATAAATATAATTCAGTTCTTATGTTTTTTAATGCATCTAATTTAGACTAATTGTGCCTTATATGTGAAAAATAGCACAATTAAAGATACTGCTATAAAATAAACCATTAAGTTTTATAATGTTTACATAAGCATTTGATTTCCTATATGTGTACTAGAGATAGACAGATAGATAGATAGTCCAGTGTGTGGCCACATAATAGTATAAAAAGACACAAAGTGTAAGAAATAACAACTGCTAGATTAATACTAAAGTTGTCAGGTATGGTAAGAGATTCTAGGAGTCATTTCAAAGCCAGCTTAAGCAAAGACTAGTAGGTGAAAACAACCCCAAAGTATGAAGTAGGAGGACAATTTCAATTTAAAATCAATTATATTTAAAGTAACATACAAATACAGCATCACTATGGTTCTGAAGTTTTGTTTGAATATTCTTGAACTATAAACATAAATTATGTAAATGAGTTTACAATAGTATTTGCATTTTTAATAGGTAGTTTTATATCACTGGGATATATAATTCTCTACCAGATCTGTTTACTTCATCATCACCTTTTACATTTTAACAAGCAGACTTATTAGCAAGTATTTTTTTTATTTAGGCATTAAAGTAACAACAAATTATATGATCTGTAATCATTTGTCACACAATAAGATAGAACAGGATGCTTGTTTTATTTCTATAACAACACACAGTAGGTAACCAATGTTCACTGGATTTTATTCAATAATTTGTATGTTTGTGTTTTTTAGCTGGTGCCTTAACATGGCTTATGTAACTGACATTTGAATGGAGTAAACAAAACTAATTACAAAAACAACAATTATTCAACATAAATCAGCCGCCTTAGAATGACAGAAGATTTGTTTGAGTTCGAGCCTGTAAACTAGGTAAATACTATGCTGTACTAATGCATTTTATAATTTTAAGATATATTATTTTTTTCATTAGCTATTTCAGCACATTAATAATATGCACATTGAAAAAACTGCTAAATGATTTGGTAGATGATTAGATAATGAAGTGATCAACTGTCTAGCTGTTTTTATCACGCGTTACAAACAGTGATAATTGATGTCAGTAACATGTAGATGCAATAATGCTGTTATGAGTAGAGTTAAAAAACATCCTTTTACTGTTTTATATATATCGATACATACATTATAATTTGTAAAAATATTAAGGAGTCACGAGTACACATTTGTGGAGCCTTTGCTTTCAGGCTCCTGGGAGATTTTAACCACTATATAATTTATTTTCTGAGTTTTCAGATAACAGTACATTTGGTTAGGTGAGTCATATGCGCCTCTCCTCCACTATGTCATATGAAGTAAAGTAAATAAAAAACTATATATGTACATGGTATTGTTTTGCTTCTTCTATAATATTACTACAATAACTATGTAGTACATTCTAATGATTCCAAAATCTGGCACTCTTGGCAAACCACCAAACCAGGGTTTAATTATATTCCTCGGTGACACACCTATAACAAGCCCCTGACAAAATGAACCTTTAAACCCTGGCCCATTAATTTGTGTTGAGTGCCATTGTAGGGAATCATTGGAATATACAACACGTATAGAATACAGTATATACAGTCATTTATCACTTACTTAGTTTTAAGATTAAATTAGCAACAAATAGAACCCAGAACAAGATTAATTAGTGAAACTGAGAGTTGGGAAGGCTTTCACTAAGTAATTAAGCATTCATTGTTCACCAACAGTTCAATAAGCCTGTTATCCTACAGAAATAAATTGTATTAATTTCTGAGAGCCATATTAATAGATCTTGTTTACTGTTTACTTTAGACTTCTGTGATGAGGCTCTGCAAATGAGAGTGGTGTATATATGGCTATTCACTTTTTAGCTGCTATCACAGTACTTGTGCAATATGTAGCATCATGTAATGTGGGCATTTCTGGTTTTCAGAAAACATTGGATCAAATAAGCAATCTATGTTGGTTCATAAAGAAACAGATTAAAGGATACAAATCTGCTTATTAGTGTTTGCTAATTGGTGGGTAAGTGATTTTGAAGTAGGGATATCCATAACACGTTTGCCTTGACTGGGAAGTGTTTATTTAGCCACATCTAAAGAAGGATTAGTTTACCCACTTCTTGGATAGTGTGCCTTGTAGACCCATATTCAGAACCATCAAACTACAGTAATAATAACAAGGCACTATTATTGTCCCAATTATATTCCCAGTGATTCAAGCGGGAAGATCACAAAATAGTTATAGACTTTTTTAAATTTCTTCTGTTCTTTGTAATATGCAGATTAGCTGTAAATTGATCCAGAGGAAGCAAGCAGAAAAAAAAACATTGAAACATTGCCAATTATCCCAAAAAGGGGAAACAATACATACCTTCCTGACCCCAGATACTGGCAATTATATTCCTCCCTGGATCAATACTCCTTCTATAGTTATCCAGGAAAACCCTACATGCCCTTTATTTTCTTTTTTAAAGTTATCTATTGAATCCACTGTCACCACCTTGTTTGGTAGTGAATTGCACAGTTAAACCACCCTTACTGTGAGGAACCCTTTTCTTTCTTTAAGGTGGAATCTTTTTACTTCTAACCTCTATATCCTCTTGTCAGGTGAAAACCTCTTGGCACAAAACTTTCACTTGACAAAGCCTTATATTGACCCTGGGTGTATTTATATAAGGTAATCATATCCCCTCTTAATTTTATTTCATACCTTAGAATACAGTTTTTTTTTATAATTCAATCTTATAGTATACAATCTGAAAGAAGTGCCATAAGATATCTTTTATTAAAATTATTTGACATATAAAACTACTTAAAATAATTAAAATTAATATAAAAAAAAATAGAAATATAACATAATAAGTTCCTTATAAGAAAACTTCTAGCTCATTATTATAATCATAAATTAAATCCCTTGTTGGTACTTCCATCTCCCAAAGCAATATAAAAGAATTACTACATTAAATAAAACAATTAGAGAAAATAAAAAAATTGCTATAACCATAAAGGAAAATAGTATTCAGTACTTTTAGTGTAATATGCATTTAGAACAACATATAATTGAGGATTTTTTTAAATAATTGTGAAGACACGGAGACAGCAAAAACTGAAATCCCATCTCTACTGGCAAAACAACTTGTTAAATATAAAGATCTTTTTGTCGTCAGACATCTGACAATTTCTCCCGTTTTCGGTACCTCTTTGTTCCTGTTAGTGACCTTTCCTATGAGTCATGAGTGGATCTATTTGTTCCTGTCCTACTTTTCAGTGACCCAATATTTAATTTATGTTGACGTAATCTAGACCAGCTAATGCCTGTACCATTTTATTTGTTAAAATATCATCACTCTCCATGTGTGTCATTCTGTCTGTTCTAGTTTTTCTTCATTAATATGCTCAACATCTCTTTGTTCCTAATCCTCTGAGCTGGAGTCAGAGACGTATTTTGGCTCTATGCTGCCCCATTCCGATTTGTGCTCCCCCATCTCCACCATAGTGGAAAGTGAGCTTCATAAAACATTTTCATTAGAACGTAATTGGTTCTAAATCAATGCCTTCCACTTTTATTTAAACTAACTAATGTATTTATTAACACACATGTGATTGATACATATATCCAGGAGAGAAAAGCATTTGAAATAAAGATGATCACACTCTTCAACACTAAAAATACAGGACATGTAGCCACAATAAATTCGAAGCCCGCAGCAGTCATGGTGGCTTGAAATTCTGCGGAGTTACAGAGTGATAAAATTAGACAAGCCCGCAACAGACGCGGCCAACATCCAAATCCGTAAACCATGCTTCCGCAAGTTGCATTTGCGGCCGTGAACATTATCAATTAGACAAAGCCAATAGTAAAAGAGATCGTCATCATTACTTCACTAAATTAATGGAGGTTAGATTTCAATCACTTAAGTTTTGAAGCCTGAGTTGCGATCGGACCTGCCTTCTAGAAATAATGCAATACTAAATAATCAATAAATATGATATTCTAGTCCATGCAAGTTCTATTGCATGTATTAACACATTGATTGCCGGGATTGATATAGGAGGGAAACTAAACATAAAATACAGCATACACTCGAGTATAAGCCAACCCGAGTATAAGCCGAGGCACTTATTTTACCCCAAAATACTGGGAAAACTTAGTGACTCGAGTATAAGCCGAGCGTGGGAAATGTGCTGCCCCCTGTGTCTCTATTGTGCTCTCTGTGTCCCCCTCTTGTGTGCCCTCTGTGCCCCTTTCTTGTGTGTCCCCTTTCCCTCCCCTCTGTGCCCCTTATTTGTGTCCCCCCTCTCTCTCCACTCTGTGCCCCTTTCTTGTGTCCCCCATCTCCCTCCCCTGTGTCTCTTCCCCCCTCTCCCTCACCTGTGTCTCATTCCCTCCCTCTCATGTCTCTTTCACTCCCCCTCCCTTATCATCTTCCTCATCCTCCCTCCTCATCCTCCTTCATCATCACTTCCCCACTCTCCAATTACAACCCCCTCACTTTCCCCTCACTTACCTACATCAGCTGCTCCTCTGCGTGTCTTCTGGCTGTGTTGGAACCCGGCACATGCTAATGAAGTGACGTCACATGCACGTCACGTCATTAGCATATGCCGCGTCCCGACATAGCCGGAAGCCGCGCAGAGGAGCAGCTGAAGAAGGTAAGTGAGAGGAAAGGGAGAGGGGGTGGTAATTGGAGTGGGGGGAAGTGATGAGAAGGGAGGGTGAGGAGGGAGGATGAGGAGGGAGGATAAGGAGGGAGGATGAGGAGAGACCCAGCATATGCTAATGACGTGACGCGCATGTGACGTCACGTCATTAGCATATGCCGGGTCCCGACACAGCCAGAAGACGCTCAGAGGAGCAGCTGATGAAGGTAAGTGAGGGGAAAAGGGGGGGGGGGTAATTGGAGAGGCGGGAAGGGATGAGAAGGGAGGATGAGGAGGATGATAAGGGAGGGGGAGGGAATTAGACACAAGGGAGAGGGAGGGAAAGAGACACAGGGGAGGGAGAGGGGGGAAGAAACACAGGGGAGGGGGTGAAGAGACACAGGGGAGGGGGGAGAGACACAGGGGAGGGAGAGAGCAGTAGGAGCAGGGTGACTCGTGTATACAGTAAGCTGAGGGGGGCTTTTTCAGCCTTAGAAAAAGGGCTGAAAAACTTGGCTTATACTCGAGTATATACAGTAATTAAAATTTAATACCTTACATCATATTTCCTTTAATTTAAAATACAGTATTGTGTTTATATTTGCATTTACAGTGCTTTAACCCCCTTGCAGGTCCTTTCTAGAACCCGTAGGATTTTTGGCTCCATTTGCCATTTACGGGTTTGAACTACAGTACGTCCTTGGGGATTTGTAGCAATTTAATAGCATTTATGGGCTTGACAGATCAATGGCTTAGCTGGGATGGAGTTCGGATTTTGACAGCCCGCAGGGATTTTCTGCCGGTAATCTAAAGATAGTTTTCGTAATTATTTTGTTAATTGGTTTATGAGATGTGACAATAAAATATGTTTAATTTCAAGATCAGAGATCTTGGAGCCAAGGAAAATAAAACTTGTCCCTGCCTCCACTTCTTCCCCATCTATTTGCTAGGAACTAAGATTGCTGTTTGCCATAATCTTCATCTTTTTAACATTGAGCAGCTTTTGCACTCTCTTCTATCACCCTCATCAATAGGCCCTTTAGTTCCACTCCAATTGCAGCTATCAGAGTAGTATCCTTGTTTCTGAAGTTGTTGATATGTCCGGCCTTACGCATGTTGTACTCTGTGTATAAGTTGAATAAATAAGGTGACAATATAAATATTTCCTGCACTCCTTTCCCAATCTTGAACCATTCTGTTGCTCTATGTTCGGTTCTGAATGTGGCTACTTGGTTCAAATACTAATTCCTCAGGAGGTGGATGAAATGGTCTGGTATCACCATCTCTTTAAGAACTTGGCGCATTTTGCTGTGATCCACACAGTCTTTAGAATAGTCCATGAAGCAGAGATAAATGTTTTTTGTGGAACGCTCTTACTTTTTCTATTATCCAGCGGACATTGGCAATTTGATCTCTTGTGCCTCTGCAAAACCAGGCTTGCACATTTCCTTATTCCCAGTGGATGTTATTTATTTCGTATCTGCTTGGTCTGATGATTTTCCCTCTTTAGTTTAATTCTAAACTTTGCAATAAGAAGTTCATGACATGAGCTGCAGTCAGCTCCAGGTCTTGTTTTTGCTGACTGTAAAAAGCTCCTCCATCTTTGGATAGTCAGTCTGATCTCTATGTTGTCAATCTGGTGATGTCCATGTGTAGAGTAGTCTCTGGGACTATTTGAAGAGGGTGTTTATTATGACCGGAGAATTACCTTGACATAATTCTAATCTCTGCCTTATGTTGTACTCCAAGGCAATTTTTCAGGTGTCTTTTGCTTCCCTTCTTTAGCATTCCAATCTTCTATGATCAGAGTAACACATTTTCTTGGATGATTTCAGCCTCTTTAACATCCATGGTTGGAGCATAGACTTGGATCACTGTGATGGTAAATGACTTGCCTTGATATCAAATTGAAATCATTCTGTTGTTTACTGGGTTGTAACCAAGCACTGCTTTGACCATCCGTTGCTTCATTATGAGGGCTACTCCATTTCTTCTTCACGATTATTTATCACAGCAGAATATCTGGAGGTTGTCTGATATGAAATGTCCCATACCAGTCTATTTGGGCTCACTAATTACCAGAATATCTATGTTTAATCTTCTCATCTCATGTTTGACCACATCCATGTTGTCTTGGTTCATAGATCTAACTTTCCTTTGCTGAACTGACACATCCACAGCAGGGCATCCTCACAACTTTAGCCCAACCTCTTCATGAGATTGACCGCTACTCATACTCGCCTTCTGCTTCCCAGTAATGTGGTACGCACCCGATGGGCTCATCTTCTGGTGCCATATCGTTAATTCTCTGGCCATGTTTATTCATAAAGTTTTTTGGTCAAAGATACTAGAGCAAGTTGCCAGTTTCTTCTCAAGTGGACTGTCTTTTGTCTGACCTCTCTATCATAACCAACTAATCGTGAGTGACCCTACATGTTGAAGTACACAAGACAATTCCCCATGACAAGGTAACGATCCAGAAGAGGATAGTGAGAAAATACAGATTTCCAACTAAATATGACCTTACTAAGGAAGTTCATAGCCCTCTGAGATGTAATTATAAGATAAAAAGCTATCAATTCAAGATTATACACCAATATATTGATAACTGTTAACATACATGGACAAATTATGAGATTAAAAACCATTTAATCATATTGCTTCGTATATGGATACCAGATGAATAATGATTATTGTAGGATTCATTAATACATTTTTTATTGGATAAATATTTTATTTATAGTGCCAAGCTTTTGAGAGGATTGACGTCTCTTTATCAAGTCTGAAGCTTCAGTATTGCTTTAGACTTGATAAAGAGAGGCCAAACCTCTCGGAAGCTTATCACTATAAATAAAATGTTTGTCTAATAAAAAAGGTATCACTATATACTGCAATATTCATTATTCATCTGTATTACTGGATTACTTCAGTATACTAGAAATAGTTTAGAGTCCAGATAATAAGTAGTCACATACATGGGAGTGCTTCTCTTTTGATTGGTTACAGATAGTAACTGCTGATATACGTACATGCATTTATTCTTGTTAACTTTTATATTAAACTTTATATTAAATTTTGTTAATAAGTCCATTAATAAGCAAATGTGTACACAAATTTTTTTTAAAATATTCTATTGAAAAGGAGAGTCTGTTAAATATAAATCATAGTGTGAATGAACATGTGGCTGAATTGCCTGAAATCAGTCAGTGGAAAAATGCTCTTCTGTGACCTCTATGACAAATACTTACATTTGCAGGTATCATTCCCAAAACTGATCTATTACCATAATTAACTGAGATAGCATGGGTCGGGGAAGAGTGACCGGAGGGGGTCGCAAAACACCCAGCTCCAGCAGTTGCAAGAGTGAATTTTAAACATTATACAAATGTTTACTTAGCATGGAAAATTAGTGTGAAAGGATTTATAAATTTAATTTTAAAACCCTTTAAATGCAGTTTCAAACAAAGTAAAAATCACCAGTGATATCTACAGATGCACATTTGCTTGGTGTATTTCCTGATAGTTTCAAGGACGTTTAAATAGGTTTTATTTAACACTTTTTTTCATACAAAGCACATCTTTGACAAGCTGCACTTTTAAATGCATGAATAAGAGATTTGATTTCCATGTCCCTTTAAGTTTTAGATGTGAACTTTCTATTCAACTAGTAACTTGCACATCATAACTGTATCATATACTTGTATCTTCCATTGTCTGTACTGTCTCTCTCTTTATCTGTCCTGTCTCTGTCTCTCTCCTGTTTCTCTCTCCTGTCTCGCTCTCTCCTGTGCCTCTCTCTGTCTGTCTCTTTCTGCTGACAAACTCTCTGTCCTGACTCTCCCTCACCTGTCTCTCTCCCCCTCTCCTGTCTATCTATCCCTCTCCTGTGTTGCTCTCTCCTGTCTTTTGCTCTCCTATGTCGTGCTCTTCTGTCTCTTTCTCTGTCCTGTCTCGCTCTCTCTACTGTTGCACTCTCTCTCCTGTCTCTCTCTCCTGTCTCTCTCTATGTGTTCTGTCTCTCTCTCCTGTTTTGTCTCTCTCTCTCCTGTTTCTCTTTCCTGTCTTGCTCTCTTGACACACTCTATCTCCTGTCTCACTCTCTCCTGTCTCCCTCTCTCCGATCTCTCCTCTCTCTGTCTCTCTCTCTTCTCTCTCTCTCTCTCTCTCTCTCTCTCTCTCTCTCTCTCTCTCATGTCTGTCTCTCTCTACTGTCTCTCTCTCCCTCTCCTGTCTCTGTTCTGTCACTCACTGTCTTACCCTTCTCTACCCTGTCCCTCTCTGTCCTGTTACTCTCTCCCTCGCCTGTCTCGCTCATTGTCCTGACGCTCTCCCCCTCTCCTGTCTCTCTCTGTCTGGTTACTCTCTCTCTCTACTGTCTCTCTCACTCTTTCTCTTGTCTTGGTCTCTCTCCTGTCTCTCTCTCACGTTCTCTCTCTCTCTGCCCTGTCTCTCTCCTATCTCTTTGTCCTGTCTCTCTCTTTCCTCTCTCTCTCTCTTCCTCTTCTGTCTCCCTCTCCTGTCTCTCTTTCTTGTCTCGATCTATCTCTTATAGCACTCTCTGCAGTTGCGCTTTTTCTCCTGTGTTTCTCTCCCTCTCCTGTCTATCTCTGTCCTGTCGCTCTGTCGCTCTCTCTTCTGTCTCTCTCTCTCTTGTCTCTCTCTCTCTCTTTCTCCTGTCTCTCATTCGTTACAGACTTTTTCTGAATTATTATAGTAGATAGTGCAGGCATGGATCAAGGTTTTGTTGTTGTTTTAAGAATATAAATCAAAGTCTGGAATAAACTGTGTACTTTTTAATATGTATCAATATAATAATAGATTTAGTTTTCTATACATTTCTTTCATGTCATGCATAACATGCTAAATAGAAAGGCAGCTAACTGCCTGGAATATTCTAAAACATGTATTAATTTGCTTGTATTTATGGCATAGGTAATTTTACTATGATGTCACTTGCTTTATCCTTTAAAAATGTATTTAGCCTAGTACTATGTAACCAACAAAAGTTACATTGCATTGTAGCAAAATTGAATTGAAAAATGACAGCAATAAAATTTGAAGTCTGGGAATGTTGTTTGCCACACAATGCAAGGCTCTTCCCCACTAACTTGCGGGCCTCATGATGAGCGCCTTCCGCCTTTTGGCTCTCATTTCGAGCCTTTCCCCTCCTCTACTTTACGGTACTCGCGATAAGCACCTTTGGCGCTCATCATGGGCCCCGAAATGAGCAGCTTTGCAGCTCATTGCAACCCGCAGCATGCGCTGTGGGCATGCACAAGTCTGTAAATTTTGAAGTCTAGCAATGCTGTCTGACACACTTTGCAAGGCTCTCCCCCCTTCTCACTTGCTGGCCTCGCGATGAGCGCCTTTGCCCCCCTCTACTTTACGGTCCTCACCCCTGTGTCTCTCTTCCACCCCCTATCCCTCCACCTCTCCCGTGTCACGTTTCAATCGTCACATTACATTGAGTTGTGATTGTTTTTTAATTTTGCTTCATCCGTGCAGTTATTCTCATGAATCATGTTCTTATATAGATATATATGTTTATTTTAAAAGAACATTCTTTTTTTCTATTATTCTAATGATATAATTGCTGTAGATCAGAATCATCCACCTACATTAAGGATCAACTGGGGACCTCCTATGCATTTGGACCCCTATTGACCAAGAAAACATTTTGTAGTTGCTGGTGCAGCCGATTCAATGTATATATATATATATACACAGAGGCGGAGCTACCAACGGTGCAACTGGTGCAAGGCACTGAGGCCTCTGGCCTATGATGGGTCCTTGTGGCCCCCTCGGGTCTTCCTACACTAGCCCTCTGGTCTATTGCCGCTAATGTCTTTTTCATGTATCGCCTAATACGCTTTCCCTCCAGTAGCCTCCTCTGCAGTCGTTGCTTATCCCGGGGTTAGAAGGAGTTCGTCACTCCTCTCTGAGACCCGCTTTCAGGTCACTAGCGACCTCATCTGCTATCGCTGCTGTTCCTGGGCATATCAGCAGTCCTTGCTTTCACACAAGGACTCATCTGGCCCTCTGAGCAGGCCAGATGACCGGCAGCACCCGGCACTTCTTGGCTACCTCTCGTCACGTTATTCCTCTTGTCCAATAGGGCATTCCATAGCCGGAGGGCCATGGTTATTATCGCTACCCCGATCTTTCGACCGCTGGGAGAAGCCCCCTCCCACAAATACCAGATAACATTGTTTACCTGGACATATATATATATATATATTTATATATATATATATATATATATATATATATATATAAATAAAAAAACAACAACTAAGTCAGAGGTGCTCAGCAGAGAACGAACTAACCTTAAAAGGTTAGTTCTATGCACATGATAACCCACTCTGAGAGCAACCTCTTTTAGCTCACTTGTGCAGTTCACAGGGAGAAATGTCTTGTAGTATATCAGTCTGGTCCCACTCAAAAGAGTGACCCAGCCCCGACATACCAGGCAATTCTACCTTGAACAGGAGAAACGGCAAACCACAGATGCGTTTCGGCCTTTATGGGCCTCGTCAGTGAGGTGCAGCTGAACTCCGGGTAGAATTGTCTGGTATTTCGGGTCTGGGTCACTCTCTTGAGTGAGACCAGACTGATATATTACAGGATATTTCTCCCTGTGAAGGGCAGAAGTGAGCTAAAAGAGGTTGCTCTCAGAGTGGATTATCATGTCCATAGAACTTACCTATTGAGGTTAGTTTGTTCTCTGATGATCACCTCTGATTTCTTTATTTTTATATGTATATATATATTCCAACCTCAGAATCTCGGAGGTTGGGGGGATTTCGACCTCGGAAAAATACAAATTTAACTGCTGAACCTTTGTAATCGAAAAACACGAAAAACAAGACAAATAATAAAAAATAAATAAAAACACACTCACACACAGCACAGGGGGAGAGGCAGGAAGTCTGGGAGTGAGTGCAAGCGAATTTGGACCATATTTGAGGGTTTTTGTCAATCCAAAATTGGCTAAGCTAGGAAAAAATGGCGAAAAATGTAAAAAAAAATCTGAAACTGCATGAAAATGAGGCTGAGCAAAGCCAGGCACCCGGGACTTAAAAAATACACAACAGCAAAAACAGTAACTATTACACGAACAACGCCAGGCACGCAGGACTTAGAAAATACGCAACGGCAAAGACAGTAACACTTACACGAAAAACGCCAGGCACGTGGGACTTTGAAAATAAAACAAACGGCACGCAAACATTCAGCAGATACACAGAGGGGAAACACACAGGGAAGGGACAGGGGGAGATTGTGGAAAGAGACACATGGCATACCCAAGCACAAAACTGTATGGTTAACGAACCCAGCAATGAGCGGCCCAAACAGTAGGCGATCAGCGCGGAGCTAGCGTTGAGCGCTAAAAGTGCTCAGAGGAGCAAAAGCCTTGCATTGTGTGGCAAACAGCATTGTCTGGCTCACAATTTTATTGCCGTCATTTTTTGACAGGCAGTTCGTTAGTAAATAAATTAAATCTGACCACAGTGGTACCTAACATAACTTATTTTCATGCAAAAATCTTCTAAATACATAAATCATATACAAGGACTCAATGACAATCACATTATACCACGGGCTGTGACACAGCATGAGATAAAGCAATAGCAATGATTATCTTTTTATATATATTTCTTTATTTTTCATTTACATATTTACAACAAACCAAGTTACAGAACCTTCACAAGGGAATCATTGGTCAAGAAGGAAATCACTGGAAAATGGCACATTATCAATTGTGAATAACTGTACAAGTCCAGATAAAGCCACCCAGCAAATTTAATGGCCAATCAAGTAACTGAACACAATATCATCTGGACGAGAGCAGTGGGCCCAAGTCAACTGGACGCTTAATTATTACATGGTTCATAGATTTATAGACCTACAAAATCGTGAACAAATTAGATTGCTCCAAAAGCAATTTACAGCATGACAAAGCTGTATTATAACCTTCAGTGAACAAATGGATCAAATCCTTAGTGGATAATAGTTTACATATCTATATTTATATAGCTCTAAAAATGTAAAGTTGCCAATTCAGTACATATCAAATCCTTAGTGGATAATAGTTTACATATCTATATTTATATAGCTCTAAAAATGTAAAGTTGCCAATTCAGTACATATATATATATATATATATATATAACCCAAGGAGCACAGTTCTGCCACTGCATAGATATGACAGCAGCTCTGAAAAAGTAGGCCATCCAGTCTTCCTATTCTGTTTACCAAAAGTTTTTGGCTTAATAAACCATATGTATATGCCAGATATGCTTGAAATCGTTCACTATATTTTTTTTCTACCACTTCCACTTGAAGGACTTCTCACACACTTGTCATCACATTTTATATAATTTAGTACTTGCACAAATTACCGCTAAAATGTATACCCTTTTACTTCAATTCATGACCATTTGTTCTTATATTTCCTCTTTTTTCCTGAAATACATCTCCCTCCTTAACTTCCATCCATTGGGATAGTCAATGGGTGGTCCCTAAAGCTTCATATCCTTCCATATGTTTATAGTTAAATGGTATCTTTTCTCTATGTGTCATTTCCTTTGTAATCTTCCTTCTTTTGCCCTTTTCTTTGCCATTATACTAACATATTTGTAAGTGCACCCTTAAAAAAGATTGGATTATTTCCGCAAAATCAATTGGACCTTGGTAGACTTTGTAAAAAAATAATTGACTACTCCTGTACTAGTATCGCCTACTCATTTCCACCTAATATTAAAAAATATGATATTTTGAAGAATTACATTTGAAAAATATGAAATTTCTTTTATAGTGAAAAATAAAATAATACAGACTCTGATATATTACATTCTATATGCAATAATGGTGCTGTGGGATTTACCATTTTATTTCCCAGGCATCTACTTCCTGAGGTGAAAGGCAACGTTAAATACACAGGAAGTTATCCGAGCAATGGGAATGTTGCAAACACAACAGCCATTGCATTACATAGTTTATAAGGACACACCCTCTTGAGGAAGTACAGGCACAATTAGCTGATAAAAGATAAAAGTATGATGGTATAACCTGATTGTTATCGTGACCATGGATCTCCTTCCCATCAAATCTATACATATTTTATTTTATATTTGTAATCATTTATGGTTTATATTAAAGAAATCTTTTAGATGGAAAGTAATAAAAGTTTCATTTTATCTTACTAAATATTTGCTTAAGGTTGTCCTTAAAGGTATTTTATTTTGACTGTTTCTACTTTGTCATTATTTAATAGTTCAAATCTCTATATATATATATATATATTTTTTTTTTGTATATTAAAAGTTATGTTTTACTCATTGGTGGATCGTGTTCTTGAGGTGGAACTTCTACTTTTACTGTACTATCCTCAGATGCTCTGATTTTTTTTTCTGTCTTTTCCAGACATCTTATTTTTTTTGCATTTTCTTTCGACTAAAAAGCAGACAGTGATTCCAATAAGTGATCTTTTTTGGGTAAAGAGAAGCTTTTGTCTAATGCACCTGTCTAAATGACACCTACGGACTCCTGAGCACCCATCTTTCTTCTTGAAACAAATCAGGACTCCATATTAAGTGAAAATGCTGTGATTTTCTGCATGAGGAACACATTGTGATAGCTTCCATGGTAGGATCCCAGTGTGCAGCAACATAGCAACAAGCAGAAATTTAGTCACCGTAACCAACGTTACCGTGTTATCATCGGACAGAGAGAAGGCAGTTGCCATGGTGAGAAAATGAATATTTTTTTCGAATAAAATATATATTGCAGGTACTCCCTTGTGGATTATTTAAAATATAGTTTTTCTAATAAATATATTTATTTAGAAAACATTTTTATTTCACTCCTTGGGCATTGATTTAGGTCAATAAAGAAGAATTTTTAGATGGGGTGAAGCAGAGGTCAGTAGCTTTTTATCAATAATGGAGGCTTGTACGTGATATCTGTAAAGAGGCAGAAGAAGATTTTTTGCAGTACAGAAATATCAATTTGTACAAGCTAAAAATAAAAAAATATAAATATTAAAAGCAAAAAATGGGATAAATAAAGCAAAAAAATAAATATATCAAAATCAACTAGTACACCGTGAACACTGTAGGTCATATTCTATGTACTATAATAAGACCATTTTTTTAAAAGAACCAGTGTATACTTACAATATGAAGCAAATGTTTTAATTTGACATTGATCAGCAATACAATTCATATTCAATGATCTAAAATTAGTTATGCATGATTAAATTACTCCACTGCTGCTCATATCTACCCACCATAAGGTCAATGTGGGGACAAGGCTTTATCTATCAGAGAGCTAAATTTCCAGACATAATGTAGACTCCTTTGGCTGGAAATTGTTTGCATTAAAGTTGTTTTCTTTTGCCACAAACATTTGAAGTCAGGCAGCGTATGAATTATTGATTATTCTCTTATAAGATCTGATTGTTCTTAAAACCCTTTAGACCTGTCTGTCAGTTAACTTCCCTCCGCCTCCCGCTAATGACATTATTAGGATGGAGACAGATACTCAACTGCAAGCTGTTACTTTAATCTTCAAACCGGGACGGATCTATCAATGGTGCAGGTGGTGTAGTACACCAGGGCCCTCCACCTATGTGGGGGCAATGCTGTGTAATATAAATAAAACTATTTTGTATTTTTTTTTTCTGCAGTGTAGGGGCCCCCCACCACAACCCAACCCACCACAGCCCATCTAGGCCCCCCTGTGCCTCCTTGGCTGCACACTCCCCACCCCCTGGTCTGAAATTGTTATGTGCCTTTTTAAATAAGAGCATTTCTACTGAAGCTCCAAGAGGTGGCAGTGTGAAGCAGTTAAGTACACTGGAGATATGTATCAGGGAAGAAAGTTATAGAGCAAGGGTTGCAAAGTACAGGGGGGAGGGTGCTGTGAGGAGGAAGCAAAGGAGATAGGGATGGGTGCTATGTGAGGTGGGTGCTGAGAGTGGTTGGATGCTGTGTGGGGGTGGATGCTGAGAGAGCATAACTACTGGCAAGGACTGGGTAAGGGTGGAGGCTATGAGGGGTGGATGCTGTGTGGGGATGATGATTATATGTGTATATATATATTGAAATGGGTCTTGAGAAGGGTTGCTGTTATACGAAGGGGTATTTAGGAGGGGAGAAGTTATCGGGAGGAGTACTCTGTGATTTGGTTAGTGGGGGACCCAGAGCAAAACATTCTTTCCAACCCCCCCAGAGGGGGGGGGGGGGGCAAAATCTTTATTTTGCATTAGAGCCCTCATTTCTTTAGCTCAGCCTATGCTACAACATTCATTTATTACATGGTATTTAATGTAAAATCACAACGACGATAAGGAGTCAATAGGCATCACAAAACTTCTGAATTAATAGATGTATTCTATTGACTCCAACTTGCAAATTCTGAATTTTCTTCTTAGACACAGCCAATAGAAAATGGGACAGTCATCATGAGGTCAGTAAAACATGGAGTTGACACTTAAACTTCACTCACAGACTACAAATTAATTTGTTGAAAAGTAAATTTAGCCATCATACTCGCAATCCAGCAATGTAGAAATCAATAAAATTCATTAAAGCAACTGTTCTAGTCCATGCCGGTTCCATGACATGTATTAACCCCTTAAGTCCTGGGATCCATTTCACACAAAAAAACATTTAAAAAAATATTTTTTAATTGCATATTTGTGGGTTTGAGACTTTTCTGCAATCAATTCTAATGTATTTTGGTGCTTTCCCATATTTTTAAAGTACAGTTTAATAACTGTTAAGGCTCTAAAAATTGATTGAAAAATGCCTTGCGAGTCCTCTGGAGTACTTGTAATATTTTTGACCGAAACTTGATACTTTTTTTCATTTGCGACTTTGAAAATATTTGTGAATTAGAGCTGTGAGTCTAATAGAATATCGATTTTGTGTAACCTTAGTTAGTTAGCACTTGTAAATCTTGAGCTGTGATAAAACCAATGGAGTTTTCAACTAGGATTTGCAAGTTTGTCTCGTCAGTTGTGCTTGCTGGTAGTCCACTCGTAATCAGTTTGCTAGTGGCTTGAATCCCAATTGAACTATTCAAAATTCTACAGGATGTTTCTGTGAAAGTGTTACTTGCCTTATGCCAACACATTTGGAAAACGCAACAATGGCCAATAGACTGGAAAAGGTTAGTCTACATCCCAATCCCCCAAAAAAGGCAGTGCCAAAGAGTGCTCCAATTATCAAGCAATTGCACTAATTTCACATGCCAGCAAGGTAATGCTTAAGATTCTACAAGCTCGACTCCAAAAATATATAGACCAGGAACTACCAGATGTACAAGCCGGGTTCTGCAGAGGAAGAGACACAAGAGATCAAATTGTCAATGTCCGATGGATAATAGAGAAAGCAAGAGAATTCCAAAAAAACATTTACTTCTATTTCATAGACTATTCTAAAGCCTTTGACTTTGTGGAGCACAACAAAATGTGGCATGTTCTTAAAGAGATGGGAGTACCAGATCATCTCATCCGCCTCCTAAAGAATCTGTATGTCGACTAAGAAGCCAGGGTCAGAACCGAACATGGGACAACAGAATGGTTCATGATCGGAAAAGGAGTGTGACAAGGTTGTATATTGTCACCTTATTTATTCAACTTATATGCAGAGTAAATCATGCATAAGGCTGGACTGGATGAATCCAAAGCCAGAATCAATATTGCTGGAAGGAATATCAACAACATCAGATTCCCTGCTGATACTACTCTAATGGCTGAAAGTGAGGAGGAACTAAAGGACTTATTGATGAGGGTAAAAGAAGAGAGTGCAAAAGTTGACCTGTTGCTCACCGTTAAAAAGATGAAGATTATGGCAAGTGGCAATTGCACAAGTGGAGGCAGTGACAGATTTTATTTTCCTTGGATCCAAGATCTCTCCAGATGGTGACTGTAGTCATGAAATGAAAAGACATTTGCTTCTGGGGAGGAAAGCTATGGCAAGCTTGGACAAGCTAGTAAAAAGTAAATTTTAGCAAAGGTCTGCATAGTTCGAACTGTGGTATTCCCAGTAGTAACATATGGATGTGAGAGCTGGACAATAAAGAAATATGAGCTCCGTAGAATTGACTGTGGTGTTGGAGAAGACTGCTTAGAGTCCATTGGGATGCAAGAAGATCCAATAAAGCAATACTTCAGGAAATCAAGACAAACTGCTAACTGGAAGGTATGATCATGAGGCTGAAGCTCAAATATTTTGGCCATATTATGAGATTGCAGGATTCACTAGAAAAGTCTCTGATGCTGGGAAAGATTGAAGGCACAAGAAGAAGGGGGTACGCCAGAGGCAGAGATGGATAGATGAGGTAACTGAAGCAATGAACATGAACTTGCTGGAACTCAAAGGGGCAGTGGCAGAGAGATGAACCTGGTGTGCTGTGGTCCATAGAGTCCTGGAGAATCGGCGTGACTGAACGACTAAACAACAAGTGGCCAATAGAATAAGTGACAATTGCGAACTGACTTTAAAAAATTTCATTATGGGGGCAATGCAATAGGGCCCTAAGATGGTTTATAAAAAAATATACTATAAATAAAGCTCCATAATTACTACTCTAATGTTTTGTACACACTTCAATAGCAAATGGGTGTGACTGACACATTATTAAACAAAAAGAGTCAGAGCCGCTCAATCTGAGAACGAAAAACACCTAAGTAAATTTGCTTTATAGGTCTGGTTACCCACTCTGAGAACAGCCTCTCTTATATCACTTGCGCCCTTCACAGGGAGAAATATATATGTAGTATAACAGTCTGGTCTCTCCCAATAGGGTTCTCCATCCCATAAATACCAGGCAATTCTACCCTGTACCTTAGAAACAGCAAACCCCAGACATAAGTGTTGTCCTTTGTGGGACTTGTCAGTGAGGTGCAGCTTTACTCCCTAAGGTATTGTGAGCAAGAAGTCCACGTCTGGTTCCCACTATCACTATCACCCGAAAAGAGAGGTGCTCAATCTGAGAACAAACAACACCTAAGTAGATTAGCTCCATAGGTCTGGTTACCTAATCAGAGAGCAGCATTTTGATACTTTATTGTAAACCATAAAAATGTGTCCCTCTGTACACAAATGGCTGACTATAAAAGTGAATTAATTATCCAAAAGGTTTACAGATTGTAACTGATTAAAAATTATGAAACCACCTCCCACAATTATTTCAAATTGAGCCGGAGTGAACTTGTCCTGCAGAATAAGTGGTAAGGTTAATTTTATAAGTAACTGTAACAAAGTCATAGCTTAAATAAGGTATGAGGTATTCTTACATACTTCATGAGGTGGAAAAATATATTTGGTTGCCAACATAGGCCCCCATTTAATTCCAAGCCCATAATTACCTTCTCTCTGCCCGCATGTCTGCAGGTTAGAACATTTGTTACAGATGTATTTAATTACTTAAGCCCGCAGTTACAGGCTCACAGTCCCAACACACAAACCATGAACCCATAAGTAACATTTCCGGGAATGATCATGATCAGTTCAGCAAGCCTGTAAGTTACAATTTAGACAGAGCCAATAGTAAATGAGACTGTCATCATGACAACAGAAAAACATGAAGTTTAGACTACAACAAATAGTATTTAGAAGTCCGATTTGGGATCGGACTTGCAATCCAGAAATGCAGAAATCAGTACTAATTAATAAATCATCTGTACTAGTCCATGTAGGTGGCCTGATATGTATCAACTCCTTGATCACTGGGATCAATGTAACACGAATATAAAATGTAAAAAAATATATTTTTTAGTGCAGATTTGCAAGCTTGAGACTGTTGTGCAATTAATTCTAATGCCTTTCATTGATTTCCCAGTATTTTTAAGTGCAGTAGTGTGTTTTTATTTGCTTTTACAGTGTTAAGTGCAGGCATTTAACACACTTGCTATGTAGTACTTATAGGATTTTTTTTATAAATTTGCCATTTACGGGTTTGGAGGTAATTGTGGGCTTTGGCTCCAGTAATTAAGATTTGGACAATTAAATGGGGCCATACAAATTATTGGTAATTTAAGTAGATGACTTAAAGGGTCACTGTAGATTAGCAAGACCTTCACATGTTTGTGAAATATTCAACAAACTTACAACATTAGCAGCTGTATAAACCACAAACATAAAAGCATTTTCAAATAAAAATCTTAATTTTAGCACATTCTGCCGGTAAATGGATTCTACCAGGAGAAACAATTCCTTTCTGAGGCAACTGAAAAGTAGGGCAAGCAAGGCTTGCAAGTACACTTACAATCTGCCTCTACAGAGCCAATGGGGGCAGGGGGTATTCAATTCTGAAATCTTATCTTTTTTTTTTTTTTTATAAATATTTTATTGTTTTTTACATGTAAAATAAACAAAATACAGAAGACAAAAGTACATACAAAAACACTAACATAACAATCAAAACAATTCGCACTACACACGTGTGAAATAATATCAAGAACAGCGTTGGCGCTATCATATTTTGGACCCGGCTATTATGGCCCTCCACCATATCTTAATATAATTATTGCATGCTATTTCCACCGTTTTAAAAAAAGAAAAGCAACAAAGAGAGGGAAGTCTAGTTTACATATACTTCATATCTAGGCTTCCCATCTAGACACCTACTGGGAAGCTTCCCCCTAGCACAATAATAAGGAAAGGAAGGCGAGGGCTTCCATCTCATTTTGGTCCGTTGCTCCAAAGGGAAAAGAAAAAAGCAACCCATTATGATCTACAGTAAGTTCCCCAGGGCATCATACCAAAATTGCCAACTACTATTCTGAGATTTAAACTAAAGCTTAACACACTACCATTCACACTCCTACCATTCATAAATCCGGGTTCCTAGAATGGGGTTGGGAGGTTAGGAGGAGGGAGCAAGTGGGTGGGCCCAAGAATCATGGACAGAGTGTCCAAGGTCAGAGCAAAGGCCTGAGTAATTACTTAATTAGGACCATGTTTATTCCATAATGCCCAGGCTAGGTTGTTTTTTTTTATAACGCCCAATTCAGAGAAGTTTGTTTCTAAACTACAATTTTTATCCACTTTCATTTTGACCTCATTCCAGGAAGGTACATCTTTTTGCTTCCACTTTAATGCTATCAGTGATTTTGCTGCCATCAAGACCTGCAATAAAAGGGCTTTAACTTTTAGGGGCAATGGAGGAAAAATATGAAGTAAGATTATTTCTGGGAGTGGAGTCAATTCTACTTCACATATTTTAGTCAACTGGGAAAAAACTTCCACCCAGAATTTATATATAATTGGGCATTGCCACCAAATATGCAATGAAGACCCTATATGACTACAATTGCGCCAACAATATTTCTCCTGGTTTAACCCACTGAACATTGCTATCTTAACCGGCGTGTAATGCCACTTATTGCATATTTTAAAGTGAAGTTCTCTGAAAGCAGGGTTTTTAACAAATCTATCTGTAATTGCAAATGAGCTATACCACTCATCAATCGTCCAACTATGATCCAAGTCACCTTCCCAGTCATGCATACAGTTTGATTTTAACTCCATTTGTGGCTTTTTAATAATTTCATAATATTTTGAGATGAGATGCGTTTTAGTTTTGACCATAATCAATTTCTCAAATTGGGTTAAGTCTCTGAATGATGTCAAATAAAACTCTGACTTCTTCAGAGCCTTTCCCAGCGTAAGAAAATCTAACCAAGAAATGTTTAAATGGGGGGCTTTTACTTTAATATTCTCCATCGAGAATATTTCTCCGCGAAACAGGTCAGACAGCAGGTTAACCCCTGCTTTAGCTATCTTCCTTAGAATGAGGGAGTCAATATGTGAAGCTAGGTCCAATAATGGAGTGATAGGCGAGGGGAATGGGATCAGTTCATATTTAACATTCAATTTATTCCATATCTTTACCTTTTCTCTAACCATAGCTTCGCCACTCTCTATAGATTTAAGAATAATCTTTTTTTGAAATAAAAGCATTTTTATACTATTTGAGCCCATTAGCTCTTGTTCAATTTGTACCCAATTCTTAACAGTTGTAGGTTCTAACCAGTCCAGCATATTTGCAACTATAATAGCTTCCTGATACTCCTTAAGTAGAGGGTAGGCCATGCCCCCATGTCTAAATTTCCATCCCATTCTAAAAAAATTTATTCTTATTTTTTTCCCCTTATGGATGAAGTTATCGATTTTATTTTGTAGTTGATTTAACAAATATATAGGGATACGGCAGGGAATATTACGTAAAATGTAAGTTATTTTTGGTAAAATTACCATTTTTATGGCGATAATTCTGCCTGACCAGGATAAGTTCAACCCTGACCAGGTATTGATTTTCGCTGTAACATTGTTGAACACTTTTTTATAGTTAATTATTATTGTCTGCTTCAAGTTTGTTTCCAGTGTTATTCCCAAGTGTTTCAAAGAATTTTGCCATAAAAGAGGAAATCGAAGCTTTAATTTAAATAGTAATTCCCTAGGAATGTTAATCGACATGGCTACTGTTTTGCTAATATTTAACTTAAAATTAGAAATTTTGCTGTACTCGTCAATCACTTGTAGCAATCTATCAAGAGAGACCATCGGGTCTTCCAATGTTACAAGTAAGTCATCCGCAAAAGCTGATAGTTTATGTTCTACAGAGCCCACCTTTATCCCTTGCACCTCGTTTTCCTTTCTGATCGATATTATCAAAGGTTCAATAAACAAGGCAAAAATCGCCGGAGAAAGAGGGCAACCTTGCCGTGTGCCATTCGTAATATCGAAGCTAAATGAGCTATATCCCAGGCCCACTACTTTTGCTGAAGGAGCGGTATATAGTGCCCGAATAGCTTTTAAGCCAAAGTCCCCCAGCCCATATCTTACAAACAAAGATTCTAGGAACTCCCACCCCACTCTATCAAACGCCTTTTCTGCATCTAATGATAAAAGCACGGTGGGAGCACCCTTTCGCTTGGAGTAAGAGATTAAGTTAATGATTCTCTTAACATTGTCGGATCCTTGTCTCCCTGGAATGAAACCTTTTTGGTCTGAGGAGATAAGATCTCCCAAAATTTTATTTAGCCTAATGGCTAAAATTTTTGCATAAATTTTTATGTCAGTATTTAAGAGGGAGATTGGACGAAAATCCTTGCATGATGGTTCTGTCCGCTCTTCCTTGGGGATTGTTATAACCGCAGCCTCCAGCATTTCTTTCGGTGCCCTACCCGTAATCTTAATTTCATTTAAGGCGTTTTTAAGAGGGATTAAGATTTCTGACTTGCAGAGTTTAAAGTAACAGTTTCTAAACCCGTCTGGACCAGGAGAGGAAAAGTTTCTCAAACCATCTATAGCTTCAAAAATTTCTGTGTCAGTTATTTCTTTATTTAGAGTGTCAAGATCGGCATCCGATATCATCGGAAGGTCAATTTTATCCAAAAATTTAACTATATCTTCTTTAGATGGTTTAATAAAGTTTTTATCGTCCTTCAAATTATAAAGGTCTTGGTAGAAAAGGCCAAAGGCATTCCCTATATCACTGGGCTTCGTCACGGTCACGTTTTTATATTTTATACAGTCTATTCTTTTACTAGACGTTTTACTCTTTAATTTATTTGCTAAAAGTCGCCCTGAACTATTCCCCATATGATACAATCGTTGCTGTAGTGACCACAGGGATTTATCTACCAGTTCTTGTTCTATTTTTTTAATCTGAGATCTTATTACTTCCATGCTTTTTAAAATCTTATCATTAGAGCCAATTTTGTTAGCCCTATCTAAGTTTGTCAGATCAATATATAAGTCACGTAATGGTCGACCTCTGAGTTTTTTCTTCATAGCTTGCCAGCTAATAAGCTGACCCCTAATAGCAGCTTTATGGGCGGTCCAAATTGTGATTTTAGAAGCAACTGATAAATTGTTTACCTTAAAAAAATTCTTTAGTTCTTCTTTTAGCAGATCTTTTATTTGTGGGTCCTGTAATAGGGAAATGTTTATTTTCCATGGAGGTCTAACTGTTTCACACTGTCTCATAGATATGTTTATGCCGACCATCCCGTGATCCGACCACAAAATTGGGCCAATTTCAGTTTTGAACACTCTTTTTAAGATTCCACTGTTAACAAGTATATAATCCAATCTCACGTGTGTTTCATGACGGTGGGAATAAAAGGAATAGTCCCTTTCCCGGGGATGAAAAGTTCGCCATGAGTCATATACCTGATGTTTCATTAAAATGTTATTAAAAAGATTAGATTTTTGTATAGCATGGGTATCTAATACTGTTCCTTTATGAGATTTCCTATCTAAATCCGTATTCAGGCATAAGTTGAAGTCACCACATATAATCAGAGCCCCAGAGCTATAACGCCTTATTAAGTTAAATGTTCGATTAAGGAATCTAATTTGCTTTTGATTCGGAGCATATATGTTAACTATCGTGAATTTCTCGCTGTTGATTAGGCCTCCCCAAATTATATAACGACCATTAGGGTCTATAATAGAAATTTCTTCCTTCACATTTAGTTTATAGTTAAACAGTATAGTGACTCCCCGAGCTTTTTTTTTTTTTATAAGTAGAGTTAAGAGTCAAGCCTATGTTTTTCATTTTAAAATAAGGGATCTTACCTGTCTGCCAATGAGTCTCCTGAAGGCATACTATGTCGGCTGACCCAGAACCGAACGACCTATAAACCATTTGTCTTTTAACCCCTAGGTTTAAACCCTGGACATTCTGACTACAAATTCTCAGACTGCTTCCTTTATCCATATCAGCATTAGTCATCATAGTTTAGGACCCTTAACCCAAAGGCTCTATGCTCTCCCCCAACTCGCCCCCTCCCCCCCCCCTCTCCGAAACCCGAATTTCAGCCACATCCCACACACATTCCTCATTCTTAACCCATACACTCATACCTGGTGAAACAATCTCCATCACCCAGCCGGCCAAACCAAGATATAGAAAATGGTTTACCGTGGGTAAGGAAGAAGTTGAACTTCAATAAGTTCAAAAACTGGAAATCCACTGGCTAAGTTGCACCCGTGACTACCCGTAGTGACCAAAGCAAGATGGACAGCCCTTGCTAACCAAAATTTACAAAATTCGCATTACTCAAATAAGAGACTCATTTTAATCTCTGCTCTAGTATCCTAATTCCACAATTATGAAAAGGAATTAATAACTTTCCCTTAAATACCCAAAAGGAGAAAGGGAAGCTCCCTTTCTGAGGGCCTCTACCTCAAATCCAGTATAACAACCCCCCTTAGCCCTTCTAATCCTTTATAGTTTATCAATTACTAGGAAGGGACCTAGTATAGGCCTGTGGCCCTTGTAATGATTTAAAAGTTCTTATTCTAATTTATTCTATAACCTTGCTATTCCATAAGAACAGAGAAAAAGCAACAGTGAGTTCACAGCCCATGTCCTGTCACACTAGGTTAGTATAAACAGTGATAAAATTTACAACTTCTTGTGGTCTTATTGTTTGTGTACCATTATTTAAAACAAAGTGAAAACTAATAAGTCTTTGTAAAGTGAAACTTAGCACTCTTGCCTTTTGGGGCTTTTTACCCCTTCCTTATTTACTATCAAAATTATATTTCTCAATGGTAATCTCTATTAAAAAAGAAATGTTTGTGAAAACAGCTACTGCCCGCTGTTTATCTTGTAGTGCAGTGTTATCAATATTTTAATATTAGAACCTAGTGACATTTAAGTACAATTTCTCATTACCTTAACAAAAGAGCAACCGGGATATAATAGGAAGTGAGGAGGGAAGTTTTGGTAAAATTACAGGAACCAGGATGGATAGAACGGAGAATTAGTCGACCTGATTACAGATCTTTCAGGATTGCTACACCTTCGTGGTGGTTGTTTATTATTACTGATTTGTTACCCAAAAGAGCTATTAATTTCGTGGGGAAGCCCCATTTATACTGGATATTTTTTGCTCTTAAGCGTTTGGCTATACCTTTCAATTCCATTCGCTTCATAATGGTTTCCCTTGAGAAATCCTGGAAAATCTGTAAATTTTCGTAGGGCGACGGGAATGTTCTTTTTTCAAAAGAATATTTCATAATCAAGTCTTTATAAGTAGCAAAATGGATTTTACGGATTACATCTCTAGGGCAATCCTTAGGGGCAGATTTGGGGAGAGGCAGGCGATGTATTCTGTCGATCAGAATAAATAACTCAAAGTTAGGTTTGACTATACTGGACAAGAATGTGCTTACATAGGGCCTCATTCAATTGCAATTCGGCCAATTGAATAGGGCTCTAAATAAGCACATAGCATATATTTTTTAAAGAAGTTATTAGTTAGTGAAAACCTTGCTTTTGGATAGATGCTAACTAATTTAAAACTTCTTTAAAAAATATATGTTATGTGCTTATTTAGAGCCGTATTCAATTGGCCAAATTGCAATTGAATGAGGGCCATAGTGCTTTAAATCCGTACTACCAACTTCTTCTCCAATCCCCCAAAGTTCTTCTTCTAATTTATTCTATAACATTGCTATTCCATAAGGACAGAGAAAAAGCAACAGTGAGTTCACAGCCCATGTCCTGTCAAACTAGGTTAGTATAAACAGTGATAAAATTTACAACTTCTTGTGGTCATATTGTTTGTGTACCATTATTTAAAACAAAGTGAAAACTAATAAGTCTTTGTAAAGTGAAAAATTAGCACTCTTACCTTTTGGGGCTTTTTACCCCTTCCTTATTTACTATCAAAATATATTTCTCAGTGGTAATCTCTATTAAAAAGGAAGTGTTTGTGAAAACATCTACTGCCCGCTGTTTATCTTATAGTGCAGTGTTATCAATATTTTAGAACCTAGTGACATTTAAGTACAATTTCTCATTACCTTAACAAAAGAGCAACCGGGATATAATAGGAAGTGGGGAGGGAAGTTTTAGTAAAATTACAGGAACCAGGATGGATAGAACGGAGAATTAGTCGACCTGATTACAGATCTTTCAGGATTGCTACACCTTCATGGTGGTTGTTTATTATTACTGATTTGTTACCCAAAAGAGCTATTAATTTCGTGGGGAAGCCCCATTTATACTGGATATTTTTGGCTCTTAAGCTTTTGGCTATACCTTTCAATTCCATTCGCTTCATAATGGTTTCCCTTGAGAAATCCTGGAAAATCTGTAAATTTTCGTAGGGCGACGGGAATGTTCTTTTTTCAAAAGAATATCTCATAATTAAGTCTTTATAAGTAGCAAAATGGATTTTAAGGATTACATCTCTAGGGCAATCCTTAGGGGCAGATTTGGGGAGAGGCAGGCGATGTATTCTGTCGATCAGAATAGATAACTCAAAGTTAGGTTTGACTATACTGGACAAGAATGTGCTTACATAGTGCTTTAAATCCGTGCTACCAACTTCTTCTCCAATCCCCCTAATTTTAATTTTGTTCCTTCTAGAGTAGTCATCTAATTTAGTATTACGAATTTTAAGGAGGCCTATTTCTGTTTCAAGTTGTTGATAGTTATATTTTAAGTTTTGCATTTCCTCTCGAATCAATTTAAGATCTTTTCCTAGATTATCAGTCTTAGCTTGGACAATACTTATTATTTTTGCATTTTCAGCAATTTTTCCTGTTAATTCAGATATAATGGAATTTTTAAATTCGAGGAAAAGCCCTTTTAGGACAGGCAATGTTACACCACTATCTTCTGGTTCTGAGACTTTACTAGAAGCTTCTGACCTCAATGTCTCGTTGGGGGAGGATTGAGCCATACTTAAAAAGTTAGCTTCAGAGTTAATATCAGGCTGAATCGGCTCTGCAGCTTTCCCTTTATTAGGTGGTGAAAAAAAGGAGCTAGATGAAATGGGATTTTGATGGAGTGAGTCCTCTTTCAATTTTTTTTTTTAAAACTCGGCCTTGTTTCTTATTCATGTTTCCCTTTTTATACCTTAATCCCTTTAAGGGATTAGCACTGGTAAAAAACACAAAAAAACACAAAAAGTAAGAAGTTGGAGAGTCCACACAATTCCTTCAGAAAAATTTAGAGTAAACAATTGTCCCAGATGCTGACGGATTTGCTGACAGCTTTGTTAGAGTGGATATAGCCAGTTCTTATATGACCCACTGTTCTTAACCAATCCAAGCCAGTAGTTACCAATTCCCATCAAGGTTTGGGGAAACCTTGTCTGAATCTACCAAACAATAAAAAAAAATCCCCCTCCCCATTCACTACAGAATAGATAACAAAAATTAACAGAAAACAACCACTCAAAACCATTATGCAATGTGGTGTCCTTCAGGTACAAGCAGGGTCTACTAAGATAAAGATTTTACATAAAGTCTCAAGTCTTACAAAGCTGCTGATGTTATAAAGTTGGTACAAACTTCACAAACATCTACAGCGTTTCCTAATGTACAGTGGGACTTTAGAGACAACTGTTGTCTCTTTAGATGTTCACTATATGTTAAACATGGTGAAAAGTTCTTATGGTGACATCATGGAGAAGAGAGGATGGCAAAGATTAGGTTTTGTTGCTAGAACATGATTTATAGTCTTGCAGAATGAGGATGCAAAGGATCCCACCTAGGGGGTACAGAAAGCTTCCTGGACAAAATAGTAGTATGAGTTGAGTAAGAGTCATTCAACTTCATTGCATATGGACATCTGGAGAATTGGAAATAGGGAAAGACTAAACTTAGAAGATATCAGATTAGGAGCACCGTAATTCAGTCTTGGGGCACACCTACAATGCTTTTGAGTGTGAACAGCTATTTTTAAGGATGGAATGGAGGATGAAGACCAGCAT
Source organism: Discoglossus pictus (assembly GCA_027410445.1). Lineage (NCBI taxonomy): Eukaryota > Metazoa > Chordata > Amphibia > Anura > Alytidae > Discoglossus > Discoglossus pictus. The sequence continues at coordinate 123,732,592 of CM050170.1, forward strand.
ATTTTTTTCAGATAAAAAGAGATAAATGTATGTATCCTAGTAATGAGTCACCATCTTGGGACTATTAGTCACAAACTAAAACCAACACTCTTTAGTTCAACAATAATGTGATGACAGAACTTACTCTGTATTAGCCTTTATGAAAGTACTTTGAGTCATGTTCCCATGCAACTGCATGAATCAGAGTTGTGATCATTGGAACAATCATCTTTATATCTGCCAGCATTGCCAATATTCCTCCCAGGAAACCTAAACTACTAAGTATTTTCTAACCTGTGATGAGATTAAAAGGGGTGTAATAGGAAATAGTGCATAGTAATCCAAGGGATGATGTTAGATAAACTTCAAAAAATTAGTAACTTCCATCCATCTTCTTCTTCTCTCTCCGACCCAGAAACTCACTGTCTTTTACACTCTATCCATACATTCTCTGCACTTTTTCATTTCAAATTCTCCTTTTCCTCGTCTTTTTCTCAACCTCTCTCTCACATCTTTACCCAAATATAACCTGCACCCAAAAAGAAGTATTTCACTCACTGCATCCCAAACACACCTATTGATTCCCCAATAAAAAAACTTCAATAAAGAAAGATTTGCAGACAATGGCGACAATGGCCTCCATGCTAATTGAGTGCTATAATTTAGGGCACTGACTTAAATCGACTACGGGAGCTTTTCCCCCAAGTTATACACTAATGTAAATGCTTTGCTCCCCCAGATTACGGCACTCAGCCCACATGGTTTTGTGACATGAATTAACCCCTTGAGCACTGGGTTGTATGTTATCCTGGATGTTGTATAACAAAATTGTCATAATAAAACATATCATATTTTCTAATTACACATATGTTGATATTGCATTGTTCAATGTTGAAATGTCATAATTTTTACATGTAAAATTTTCTTCTGCTTTTCGCAGTTATGGCAGTGCCCTGATATGCGAGTGATACATAAAGTCTTATTAGCATAGGGTTTGGGTGTTTGTAGTGAAGTTCACTTGTAAAATGTGACTCGTAGCAGCTCTCTTGAAAAGTTTTTGGGATGGTGAATTAACATAGCTAGGTAGTGTTTACTTGCTGCTACAGCACTCATAATTTACTACACTACAGCACATAATTTATTGTGCTGGGATTAGCATAGAGCCCAATGTTGTTAAAAATTCTTTGGAGGGAATATAATTACATTATTTAAATATATCACTTTGTTTGGTGAACTTTTTTTGGCCAAGAGCTTTTCAATCACTTGTGGTTAGAAAAAAAAAGACTTCAGCTTAACGGATACCAAGGGTTCCTCACAGTCAGGGCAGTCAGAATGTGGAGTTTACTAACTGTATATTAAGTAGACAATGTTAAAAATAGCTATGATGGATTACTAGAATAGGATGTTGGAATCAGCTCAGCAATCCAAAGGAATATGCACCAACATAAAAAATTGATTGAGTATTCACAGTTGCTTTAAAGAGACATCAAAAACTTTTTTTTAATTAAATTTGAAACAGAGTTTTTGTTGATATACCACTGTTTCAAACGAAACTCTCAAATGGTTAACTGATCTGGGGGCTTGAATCTGTCAGCCAGTGGTAATAGATGTGTCAGTCATACTTGTCTGCCAATGATATCTACAGATGTACATATGCTCTTTGCACTCCCTCTTAGTTTCAATGTAGTTTAAACATGTTTTCCTTAATATTTTTCATGTAAAACACAACTTTGGTAATGTTTAAAGCATGCTCATTCAAATAATTGTAAAAAAGAATCGAGTTTCATATATACATGGATGGCATCTCATTATGCATATAGCATGAGAGAGAACTTCACATAATTTAAGTATTTCAAATATATTTTATAGAAAATAATTATTTTTGTGATTCTATGAGCACAATCTGTTCTTTAATAGGGAAGTTTACTCTAAAATGTCCTGATATTACAAAGGATTGACTTAATATATATGTTAAAGATAGTTTCTTGTGAAATGTTGTGACCTTGTATTAAACTTCAATGATAAGGAGAAATAAGTTAATATATTAAGATGATGTTGTATAGGATATTAACTTTTACAGATATATCCATGCAAATGTGTTTCATATTCTGATTTTGTCATGCGCCTAATTCTTATTATGTCATAAAACTACATGGCATGATTCTTATGGCTATTTGTGGGTGAAGAGGAAGTATGTGGTATGTTGGTTCTTTTATATAAAAAAAAGCTTCCTCTGAACTTTGGAAATCACCCTTCCTTTTGCATTGAGTTAAAATAATATGCTACAAGGCAGAAACAATGAGTTGAAATGTGAGAGACTTCACTCTGGGTGGGTATTGTGCCGGGGAAATCTAATAAGCATTGTCAATTCACAAATGTACATCTTTACTCTGTTGTGATTATTCTCTAAATTCTTCTCTTGCAAGTTACCAAATCCAAGATGAAAATTTGGGATCTTTCACATTATGAATAAAAGTGTCCTATATAATTATAGATTGTAGATATTGCAACGTTTTGTGTACAATACGAGAAGTAATGGTAAGATCTATTCTTTATATTGTGTTATCAATGGTAATATCCATGTATGATTTTTGAAAATATATATATTTTATATGTCTACAATATAAACAAAATTCGACCCTAATTCATTCATAGACATAGTTCAACATATGAAAAATACCTTCAGAAAGGATCTACATTGTTGCAGTGAAGACAGCCGTTTCTATTTTTTTGCAACACTTTTGATTTAAAGTGCAGCATTGGACAGAAGGCTGCTACGGGCTTCATATGGCCTACTATCTTCAAATGTCTGCTATGTGACCCCTACTGATTTCTGGACTGAAAACTAACAGCCCTCTTCCAGTCCATTTTCTACCTCTGAAAGCTGAATATCACTTACTCATACCCCACAAGACACTGTCCCACACTGTCCTTACCTTGGTTTAATTCATTACTTTAATTTCCATGATTAATTCAGATTTTTTATTAAATAGTTAAGCTTATTTTGCAGCAATTTTGATCACTCTTGATCAATTTTAACAAATTGGAAAAAGTGTCTGTAGACCCAGACTGTAATCCAAGTACTTAATATTAAGGTTACAATGTAACCAAATAAACGAGGTGATTGGAAAACTTTATTAAGTGATCATATTAAACAGTGCCGCTATTAAAAAACCTGGGGTTAGAATGCCTTATGCCCCTCAAAGGAGTTCTCCTACTTAGAAGGCTTGGCAAATGTTAAAACCCCACAAAGCTAACACACAGCCCTAAACCTGCGGTCAGAATGCCTTATGCCCCTTAACCGCCTTAGCGGTAATCCCGAGCGTGGTTCGGGGTTAATGTTCAGTACCTAAAGCTGCAACCCCGAGCCGCGCTCGGGATCACACGCATCCGTCTTCTGGGTTCCCTTCCCTGCATGCGTATGCGATGCAGGGGGTGGAACAAGGCGGTCTGGCCGTGTCAGCAACCCAGAGTGTACCCCTTTAACACTCGGAGGTACTGACACGGCCACACCGCCTAGGAGGTTAAAGGGGTCCTGCTATCTGGAAGGCTTAACAAATGTTAAAACCCCATAAAGCTAGCTTGCAGCCCTTAAAATAAGAAAAAAGGCAGTACCATATGCTATAAAGTGTAGTATAATTGTATTGTATCAAGAGATGACTGATATTAAACACTAACACATGTTAAGATATTAGTAACAATACAAATGTTTAGGATGCCAAAACTCACACTTTAATCATCAAATAATGTTTGCTAGTGTGTTAATACAATACATGTGACCCTCAGTTGAAAATTAAATGTTGCAATAAAATTCAATAAGCCTATTATAAAATAGGATGACTTCATATGTTACGATCTACTACGACCTGCCTTCTTGTTGGACTTGATAAGGCTGTTATGGCCAAACCTACCCAGCAGATGTTTCAGGTTCTTTTATGTCCTTACACCAAGACAGCTGATGTCTATAAAATGCCCTTAGCAATATAACAATCAGGAACTGCTTTTATTGCTGAGGAAACTTCATAACATGTTTAATGGGTGAATATTTAAACTTAAACTGATAACATTCTGTAACAGTTTGTGTGTCTTCTGGATTTTTTATTGCAAGGTTTCAAAATATCTTAATATCCACTTCAGTAGTATCTTCTCTAGTAATGCTGACACATACATATATCGTCTAGATATCACAGTTACCTCAGTTACATCCCGTTATTTAGGAGCATACACACACTTCTTTACTTGTACAGGACCAGGCAGCCATTCTCTTCTCAGATACCTCCCTTTATTTAGGAGCATACACACACTTCTTTACTTGTACGGGACCAGGGCAACTATTCTCTTCTCAGTTACCTCCCTTTATTTAGGAGCATACACACACTTCTTTACTTGCACAAGACCAGGGCAGCCATTCTTTTCTCTGCTACCTCCCTTTATTTAGGAGCATTACACGCTTCTTTACTTGTACAGGACCAGGGCAGCCATTCTCTTCTCAGTTACCTCCCTTTATTTACAAGCATACACATACTTCTTTACTTGTACAGGACCAGGGCAGCCATTCTCTTCTCAGTTACCTGCCTTTATTTAGGAGCATTACACACTTCATTACTTGTACAGGACCAGGGCAGCCATTCTCTTCTCAGTTACCTCCCTTTATTTAGGAGCATGGCAGACCACATTCAAAACTGACTTGACTGCTTCTCAAAATGACAGTTATCTCAGAAACACACATTACATAACTCTCTGAACTGTCAGTTACTGGCGACCTCATAACATTCCAACTGCCAGTTAACCCCTTATCAACTGGGCACAATTAAACATACAATAATCAACATAACATAACATAAAATAGTATAACATATTAAATAACTACAAATTTGCTGACCCCAAAGGGTGGTCCGGGCTATCTTGACACCATATACTACATAATGTAGAATAATTATATTTCAAACATAAACTCAAATACCAACTACTGGAAGGATATTAAAAACAATACAATTGTAATGATGCCCAGAAGCACACTTAAATCACTTAAATAAGGGTTGGTCCTGGAGGGCCGCATACATGCCTGGATTTGAAGATTTCCTTTCTGTGCACAGGTGGGTCAATCAGGATGACCTGAAGAAGTGATTGTCTCACCTGTGTGCAGCAGGGATATAATCAAATCCAGGCATGTATGTGGCCCCTCTTGCCCACCCCTGACTTAAATCATCAAAAAAAATACATTTATGTAAAATTTCTCAACATGTGACCCACAGTTGAAAAATAAAATGCTGCAATGAAATTCAATAGGGCCAAGTTAGCCACATAAATGGGCAATGATAGTCAACAGGTTAATTAGATTAAAACAGTTAAAAATGAAATGACCTATTGGTCATATCAGCCCTAAACGGTACTAACGATTTCCAGCATTGGCATAAAATGTACTCCAGTACAATACCTGCTCAATTTGTATCAAAGGGACCCTGCATTGGTATCTTGGATGCAGACTGAGTGCAATATCTTTTAACCCATATGTTTCATCGAAAATGTGCAATGGTCCACGTGAGCTATGGACAACTGCACTTTTTGTATATTATTTTTACATGTTTGCCTCAACACAATTCCAGTTGAGAAATGACATATTAACAATCGCTTCACAAATTATTTAATCATATTTTAATTAATATACTACAACTTTCTTCGAGTGATGAAGAGTTTCCACCCTTCTAATACATCCAATCATATATAAAATGGCAAAAGAAAAATAATATTTCCATTGTAAAGTTGATTTGGAATTTCCCAGGTACCAAATGTAGCCACAGGGAGAGAAAGGAGTTAAGCTGGAATTTGGGTCATAACTCACCAAGGATAAGCAATAAAAGCTAAAAGAAAATAATGGTGACATCTTTATATTTCTTCAAACACCCAGAGTTCTTAGAAATATTTTATTAATATGAAGTTTTTGAGTGGCCCTCAATGTATTGTTTCTGAGAGTTAATACCCCTGTTGAATTTCTGTGGGTTATCAGACTTTTGATGAGAAAAAGGTTATATATCTCTGACACTAAAAGTATAAAGAAATTGTTAACAAAATACAAAGGTAAATTTTTTTAATTTGCAATAAATTAGTTACAACAACAAGAATAAAACAGCAGAAGAGACCTTGAGTCACTGAACTCCAACTGTGACTCATTGTGATAAATTATATCTTGTCAGGAATTTAGAGTTTATGAGACAATTTAATTCAACAAGAATTTAGATACTTTAAGACAATATAATGGCTAGACATTGTGGCACATCAACAATTTGCCCTTTTCTAGAAAGCTATTTTAGCCTTTTAGAAAAACTGATGTGATTTGAACCATTCTTTAATTATATGTAAACACAAAGTATCTTCTGTTTGCTGGATTTTGTCACATTAACCACTGTGAAGCTGTTTACTGAAACAGTAAGGTCAACATGTTATACTAGACATCTGTTGATGAGCTCAGAATAGTTTTTTATTTTCTCAAAACTTCTTAAAGGGCCAGTTAATTCAGTACAACTTGGAGCACAGCACTGTAAAGTTCTTCTAAAACACGTTGAAATACTTTTGGAATTTTTGAAATACCTGTATTTTTTATAGAGAAATTAATATATGAAATGTCGGTTTACATGAGTCTCTGACAAGCCCCCAGACAGACCCACATTAGCAGCTCCATTAAGAGAGCATTAGCAGAAACAGAGTTAATCCTTCACAAATTCATCTGTGCAGAGAAATGACTGCTGGAAGCAACTAAATACGACAGTTGGGATTAACATCTCCTGCTGCATTCCTGAAGTTCATGGAAAAAAATATAAATCTTTGTGCTCATGGAGCCTTTACCGTTCAGTGTCAGCAGATGTTGTTATTAATGGAATAGTTAGGAGTGTGTTTGTAAACAGACCCAAGACCGTAGATTTTTAGTCTAATTAAAAAAAATAGATAATTTTAACATACAATTGTGTGCTCTTTCACACCATGAAGAGCACTTATAGTGAAGTAAATTGCCCTTTAAATGTCTAATTTATGATTTACAAAGTACAATGGGCTGCTTTCTTGTTTAGATTTTCAAGAATTAATATTTGTTTTGGAGCGGTAGATCATTTGGCTGAAGCTCAAATATTTTGGCTAGATCATGAAAAGACAAGATTTCCTAAAAAAGACTCTGATGCTGGGAAAGATTGAAGGCACAGAAAGAAGGGGGCGGAAGAGGTAGAGATAGATAGATGAGGTAATTGAAGCAATAAATATAAGCTTGATGGAGCTCCGACGGGCAGTAGCTGACAGATTAGCCTGGTGTGCTGAAGTCCAAAAGTTAAAAGAGAGTCAGACTTTAGATTTTAAACAGATCAGAAAAACAGATTGCAATCTCTTGTGCTACATGATGGCATGGAGTGGCCTTACTATGGTGGGTAATAAAAGACTATCTGTTCTAATAAACTCATAAGTAACAACCAGGGATCTCTAGGCCACTATTGATACATTAAAGAGTACATTTAAAAATTATGTCATTAGGAAAAGACTTAACAAGTAAAGCTTCACAGGAAAGGTCACAGGAGTAAAAAAGAGCATTGGCACATTAGGGTTCATTCCAATCAGTCAACACCAAGGGCCTCATTTAATTGAGAAATTGTAAGTTACTAGAGCCGGTATTGTAGGCCATAAACTAATTAGCTGTTCAATTGGTGTCTTTTTGCGAGTCTACAGGTTACAGGCTTGAAATCCCTGCGTTTGTTACAACCGGAACTAAGCCCTTGATCTTTCAAGTCTGCAAATGAAAGAATGAAATGTTCACACTCTGAAATGCTACATACGATAGCATGGTTTACGGGTTCGGCTTTTTGCTCATAACTTGCGGGCTTGTTCAACTGAATCGCTCAGTATTTGCAGCAGAGTTCAAGCCTTCAGCACGCCCGCAGACATACAGCCTGTATACCGTGAGATGCTGCCTTGAAATTGAATGAGGCCCCAAGTATTTATTCTGGTATGCAGGTTTACTTTAATAGATGGGCTAATGCCTACAGCTCACCTAAGGGGACTCATCTCTAGACTCTTCAATATTTTATTAGCTTTTAGTGCTTATCTTTTGGTGAGTTATAACTCATATTCCCACTTTCTCTCCAAGTTTTATTCCTTTATCTCCCTGGCACTACATCTTGTACCTGGGAAATTGTAAATGAACTTGCTATGAAGATATTCTTTTGCCAGTTAATATATATGGCTTCCTGGGAAGTGCTAATTGGCTATTTAGCTTGATGATATTTTTCATTATCAGTGTGTGCTGCCCTAATGTCTCTCTTGAAATGTGAGGAACCGTGATGACTACATGTAGATAGAAATCTGTACATGTTATGCATCCACAGTTGCAAGGCTCCCCTTTCTCCTGTTTCCTCTGGATGGAAAAGCTTAATTTTATATAACACATGTCAGCCATTCTTTTACAAATAAGTAGTTTGTCCAGTTTCATGGCAACAATAATAGTATTTGAGTAGTATTTATCACTTTTCAAATTGTAGTGGTCTGAAGAGTGGAGCTTCACGCTTCATAATACCTTAGATTTATATTTCCAGGAGAGGGTGAAATGTATTTATACACATTTTTACAAAGCTTTTTTGGGGCATTTCTTGACTTACTTGCCCAGTTATCAACTCTAGATTGTAATATAGTAACCCTGATATATAGTGATACAGACTACAATGGCTATTCTGACCAAAACGGGCTCACTTCACCAAAAACCAGCATATCTCTTCATAACTATGTATGTAAGTATGTTAATATCAAGTACTGTATATATTATTGAATTTTCAGACACCAGTCAACTAAAGATAATTCTGCCATATAACATAGAGGTAGGAAATGACAATAGATAGTAAGGTTTTATTTACTAGAACGCTGATTGTTTAGTTGTAGAGAAAACTTCTTAAAAAGTAAGCCAGAAAACAGTAAAAGAGAGCTATTAAAATGTTGCATGACATGGATCATATTAAGGATAGATAGATAGATAGATAGATAGATAGATAGATAGATAGATAGATAGATAGATAGATTGATAGATAGATAGATAGATAATGTACAGGGAATGGAAAATAGGGGGAATGTAGACAATTATTTCAAGGCAAGTATATAAAATGTATGGCTTGGCCCTGAACTCTGCTTACCCTTCAGTTTCAATGATGTTAGGCCCAGGGCCCCCTACAGTGTCACACTCATTTAGTCACTGAAGGCACAAAGTATATACTTTGCCAATATCTAAGCTGTTTCTACTTCTGATAACCCTCAACATCCTTCACCTATACTTGGATCTACACGTACTTATAAGTTTACCCCAGTGTCTCTAAATATTCCTTGTACCTTTTAATGAGGATTTCTGAGTTTCTAAAACCCAATCTTTATGTTTTCGAGAACCAGATGACTCTAATAAATTAACTTTGCCACGCTCGTTTACATCTCAGTGCTCTTCTTCTATGTCAGTGATTGCAGAACCTCTCCTCAGGGACCCCCATACAAGCCATGATTGCAACACAGTATGGATACAAATGCGGTAATTATTGGCTACACTGTCTGCTGAATAATCATTGCATCACCTGAATTCACATAGTGTTATACCTAAATCCTGGCCTGTATGGGGGAACCAATGTTCTATGTCATTGTTTGCATCTTGAAACATACATCAGGGTAGACGGAACTCAAACTGAATCAAGACCTCAAGCTCATTTCTTTCTACCTCCACTGCCTCTTTATGTTTATTGTATATCTGTCATGAATCCTCCAAATTCTATAGACTATTTGTTAAATATGTCAGTGGATCATATTCATTCTGCAAATGTTGCTCTTGTTGCCTTTTGAATATCATATACTTATGTGTATCCACTTAAACTTGATGTTATTTTTTACAAATACATTTATCCTTGCGAATTTTATAAACAGAAAAATAGACTATCCTTGCATCACACTCTTCCCGAGTCAATTTGTATTAATATGTCTGTGTATGTGTAAGACAAATAAGTATCTGACCAGACACCAAGGCCCCTATTCAATTGAGCAATTGTTGTTTACTGGAGCCCGTAACGTAGCCCGTAAATTAATTTGCTATTCAATTGGCGTCTTTTAGTGAGCCGCAAATGATCTGCGGGTTACAGGCTGAAAACAACTGTGGTTTCCAAAATCATAACTTCCAATCCATCTAAGTCGATGATCTGTCAAGCCAGTAAGTGTTAAAATCGCAAATCACTATTCAATTGCTACAATTCCTCAAGCCCGCAAATTATTTCATACCTTTAGATGGCAAATTAAAAAGAAAATCCTACCGGTACCAGATAGGACTCGGAAAGAGGGTTAAACACCTGATTGTAGTATTGGAAATGCAAATAAGAAATCAATACTGCACATTATATGACATGTGAAAGCATTGAAAGACAAATTGCACAAGAGTCTGAAGCTCGCAAATCTGCAATAAAGAATTATTGTTTTTCATGTTTCATTTCTGTGTCATATCAATCACGGGAATCTATGTACACATTGCATCTATTTGTTAACTGTACCCTAGTGATATTGAATATGATGACACCCACATAGACTAAATCAGTATTGCCATTCATTTTTATTATTTTGTACATTGCCGGATTGCGAGTCTGATCGCATATCGGATCTCTAAACGCTAATTGATTGACGTTTAACCTGCTGTAAAGAGGGGGGTCTCATTTACTATTGGCTGTTTCTAAATCAGTATTTACGGCCTTGCTTAATTGATCACGATCACGCTCTGAAATGCTACTTACGATTGCATCGTTTACGGTTTAGGCTTTCGGCCCTTAAATTGCGGGCTTGTTCAATTGAATCACTATGTAGCAAATTTCAAGACCGCAGACATACGAGCTGTATAAGGTATTCTGCTTCCTTGCAATTGAATAGGACCCTAAGTATTTTATGGTCGGTGTAAAAATGATTGAAATACCCATAAATAACGAGTAAGGAAAGAAAATACCATTCTGAGTTGACTTACATACATACCTTTTGAAGGAAAATTTAAGGAATTTGAGAAAACATAAGACAGATAGTTGAGGGTGAGTGAATATTTGCTTTAAATTACTTACCATTTTTATAGCTCTTTAAAATAATGTTTGGTACTTATAGGTTTCACAGAAGTGTACAATTGTAGTAATGCCAATGGGGCCCATTTTAGGTTTATCCTTTAGAATACAAAACTAAATCACACTATTGAAAAAAAATTACATCTCCAAAATGTATTATTTCCTCACTCAACACTCTGCCAGAGACCATAACCCACATGCTCATGTAACACTTTTACTTTTGCAACTGCCTCCTAATTGTCCTTCCACTCAACTGCCTATCGACTTCCAACATCTTCCAACATCTATCGACATCTTGAATGCTTCTGCTATACTCATCCACCTCACCAAATGCTTTTCTGGTGCCCTTTAACTGGCTCCCTATTATCTCAAGGATCCTTTCAAACTCCTAAGCCTAACGTAAGCTTTAATCAGAAATGTTCCTATACATCCTCTCGTTTCCAAAAATACAAGCTGCCACATCCACTCTGCCCATGATTTATGTCTTGTGACGTCTATCATTACTATCATTATCTATCTTTTCATGCTTATCCACAGGATGTTTCCACTCTTTGGAATTCCTTACTTCATTCAAACTTTTTGTGAAACCCCAACTGCTCAGAGAAGAATACTACTTACTTCCTTAACTCCATCAAAATCAATGTACACATTGTATCTATTTGTTAACTGTACCCTAGTGATATTGAATATGATAACACTTTACAAATAAAATATTATAATAATATAAACAATCTCATACACATAAGTCATATGTACTAATCTGTGAAGTTTGGAGAACTCTTGTAGGTCACACCTTAGAAAATCTGTCCAGTAGGACAATCTTGGAATGGAAAGGTTCTCCAGGATTCAAACATGAGATCATACATATTAAATACAATGTATATGCCCCAACATACACTTGTACACACTTACTTCTACAAACTCACATAGACTTAGAAACTTGCAGCCCTATTAAATTCCCCAAATGTTAAAACCCGTAGCCAGTAACGGAGCCCGCTAGACTTATGGCTATTAAATTGGCTTCTTAAAGCTACCTGCAAACGATCTCTGGGTTACATTTAAAAACCCTACGAGATGTCAAAATCGGAACGGCTTTGCTGCAAATCCTTTGATCTGTCAAGCTCGTAAATGTTATGTTCGCAAATCGATATTAAATTGTTACAAATCCACTGGCGTTCAAACACGTAAACCAGAAATGGAGCCAAAAAGCCAACGGGTACTAGAGAGGACCTGCAAGGTGGTTTAAGTCCTATCCGTAGCATTGTAAATGCAAATATCAACACACTACTGTATTTTAAATTAAAGGCAAAGAGATGTTAGGTATTAAAATTAATAAGATACTTTTTGTAATGTTTAATTTCCGTGTTATATCGATCCCGGGAAATCAATTTGTTAATACATATAGTGGAACTCGCATGGACTAGAATATAATATTTACTGATTTATTAACATTGTATTATTTCTGGAATGCGGGTCCAATCGCAACTCGTAATTGAAACCCGTAAGGGATTGAAATCTTACCTCGATTTTTCAGCGACGTAATGATAATGATCTCTTTTACCATTGGCACAGTCTAAGCCCGTATCTACCGGTTTGACTAATTGATCATGTTCACGGCTGCACATGCAACATGTGCAAGAATAGTTTTCAAACTTGCGTCTACAGCCCATAACTCGCGGCATGGTTCAATTTAATAGCTCTGTGACGCCGCCGAATTTTAAGCCCGCAGCCTTTGCGGTGTGTCGATGCTGCTACAGGCTTCAAATTTAATAGGGCTGATGGAGCCTAATTACAAAATTGAATACAAATGTAAATTCCATTTTAAAAATGCTTTATAAGATAATATAGTAATTAAAGTTAATACCTTCCTCTGATAAGTAAACTCTGAGGTTTAAATTTTAAATCTGTAATTATTTCCACTGCTTGCCAATAAAATAAGAAACTGTGGTTAAAGCACTGATTTAATACGTTTTAGTAAATTTATTTTGATGAAAAGCGGTGAGAAAATGTACTCTGAAATTGCTCGTTTCCTACAATTTTTGAGCTGGAGCTCCTCCCATCAACTGTGGCAAAGGGTTCTTCACACCTCCCCAACTCTGCCAGTAAAGCTGTGCATTGGCAGACGGGAGGAGCTCCAGCCTAAAGATGGTAGAAAATCTTCTCATGGAAGATCAACTTTTTAAATTACGTTATTAACATTGACCTTTAATACTTAAGAGGCATGGAAATGGACTATTACTGTGGCCCTTTAAATGAATACAATATGATATAAACAGGAAGTGGTACTACATATTTAAAATACTTTAAATTAAATAAACAAAGTCAGACCTTGTTGAATCCTGTATACTCCCTAAAGCTAGGAAGTTTTTTTTTTTTATGAAATCCACCTAGGTTCAAACTGAAATCCAAATCTGGAATCCATATGTTTCCATAGATATGAATACAAATAGTTTACTCTGATATAATGGCAGATTTATTCAAGTTTACAATGACAAACATAACAAACTTCCATATAAAACACAAAATCAGAAATAAAATATTATAGTCAATCTAAGATCTATACCTTGGACAGCTGCCTGGATGAAAATATTTCAGATACACTTTATACAGAATGTCTTATGGTTGCTGAAGAAGAGCAGGTCATATATTTATATTTAGTAAAACTTAACAACTTGCAGAATTTATACATTTAATCCATCCTTCAACAACTTGAATAATATCTGGGTCCAAAATGCCCTTCAGTTGTGTCTGACTCTCTGTGAGCCTATAGAGAGCAGAATGCCAGACACATCTATCATTATGTCTCTGGTTATGTTTACCCATAAGGTTTTCGAGGCAAAGATACTAGAGTGGGTTGCTAGTTTCTTCTCCATACGACCACAATTTGTCTGACCTCTCAGCAATGTTCGGTGACCCTACATGGTATAGCTCACAGCTTCATTGAGGTACACAAGCCCCTTCACCATGACAAGGTGGTCATCTAGAAAGGGGATCTATTCTTAGGTTGGTGCATATTCATTGTTGCTTTGATGGAACAGAACTATGGAATTTGGATGAGTGCATGAATATAATATAATACATTTATAAATACTAGCAACCATCAAAAATGACAGGGCAATAACATTTGAAGCCATGGCAATGCTGTTTGCCACACAATGTAAAGCTTTTTCTACTCTGAGGACCTTCGGCGCTCATTGCGAGCCTCGAGCTGAGCGCCTTCGGTGCTCATCGCGTGGCTCGCAATGAGCGCCTTCCCTCTCCTCTTGTGTACTTTTGCTCCTCTGAGGCGAAGCGAGCAGTCAATGAGCGCCTTCGGTGATCATCACCTTTGTGCTGCGAGTTTTAGTGCCTTAATGACTCACCTCGCTATGCTAAGTGCTCCGAGTTAACGGCTCGGCCTCGCTTCGCAAGGTTCACAAGTGATTAGTGCCTTCGACGCTCATCGCCTAACTCGTACGCACCATGCAAGCGTGACAACATCTCAGAGTTTGACAACTATATATAAATATTTGTCAGTCCACCTTAGAAGTGGTTCACAAATTGTCATCAATAACTATCAACAGGCCATGTCTTGAGGATATCTTCGACTATGCAAAGGTGTATGAATCATTCTACCACAATACAAATCCCTAGTACACCCTCATTTGGAATATGGAGGACAATTTTGGGCACCACTTCATAAAAAGGACATTTTAGAGCTGGAAAAAGTACAGAGAAGGGCAACAAAACTAATAAGGGCAATGGAGGGGCTAAGTTATGAAGAAAGACTAACCAAATTATACTAATTATAGAAAAAAGGCATCTAAGAGGGTATATGATTACCTTATATAAATAGACCCAGGGTCAATATAGGGCTTTGACAAATTACCTTTCTGTGTCAAGAGGTTTTCAAGTGACAAGAGGACATCCTTTAAGCTTAGAAGAAGAAATATTCCATGTTAAAGATACAAAAGGGTACTTCACAGTAAGAGCAATTAAACTGTAGAACTCTCTATAAAAGGAGGTTGTTACAGTATATTCAAAAAAAGAGATCTAAAAGGTTGAACTTGGTGGACTATAAAATCTTTTTTTAACCTCAATTACTATGACTAAACACTATCAGCCTTATTAAATTGCGATTCGGCCAATTGAATCAGGCTATATAAGCACAGAGCATATTTTTTTTACAGAAGTTTTTAGTTAGTGAACTTCGATTCAAAAGCAAGGTCTTCACTAACTAAAAACTTCTGTAAAAAAAATATGCTCTGTGCTTATATAGAGCCCTTTAGAAATTGCCGAATTGCAATTTAATAAGGCTGTATTTATCCTCAAATCCTGATTTATTGCTGGTCCCTGAAGACAGATTTGAGATATCACCTACAACACATCTGAAGAGTAATATGACAAGGCTATAACATACATGTGCTTTATAAATAAACAAGACACATTTAATTTCTCAGCTACCATCTTGTATATTAAATCAACACCATTAACCTACTGATAATGTGTGTGGCCTATTGGGCTCAGGGGGCTTGTTATGAAATATATTGATTAACACTATAGTTGTATAATGTATAGTGAAGCAGAGCATGTTATAATCAATTGTCCATAAATGCCCTAGCTAAATATGTTACCATAATCATGTCCTTGGGTAAACCAGGTAATTACATATTCAATATTAAAGTAAAGTTACAACGCAATATAAAGATTATTTACCATTACACTGAGCTGTTGTAATTGTCTGCTTGATATTATTAATGAAGGAGACAGAGGTTATTAATGCATCTATAAAATATCACAACATGCTTAAATATACATGGAACACAATAATGTTTTAGTATAATTCAAAGAGAGAGATTTTTTAATCATAACAAAACTTGTTTTTATTTTGCATGGAAAATATAAAATGGTTTAAACTTTCTTGAGACCAACATAAAATGTGTTGAGAATATTGTAGTATGTAGAACCCATTGGCAGACAAGTATGACTCATACATTACTCATACATATATATTACTGCTAATTGGCTGATGGGGAATGATTTCAATCAGATTATTATGGTCATTTGAAAAAAAAAAAAAACACACTGTGATTCATTTACAAACACCTTCTTTAAGATGCAAAAAAACCAAAAAAAACGTTGTATGCCCCTTTAACAAGACCAACCTGGCAATAGAGTTTTGATTAGGATTATATTGGTTACATTTAACATCTGCTCTGAAAATGTTATCCACATGTATTTTACATTTTATCTCCATATTGCATTTCATTGTTTTGTTTAGAATTTGTGATAAACAACAATCCACATACAGCATTGTGGGAAATTATGTCATCTTTTACAACAGTGCAGCAAAGCAAAATTGCAACTTCCAATTAAATTATTTTTTTCCCCCACTGGTAAATAAGTAAAAATAACCCTCATAACATTATGCTAGAAGACTCAAAATAAAGATTTTCTGCTGTCAACGTTCACATGTGGCTGATATCCATATGGCGAACCAATCACGTTTCCTGTACCAGCTGGTCAGAATAATCCATAAAGTTAAGTTTTCTAAAAAAAACATCACTATCAATTAAGAAGCGGATTATGTGTCTCAAAATGTCCTATTTTTGCTTAATAACTTATTTTTTTACATTTTTGAAGCAGTCTATGACTGTTATTGTACGTGGTGTAATACACAATGAGTAATCAGTGCATCTGTTTTTTCTATATATGGGAAAACTGTCATTTGTATTGCAATATTTTTTTATGAAATATTATAAGCTTTTGCATTTTTGAAGGATTGTTAACAGGTTTATAACTAATAATGTTTAATTCATGATATGATATGATATATATTCCTGTACAGGTTGTGCGGACAGGTGTTTTAAGACATTCTGGGATTGGATCCTACAAGGCCACATCACTATCTTCAATATTTACATCACACCCTAGAATGACAATTACAGAGCCTTGGGACCGACTTGAGTAATCCATTATATCTTCCATTCTCTCAATATTAGTGTGACCTTGTAAAGCACGGCCTTCAGGACAGGGATATATATGACCTTTATTACCTCGTCTCCAAAATCTCCAACATCCTTACTCATTTTATAAATTAAAAACGTAAAAAATAAATCAGATCAAACATTGATTCCTGTATTTTACCATGAGCCCAGCAGTTTACCAAATACACAACAAAAAAGGCACATTGCCAAAAAATTACATTCAGTCGAAAAATTTACATTATTAAACCAAGTCAATCTTAAAAAAATAATAAACAAGATTGATCGCATGAAATAAACATGCATTTGAAAAATTATATCTATCTATATATATATATATATATATATATATATATATATATATATATATATATTATCATGCATGTTTTCCAGAAATAAGTGTTTACTGCACACCAATATTTTTGATATAATGCATCCATATACAGAGTAAAAAACAAATATTGCTCGTTTGTTTTTGCCAATGCATTTCCCCTGAAGCAATGTTGCTTTGATAGATGCCCAAATGATGCATGGCAAATATACAAAATTTCAACGTTCTGTTGAAATGATACAGATGATCTAACTGTATGCAGCATTTATAGACATCCAAAATTACAAATATAAAAATGCACAAAATTTACATGCATAAATACTCATTTTTTGCACTTACCTCCACAAAGTAAAAACATGGCAGCAGGGTAACACTGTCCTTTGTAACTCTGATTTTTTGCCTTTCCTTTGCAGACATGTCTGCAGGTTTTGCAGCTGAATCCTTTCTTCCAGGCAGCCAGATTCAGAATGACTTTCCTTTTGCAGAGCTCAAGCTGTAGTGGTGTTGTACCATTCCCTAGTGCCACCTATAGAGAGTGCAGCATTCAGTTTTTTTTCTCGCTTGCAGCAATGCAAGTTCCCACACAGTCAGAGAAAATTATTCATTATGCTTTACAGAACAGTAATGGCTTCCACAAAAACACCCCTTGCTCTGCCGTAGCTACCAATAAGCTGCTATTCATCTGAGCATTAGAATTCAGTTTATTGTCTGTAGCTCTGACGTCAAAAGAGCCTCAGCACAGTGCCCTGGTTTTATGTGCAAAGCAGCGGGTGCTCTGAGCTCATCTATCTTTCCACTTGACAGATGATGTAAATGTGTCATGCAGGAGCAGCCAGGATGTACTGGCACTTTAAATATTAGTACTGTGGGTAACCAGTCGAGGTTACTACTGACCGTACACAATGATGCTAAAGTTAGTATAGAAAATATATAAGCACCAGTGTTGCAAAATGATTTTACTGGTAAACTCACCTATAATTTGTTGTGTTGTAGGCACCCATGTAACTGCATTCCGCTTCTGGGTCACTACCTTGTTGTGGTGAAGGGGCTTGTGTACCTCACTGAAGCTGTGAGCTACCCAAGATGGGCAGGTCATAGCAGAGAGGTCAGACAAATTGTGGTCCACTGGAGAAGGAACTGAACATCCACTCCAGTATCTTTGCCAAGAGAACCATATGTCACCGAGATCCAAACACGACTGGACAACCATAACTTACTGTACCCTGTATAGTAAAGGGCTTCTCTCAATTTTTTGCCCATCATAAATTAAATTAATTTGTGGCTTGTAGCCTGTTCTCAACATTCATGGCATTAATCCGAAACCAGTCAAACTGACTCTAACTGAAGCATATGCATCCTATTCTGTGCTCAAAAACAGGCATAACTATAAATGGGCCATGTTATTAATGGGTCAGGTTAATATGGTTATGGGATTGAGGAAGGAAACATATTGTGAGTTCATTTGCATGTCCTACCCAGTTTTCCGGTATGCAATGGGAAAATTTATATACATAGGGATATATGTATGTATAATAACAATATAAGTGTACTATTTTCCTTACTGTACTTTGTATGGTGGAGGGCTTCTCGCAATCTTTTCACAATTTAAATTGCAAGTTTGCGAGTTTTCAATCGTGTGTCCGTGTCTTGGAAACAAGCACTATGTACATTTGATTATATGCTCAAAAACAGGGCCCTCCATTCTTTATAAGGTGTTAAGTTTTTTGCCATGTACTAAACCCCTGTACAGCGCTATAGAATATGTTGGTGCAATATAAATAAAGATAATAATAAATAATTTTCACAAAATTCATGGCATGATTTTAAAACCAGTCAAACCAATGAGTTCCAAAGGATCAAAACAGTGCCGGCTGTAAGTAAGTTAACTAACTTATGCTCATGCATCCTATGCTTTCCTAAAAAACAGGCATGCACTATAAATGGGTCATGTTAATATGGTTATGGAATTAAAAAGTGAAAATCATTGTGTGCTCATTTGCATGTCCCCACCCAGTTCCCCAGTATGTAATGGGAGCATTTATATAGATAGGCAACTATGTATATAACTATGTATATATAATAACTGTACAAGCATACTATTTTCCTTACTGTACTTTGTATGGTGCACGGCTTCTCTCAATATATTGCCCACCAAAATCTAAATTAAGTTGTGGCTTGTAGCCTTTAAGGTGCACTGTGTCCCTGCCCAGTTTCCCAGAATGAATTCTGAGCAGGAAATACGTTTTCTAACTAATTTTTAGACTTATAAATGTGAACACAAATGTACAATTTTTTTATTATGTAATGGATATAGGACTTGGAGAAGGAACTGGCACTCCTTCTGGAAAACCTTATGGATAGGCACAACCAGAGACACAACCATAGATGTTCCTTGCTTGCTATGGTCACGGAGAGTCTGACACGACTGAATGACTAAACAACAAAAACAATGGATATAGGATGCTTTGACAAATTATATAATTTATAATAAAATAATTTGAATAAAATATTTGAAATTATTTACATTGTATCTGCAACAACTCAACCTGCCTGAGTAGCCCAATTGTATATTTTCAGTAATGTTCTATATGCTGCCATCCAATCAGACACAGCTTTAACCAGTTGCAGAGCTACTGCTGGTGCAGCAGGTGCAAAGCACCGGGACAAACAACAGGGTGGGGGCTCTCTCTACTTTTGGTGGAAAGGGGGACTCTTTATTAGGAGAGAGAGGCAGATAATATTTTTTTCTGAACACCCAATATATTCATTTGGCTCTTTAATTGACTCCTACAGGTGCTATTTTGTATAGAGAAGTTTCAGGAGTGGCCCCTAAATTATTCCATTCGCTAGCTCCGCCTCTGGCTTTAAGACCTCTTTTGCATCAGCTGTGAGTGGGCCTCTATGCAAAGAAACAATTACATGAGAGAATAAAACAAGTACCTTTATCTTCATTTTGCTGACACAATGTAATGTATTTTAGCATGCAAAACTGGCTTTACATTGTATTAGCTTTTTTTTCCTAAAGTGAACTATTCCTGAGTTATTCAGGATTGTTGTTGTTGATGTTGTTGTTGTGATTATATGGAAATGAGCAACTCAAACATATTAGCTGCTTTGATGTGCTAATTAAGGTTACAGTCTGCTTGTCTGTCTCTGTAGTGGCCAAAATAAAGACACCCCTATATTATCTGGTTACTTGTTCCCTCTCCCACCCTTACAAAGTACCCTGAGCCCCACATTAGCATACGGTGCAGCACATTATTATACTGAGCAGCACATTAGCATCCTGAGTCCCACATTAGCATGCTGAGCCCCACATTGGCCTACTGAGCCATACATTAGCATATCGAGCAGCATACTAGCATACTGAGCCACATATTAGCAGACTGAGCCCCCGACTAGTATACTGAGCTTCACAGTAGCATACTAAGCCACACATTAGAATACTGAGCAGCACAATCGCCACGCATTAGCATACTGAGCCCCACATTACCATACTGAGCCACACATTACCATACTAAGCCTCATATTAGCATACTGAGCACCCCATTAGCATACTGAACTTCACATTAGCATACTAAGCCACATACTAGAATACTGAGCAGCACTTTAGCCACGCATTAGCATACTGAGCCTCACATTAGCATACTGAGCCCCCATTAGCATACTGAGCTTCACATTAGCATACTGTGCCGCACATTAGAATACTGAGCAAAACATTAGCCTTGCATTAGCATACTGAGCCATACATTAGCATACTGAGCCATACATTACTATACTGAGCAGGACATTAGCATACTGTCCCTCACATAAGCATACTGAGCCTCACTTTAGCATACTGAGCCCCCCCATTAGCATACTGGGACCCACATTAGCATAATGAGCCACACATTATTATACTGAGCAGCACATTAGCATACTGAGTAATACATTAGCATACTGAGTAATACATTAGCATACTGAGCAGCACATTAGCATACTGAGCCACTCATTAGCGGAATGGGCTTCACATTAGCATACTGAGCAACATATTACCATACTGAGCAGCACATTAGCATACTGAGCCATACATTAGCATACTGAGTCACGCAGTAGCATACTAAGCCACACATTAGCATAATGAGGGTCACATTAGCATACTGAGCCCCACAGTAGTATAGTAAGCCTCACATTAGCATACCGAGAAACACATTATTATATTGGGCAGCACATTAGCATACTGAGCCATACATTAGCATACTGAAGCTCACATTAGCATACAGAGCCAAACATTAGCATACCAAGTCACACAGTAGCATACTAAGCCACACATTAGCATACTGAGTTGCACATTAACATACCAGAACCCATACATTGGCATACTGAGCTGCACATTAGCATACTGAGCAGTACATTAGCATATTGAGCAGCACATCAGCACACTGAGTAACACATTAGCATAGTAAGCTGCACATTAGCATACTGAGCAGCACAGTAGCATAATGAGACCCACATTAGCTTACTGAGCCATACAGTAGCATGCTGAGCAGCACATTAGCATACTGAGCCCCATTAGCAAACATAGCAGCACACTAGAATTCTGAGCCGCAAATAAGCATACTGAGCCATACATTATCATACTGAGCAGAACATTAGAATATTGAGCAGCCCATCAGCACACTGAGTTACACATTAGCATAGTGAGCCACACATTAGCATTCATAGCGGCACATTAGCATACTTAGCAACACATTAGCATACTGAGCCGCCCACTAGCATTCTGAGCCACAAATTAGCATACTGAATCACACATTAGCATACTGAGCCGCACAATAGCATACCAAGTTGCACATTAACATACAGAACCATACACTGGCATACTGAGCAGCACATTAACATACTTAGCTACACATTAACATAATGAGCAGCCAGGGCTGGATCTACCTTTTTGGAGCCCCTAGGCAGTGAAGTGGAGGAGCCCTTGCGAGTGAGTACACAAGGTATGCACAGATCCATTTTTGCCTTTTCTGTGAATATAAGTTTATTTTCCTGTTGTAACTCTCTTGCTCTAGGTGGTTACCCCCTAGGAGCTAGTCTTTGAACTGCAGCATTTCCTTTTTCTAAGCCAGGAACCATTTATTTTTAAAAAGTGGGGCCCCTCACAGGGAAGCTCCCCTAGGCAGCTGCCTAATTGGCCAATGGGTAATCCGGCCATGTGAGCAGCACATTAACATTCTGAGCTACACATTAGCATACTGAGCCGCACGTTAGCATACTGAGTTGCACATTAATATACTGAGCTGCAAATTAGCACACTGAGCAGCATATAGGAGCCGCACATTAGCAAACAGACACTGTAAAATCTAAATATTTCTGAAATTATTTATTGTAGAGAAAGGCTACTAGTGCAATGTATAGCTGGTTTTTAATGCTCTTTATAATGAAATCAACATCAAGAGTCCATTCAAAGGTAAAGAGCTAGTAACAATGCAGTGTTATTCTTTTATTCCCCACAGAGAGTGTAAGATTTTATAGCATTTATATTTTATTAATGGTTAGCACATACGCAACTAATCGCCATGACAGTGTCCTTTTAACTTTCTATCATTGCTCCCTTTAATGGTTCTGTTATTACTTTATTAAATATTAATGAAACGCCTTCTGCAGAAACCATTTACTTAACAAATGTATATATGCCATATCTATGTATCAATTTATATCGTACGTGTGATTTCATTAAAAATCCTCTGTAATGGTCCAACTTACAACTTAAACCGCAGTAAAGTCAGCATAAAAGATCTTTTTTTTTAGTTTCTGAGAAAACATATTAAACGTCTTTTACCCATCTTTATGAAACTATGTAGCTCATTTCTCCAGATTCTACCAGTAGAGCAGTGCAGTAAATAGGCAACTGTAGGTATCTTGGAAAAGATGGTAGGATTTCCATTCTAAAAATGGTGGGAAAAATCAGCAATTTTCAGTGTAAGTGTTCTGATAAAATATCAACTTTTTTTAATCCCAAGAAATTGAATCTGCCTAATATCATAAAATGTACCTGCTTGGATCAGCTCTCTGTAGCTCATGAATACAAAGAATGCTTCAAATTATCCTGTCAGTGACCTCTCTCAAACAGCATGTTGCAGAATGTTGTCACAGATTAGTTACTATGAGCCACTGTACACCAGGCACATAGAAGTACACCATCTTCATGAGCTGTAAAGGGGAGACACCAGTTAGGAACTAAATTCCTATCTAAGTGTGTGTTTGCATATTTAAACATTATTTTATTAACAAGGGCTTACACGCTCTGTTTTTACGCACCAAAACCTTCTAAATAGTCCCAGCAAAGCCCTGTTCCCTTCTGCTCAATGTGTCTATAGAACTAGATGTACTAGCCAATCACAGACTGTGTCTCAGCACCATGTTACTAATTTGGGGGTGAATGAAGAAGGCAATTCCTCCGCTCTCCATCACCCATAATGAAACTATCCAACATTGCAGTCTCAATCATAATTTCAAATCATTTTGTGTTTTGTTACTTTATACAAGATGCGTCAAAAAAAATTATGAAAATTATTTGAATTATATTTGTTAAATGGAGTGTTATTCCTTTTTTAATATCTTCTGTCAAAAAAGGAATCACATATTTTCTAAAAATATAATTCAATTGTAATATTTTTTTTTTAAATCACAATTACCATTCAGCAGCGATTAAGCTAGGATTGCGAGCCATTATCAGGACACCTTTGATTAGACACCGAGGGCCTCATTCTATTAGCGGCCGCAGCCGTTGCGGGGCCGCAAGGACCGGCCGCAAGCTATTCTGCTATTCTATTCCCTTACGGCCGGAGGCTCCGGCAGGCTTGCGGCCGGTGCCTTGCTATCTCTTGCGGCCGCTCGCGCCGGAGGAAAGCCTTTGATCTAAAACGGCCGCAAGAGATTTGCAATTCAATTGCTCCGGGAAACCTCTCTGCAAGGCTAAAAGCGAGCCGCAGCTTACTTGCAGGAAAGAGGTCTCGCTAGCACCAATTAAGCACATAAAATAGCACTGCACTTTGAGAAGACTATAAAGGGATTTTAGGTGTTAGAAAAAATAGCACATAATTATCCTGTACTCAAATCCGTAAAATATTTTATTTTTAATATCCGTAAAATATCCATGTAAAAAGTCCAGAGTGCTTGGAGCACCTCAGACACACCCACGCCGCAGCCGGAAAATAAACAGTTAATTTGAACTCGGGTTTGGGCAGATGTGCAAGCTTGAGAGTTGGTTCCTTTTAATCCTCATGTCCCCCAATATGATCCCTAGCATTTACAGAGCTGTACAGTGCAGGCTTGAATTTATTTTTGCGTTTTTATATTTCTGAGATTACGGCCGGTTCCAAGATATGCGGCCGGCCGTAAAAGGAGATCCTTGCGGGGCCGTATAATAGAATCGCGAGTTAACTGAACCCCCGCAAGGAATCGCAGCCTTACGGCCGATTTACGGCCGATAATAGAATGAGGCCCAAAGTCAATAGTCAATAGTAGATAGCCTTTGGTATGTTTATTGATAATGAATTTTGTTAAATGAATGATGGAACAAAAAAATATTTGTATGATGGATCCTTACTTACTCCTTTACTACTAACTCCTCATCTGTCTCCATAGTCATATGGTTTGCTCAGCCAACCATAAGTAGATGGTTTCCAACTATTTGCAAATACATATTTGATTTGATTCCTATTTGTATTGTGTGTGTGTGTCGCTCAGTTGTGTCTGACTCTTTGTAACCTCATGGACCTCAACACACCATGCTGATCCACTTGGTTTTCATTGCAGAGATACTGGTGTGGTGTGATACTGGTGTTTATTATTGTCCATCAGCGATTTTAGCAGGTTGTCTAGTCTAGGCATTCCTAGGACATCCTCATTATAAAGTCATCACCTAGACACTTTAACCTCTCCTCCATAAATCATGGTGAACCTATTGATTATGTGCCACCATGGTGCAAGGAGATGGTTTCCCATGACATGATAAGAAAGGTGACCTCACTTGAAACCACGTGTCTTCTGTGATGTCTTCTGTGGCTAACCATGTCACAATAATATATTGCTGGGGGAGGAAAAACCAGGGGAACGATGACACAATGTAAGGCAAATTATTATTATTACTCCATTTATTTTTCTGTAGTGCTATTTACAAAGTAGAATAAAGGACAGTGGGTACAATTAGCAAATGACAAAGATACTCTAATGTAAGTAATAATATAAGTACAGATACAATGAAAACCGAATACTACAAATGGGTTAGTGGACAAGCTTGGTGCAAGAGTTGAGGTCCCCACTCCAAAGAGCTTACAATCTAGAAGAAGGCAAATGTAAAGTGATTTAATTCCCTTTATATGCAATCATTATTCTGTTCTTAGATATTCTTCTTAGTTGAATGTTATTGATGCAATTACTGTTTATTCAGTAAGAGTATGTTACATATTTGTCCAAAGGTACAGCATAAAGAAAAACCAACAGCATCTGAAAAATTGCTATTTTTAGCAATGGATTGAAGCAGTTATGGGTGGAATGTGGAGATATTCTGTGATCATTACTCAGTAGCACTGACCTTGCCCCTTCTCTTATGAAGGTTTTTTTCACAGACGTCATTGCAACTGCCCACAGCATAACACAATCAATGTGTTTGAATCAAAGAAATGATGAAAACTGGGAGTATGCATTTCATGCTTTCTATGAGAACCCTAGAAAATTAATTAGTAGACCATAAACAATTAGTACTAATTAGTTGTTTGTGGCTAGTTACATGCAGCCTTATTAAATTGCAAGCCCGTAAGTGCAATGTGAGACCCGCAACTGGCTCGGCTGCGAGCTCGAAATTCTGCCTACTTACGTTGCTATTAAATTGGAACCTGCAAGTTGCAATCAGACCCACATTCAAGATGTAATGCAATATTGATAAAGCCGTAAATATGATATTCTGTCACATGCGAGTTACAGTGTATGTATTAACACATTGATTGCAGGGATCAATATAACACAAAATATAAACATGAAATAAAGTATTTTTTGGGGGCCGATTTGCGGGCTTGAGAACATTGTGCTATTAATTCTGAGACCTAGCATCACTTTCCCTTTTAATAAAAGTTCAGTTGTGTGTTTTTATTTGCATTACAAGTGCTTGGTATTGGACATTACTCCCCTTGCAGGTCCTCTCCAGCACACGTAGGGCTTTGGGCTCCATTTTCGTGTTACGGAGCTTGGTCGCGAGTGACTTTGTTGCAAAATAGCTGAATTGAACAAGTAGCTGTTACGGATTTGTGGGTTGGGAAGTTCCACGTTCATGTCCCGTAGGCATTTTTCTGCCATCCTGCGGCTTTCCCCGCAAGTCGTCTGTGGGGAGGTTTAAGAGGACAATTTAACGGCTCGAAGTCATGCGAGCTACACTATGAGCTACAATTTTCAAAAAGGTAGTGTAACGGAACCCATCACTGTTTTACCCTGTGTTATGGTTATTTAATTATTATGGTTAAAATATGATCACATTGCTATACTGTAGATATGTTGGTTTATGCTCTGCAGGATATTAGCTCAGACTATCGCAGACACCTAGCATACCTAGCATAATACATAATCCTATTAGGGTCTCCTAGAGGCAGGAGAGCCCTATTGTGTAAAGTGTTCACATTGTGAAAGATGGAACAAAGAGAAGCATTATCTTATCAATGTCTGTTATTGAATCAAAGGAGCCGGCTAGTCCCTGGGAGGTGTGACCACACCTATTGTCCTCTCTGTGTACTGTGTGGTCAAAGAGATGTATATATATTTGTGTAAGAAAATAAAGGGACAGTATTCTTTGACTCCCAAGAAAGTGTCGTCCAATATGGGTGGTCTGGGCTTCTGAGACTGCGCAGTGCTTCTATATGGATATTTAATGCTGAACCTGACTTTCCCTCTGGAACTCTTGGATGGGATTATACCAACTTCACTTTTACACAGCAACTTGCCAGGGAAAAGGACGTCTCCAACGGCTGGTACCCTCTCACTACCGGGGTAGCCGTTACATTGGTTGGCAGTGGTGGGATGGTCCTTTTCATCCCCAACGCAAGTGCTGAATGGAATCCCAGTACGCTAAACTGAAAAGACCCACACTAAAGGATCTCTTGGAAACCAGAGGAAGGAGTGCCAACAACCGACCACAGAGAGAGCTGATAGCTGACCTACTGGAGCTGTACGAGATGGATCGATCCATGGAGGTCGTGGACCAACCTACCCCTGTCAGCGAGGAGGAGGAAATTACAAACCTGGTTCAGCGGAGATTATCCATGTACCCAGCAACATCCGTGGAGCTAATAGATCAGCTGTTCCGGGAAGCGAGAACGGAGATACAAAATAGGAGGGGGCACGAACTTGAACTGGCAAGAGCTAGACAACCCCTGGCACATACAGTTCATACTCCCCCACCCGCTGCTACAGGGCAGAAAATACCCTTCACGGCCTTCAAAGCGTTTGTGGAAAGTGAGGAAGAAATTGATGGATATTTGGCTGACTTCGAGAGGCAGTGCTCACTACACCAAATACCACCAGACCAATGGGTCACTATTTTGGCTGGAAAGCTATCAGGAAAAGCAAATTAGGCTTTTCGGGCGCTTACTGAGGAAGATATTGCGCAGTATCGCCGGGTGAAGGCTGCACTGCTCACCAGATATGCCGTCACCCCGGAAACATATCGCCGTCGCTTCAGGGAGTCTAAAAAGAAGGCTGCAGACTCCCACATGGAATGGGCCAGCAACATACAAAGGGTGGCATCACATTGGGTGCGAGGGTGCAATGCCAACACAGGAGAGGAAGTACTACAGCTATTCCTGATGGAACATTTCTTCCAAGATCTGGCGGCAGACATACAGGATTGGGTGAGAGATCGTCGCCCTGCTAACTTAATCGAGGCAGCACGGCTAGCGGACGAATACGCAGAGTCCAGAAAATGGAGCCAAGGGTCCACAGGACCAACCTCTAGAGCAGAGCCACGCACCTCAATGCCCGCTGCACGCACAGAATTTCGGGCCCCAGTACCCCCAGGACCGCCACGGCCTCAGGGGTCTAACCACCAACCCTGGGATTCTTACAAAATGACGTGCCATCGCTGCAGCAACACAGGGCATATTGCCCGTTATTGCCCTTTGAGATCAGCCAATAACAAATGGAGGCGCACAACACCCCACACAGAGACCCCGCCATCACGTCCCTCTGCTGCTCACTGCCTGAAAATCAAAGGGAGCCCTGAGGAGTGTTTGGGAATCTTGTATGAGGCCAACCCCGTACAGGCTGCCTCCCCGGATAACCGCCAGCATCACCGCCAAGAGGTGCGTGTGAATGGACAGATAGCACAAGGCTTAAGAGACACTGGCGCTACCATCACTTTGGTGCAGAAACATCTTGTGAAACCAGATCATGTATCTAATCGTACCGTTGCTGTTCGTGTCGCAGGGGGGGCTGTTTTTCGCTTACCCACCGCCCGGGTACACTTGGATTGGGGAGTTGGGTCGGGAAAGACCACAGTAGGCATCATGGACAATTTACCTGCTGAGGTTGTGCTGGGCAATGATATTGGCCCTCTAGCCTCAGCCTTTTTACCCACTACTGCTGCTGCTTGTCCCGTGACCACCCGCTCACAGACCCGTACCGAGGACGTTCCTACAACAGGTCGGGAGACCCAGGTAAGCCAAAAGCAGACACTTAGCACTACCGCCACAGAGAGACCCATAGCGTGGGACACCCCCCAAGAGCTTGTGAGGGAAACTAGACAGGACCCCACCCTCCAAAAGTACAGAGCATTAGCCGACGATAGAGGGGATGAGTGGGAACGTTTTATATGGAAAGGGGTTTCTATGGGACAGAGATTGTGGCCCACCTTTTGGACACTGGGATCCTGGACTGTTGGGATGGGATCCTGGATTTTTTTGGGTGGGTGTACAGGGGGAGAACAGTGGGCCCTGTACAATAGGGGCCCGACCACGAGCTGGGGTAGAAATGTACTCTGCAACTTGGGACGGTTTTGCTAAAGGACTTCAGTTCATTTGGAAGGCTGATGGTTTTCTGCTTCATTATTTAATTGTCTGAAACCAGTTTGTAAAATGTATTTTCCCTCTCCTTGAAATGTTTATTGCTGTGAATGCTGTATGAAGTGTGCGTTTGTTTTGTTCTTGAAATGTGAGGAAATGTGAATTGCAGTAATGCTGATGGGTTGTCAAACTGTAGAAGTAACCAACAAATCGTTTTGTCCGGACATCCCCAGGCCGATCCATTGGGATCAGACTGTGTATGCCGGCTTATGGTCACGGGGGAGGTGTGTAACGGAACCCATCACTGTTTTACCCTGTGTTATGGTTATTTAATTATTATGGTTAAAATATGATCACATTGCTATACTGTAGATATGTTGGTTTATGCTCTGCAGGATATTAGCTCAGACTATCGCAGACACCTAGCATAATACATAATCCTATTAGGGTCTCCTAGAGGCAGGAGAGCCCTATTGTGTAAAGTGTTCACATTGTGAAAGATGGAACAAAGAGAAGCATTATCTTATCAATGTCTGTTATTGAATCAAAGTAGCCGGCTAGTCCCTGGGAGGTGTGACCACACCTATTGTCCTCTCTGTGTACTGTGTGGCCAAAGAGATGTATATATATTTGTGTAAGAAAATAAAGGGACAGTATTCTTTGACTCCCAAGAAAGTGTCGTCCAATATGGGTGGTCTGGGCTTCTGAGACTGCGCAGTGCTTCTATATGGATATTTAATGCTGAACCTGACTTTCCCTCTGGAATTCTTGGATGGGATTATACCAACTTCACTTTTACACAGCAGCTTGCCAGGGAAAAGGACGTCTCCAACGGCTGGTACCCTCTCACTACCGGGGTAGCCGTTACAGGTAGCAATTTAATGAGGCTGATAGTGACATAAACACATAGATTTAATGGGATGTAGGATGCAATAGGTCTGCAGAGTTTTCTAGTTTCTTAGTTAAATCTCAGTAAAGCCTTATTTTCTCACAGGCATGCTTGAATTCTTTAATTATGCTTAATCCTACCAGTTTCACTGGAAGGCTCCTCTTTCTACTTACTACCCTTTCTGTAAAATAGTATTTTCACACATATCCCTAAATCCTCGATCTTCCACCTGGCATTCAGCCTCATTAAATTGGGGCTATGTTTTAAAAGGTAGCCCTTAACTCCAAATTTACGGGTTATGGCTATTAAATCAGCTCTGTAACATAGCTCGCAGCTGACTTGCGCGTTAAGACGCAGGACGGCCGAGAATAGGCTATGTGTCGAGCAATGTTGAACTTTCCATTGATTTGTCAAGCCCGTAACCGCTACGTTTTCAATTTAGCTATTAAATTGCAAAGAAGTCACACAGGAGCAAGCACGTAACACACAAATGGAGCCTAGAGGCCAATGCGTGCTCGAGAGGACCTGCAAGGGGGGTAAAGTCCAATACGTAGCACTTGTAAAGCAAATAAAAACACACTACTGTACTAATATTGATAGGGAAAGTGATGTTAGGTCTTAGAATTAATGGCCCAACATTCTCAAGCCAGCAAATCGGCTTAGAAAAATAGTTAATTTCATGTATCTTTATTGTGTTATATCGAACCCAGCAATCAATGTGTTAATACATATACTGTAACTTGCATGTGATAGAATATCATATTTGCGGCTTAATTAATATTGCATTATGACTGGAATGTGGGTTCGCTCATAGCTCGTAATTGAACCCAGTAAGATTTTGAAATCCATCCTCCATTGCAACTCTGATGGCTGAGAACTGGTTTACGATATAGCATCTCTCGATTGTAACTCGCAGCACTTCTAATTTAATAGCGATGTAAAACGGCCACATTTCAAGCACGCAACCCTTATGAGCTGCATGTATGACTTAAGAGTCTCCAATTTAATGAGGCTGTTAATGCTGTGTCTCCATTCACATACTTAAGATTAAAGCTTCCATTACCATTGTGTTGGTAACTAATATATATACTGTAAATATATGTTTAGCCATCCAGTTGTTTTTACTCTCGGTGACTTAATAGATCGCAGCTCCATCAAGGGGAAGTCATTGCTTCAATCCATTTCTATCGTTGCTGGCCCCTTCTTCATGTGCCTTCAATCTTTCCAAGCATCACAGTATTCTCTGGGGTATCCTGCCATCTCATTATATGGTCAAAATATTTTAATCTCATGATAATACCTTCTGGTGAACATTTTGTCTTGATTTCCTGTAGCACTGATTTATTGGATCTTCTTGCAGTCCAAGGGACTCTGGTCAGTTTTCTCCAACATCACGATTCAGAGACACCAATTCTCCAGTGCTCAGACTTTTTTATGGTCCAGCTCTTACATCCATATGTTACTTCTGGGAATACCATAGGTCTAACTATGTTGAAAGAGACATATATTTAATTTTTACTAGTTTGTCCAGATTTGCCATAGCTTTCTTCCGCAGAAGAAAAAAACTTTTTTTCATGGCTACAGTCACCATCTGAGAAGGTATTGGAGCCCCAGTTTTTAATTAGGAGCAAAAATGTTGATGCCTCTGCTGGGATATCTTTGAATCCACAATACATAGGTGGAAGTTCAGTGTGAGAGGGGCATTTACAGTTCTGTTGATGCAACATCCTGCTTCTGGTGAGTGAGTGTGAAGCGGTGTGTTGTCAATTTTGGTCTTATCCAACAACATCAATAAAGGCCCTCTACTCTCTTATTTCCTGCACCTCTACCCACTGATAGCCAAAACACATCTCTAAATAAGTGAGGTAACAAAGCTGCTAATGTTTTAATTTTGGTACATACCTGACAAACAAGTTCCTTTTTTCTTAAACTACAGTGGTCCCTTAACCCTTACACAGCCAGACGACTAAGCACCCAATGATGATATAGACTTGACAGAAAGCGACATTTTAATATGTTTTAAAAATCTATTTGAATGCTGTACTTGTAGATGGGCTCTTCAATATAAAAGAAACTGATGTTTAGGTGGTATTTTTCCATTAATCCACAGTTGTATCTAGGTAGATAGAATGGGCAGATTAGATGTTTCTCTTGTTCTTATCTCCCAACAAACCTATATATTAAGCTACTGTTTGCACTTGAAATGGAAAACGATTGTGTTCTTTAAGATTAATTATTCTGCTCTTAGTAAAGCAGTAACTTAAGTCATTTATTATCATACTGCCTTTTTAATTGTTAGGATTCCACAACAACATATAACTTAAGTTATACAAATATTAATATATTTATTAATATTGCTGCTATAATGTTTTTTTAAAGGTTTTACACATTTAAGGAGATAGTTATTTTAATTGTGCATTGATTATTATTTAGTAGGATTCCTTGTTAATAATTTAGATTACAATTTTCAATATTACATTTATTTTCATGGATTAGAGTATTGACCTCCAGTTGATTAGTCATCTCCACCTTCATAAGGGCATTAAAGAAGGGTGGGGATTTTGACTGAATGACAGGTATAAAAGCTCCAGCCAATGGAGATCATTGTATTGGTACACTTTATGTCTAAAAACTTAGCAGCTGTCTGCTAGACAAGGACACCTCCCCCATTGACCTTATAGTGGGTGGATACAAGCAGTAGCTGAATATGGATTTTGAAAGTATGTTCAAATCATTGAATATGAGTTGTATTAATAATCAATCCCTAACTAAACATCTAATTCTACATGAGCTCCCGCTTATGTCATCAGGGCATTACAGTGGCCCTTTAATTAGTTTTATAGCATATACCAGAAAAGTGCTCGGCTGTGAGGCTCCTGAGATTCTTCACTCCACACACATACATATGTGTTTTATTAAACTTTATAATTAGTACACAAAAACCTAAAAAACTCTTCTTGAACAATGTTGGTAAAATATATATATATATATATATATGTAGAGTGAGGCAGCTGTGAGTCTGTAATCTAGATGAATGATCAGAGTATTGCAGTATATAGTGATAGCTTTTTATTGGACAAACATATTAATTTGAATGTCAACCTTTCAAAAGATGTACCTTTTCTTTGTCATATATATATATATATATATATATATATATATATATATATATATATATATATATATATATATATCAGTGATATTAGGTTGCTGAACAAATATACTACAAAACTTTAAATAATACAGATAATCATAATGAAATCTATCCACAGTTAATAATTGAACAGCTAAATTAATGAATGTTATTGGCAAGTAACAATATACACCAAAATTGTATTTTATTTACTATTTGTCAGATTTTTTGACCACAGTAACTTATGGTACTCTAGTAATATTAGACCACATGTTGTGATCTAATCAGCAATCCCATCAAATATGGAGGAATGTACATTTTTCTTTGCAGTTTCTGAAGCATTCAGTGGGCTGAGTTTATGCAGTTTGTCTGGGGTAAAATATGCTCTATGTAGGACTTTAGTTGCTGTATCTAAATATCTAAAAGTAAACTGATCCTTTAGTTAACATACCTTTTCCCACTTTTGGTAGTCCCATGTGACTCCTAGATCTAATTCCCATTGTCTAATAAATGGTGGTTTTTGGTTAGTCGGAGAATGATTTCTTTGGTTAGCGGGGCTATATTTCAAATACGAGATAGCCAGGATTAAGGTATTCCCCAAGTCAGGATCATAGAGGTGATATGATGTCTGATTTTGTGAAAGTTGAAGAATTCTTTCGGGGAAATTTCAATTTGGTTTTAAATTGGTCTTTTGAGAGTAGTTGTTCATCTTGGAGCCAAGCTTCTAGTCTCTCTAGTTTATCAATAAGCCACCATGCTTTTGCGGTGAAGTGAGAGTGGGGGTCAGAGGTGAAATTTTGTGTTTTGGTTAAGTTCTCGAGTTGGCCCAAGCCCAGTTTTTGGGGTTGGTAAGTCTAGAGCCTATGGAAGGAATTGTGGGGGTCCATATTAATGAATCCCAAATGAAATGGTGTAATTTGGAGATTTCCAATAAAGACCCAGAATGCTTGATGTTCTTTTGAATGTGCCTGAGGGATAAAGGAAATTTGTGCAGCTCTAAAATATAAGTTAAAGTTGGGACAAAATAACCCAACAAATTTTTTATGTCTATTCATTAGAGCTTTGTTTATCTTTGGATGGTTATTTTGCCAGATGAATCTAAAGGATTAGATTTGAGGTTTCTCTATATCTGTTACATTAATTGGAATGGGTAATGATCTGAACTAATATAAGACCCTAAGTAATATGTTCATTTTAATGGCCTTTATTCTTTCTGTTCATGAGATCTGAAAGTTATTCCATTTAGAGATGTCTGCGAACAGTTCTTTCAAGAGGGGTGTATAGCTGGCTTTATAAAGATCTGAGAATACCGGGGTTATATTTAGGCCAAGGTATTTAAGGTGGGAATTCGGCCATGAGAATGTATATTTTTCCTTAATTTAGTCTATTATATGGTTTGGGATTTGAGCTCCAATTACCTCTGTTTTTTCAAAGTTTAACTTAAGGCCAGAAACCTGACCAAAGGTTTGAAGGGTAGCTATTAAGGCTGAAATGGAGTTTACAGGGTCTGTAAGTGTACACAATATGTCGTCGGTGAACAGACAACATTTGAATTGATATAGGCCTGTTGTAAAACCTTGTACTTTAGATTTGTTCCTGATATCTTGGGCTAAGGGTTCTATAGCTAAAGCAAATAATAAAGGAGATAGGGGGTATCCCTGTCTTGTCCCTCTTTGAATTTGAATGTGTTCAGTAGATTTGCCTGGTAATTTGAGGTATGCTATTGGATCACGATAATATGTCATAATAAGATGAATTAAATTTCCTTTGATTCTTAATTTAGTTAATACCGCATGTAGATAGGGCCACTCAATGGAATCAAAGGCTTTTTTCTAAATCGAGAGCTAGAGTGCATAGTGGGGTATTAAATTTAGATTTAGCTAGATGGAATATATTTAGTATTCTCCGGATATTGTCTCCGGCTTGTCAAAATGGTATAAAGCCGACTTGATCCTTATGGATCAGTCTGGGGAGAAATATATCCAGCCTTATCGACATTATTTTCACTAGTATTTTTATATCTCCATTTAATAGAGATATTGGGCAATTTTTTTTAATGTTGAGTGGATCTCGTCTTGTTTTAGGAAAAAATATTAAATTGGCTTGATTTAGTTCTGGAGGCATTATTTTGCCTTACAGTATAGCATTAAATAGTTTAGTCAAGTATGTAAGAATGAATTAACCATCAGGT
Organism: Discoglossus pictus; assembly: GCA_027410445.1. Taxonomy (NCBI): domain Eukaryota; kingdom Metazoa; phylum Chordata; class Amphibia; order Anura; family Alytidae; genus Discoglossus; species Discoglossus pictus. The sequence goes on from CM050170.1 coordinate 123,768,197, forward strand.
CCTGGTGATTTCCCTAATTTAAGATTGTTAATGATTTCGTTAATTTATTTATTGGTAACTTCTGCATTTAGTAGGTTAAGTTCCTCAGTAGAGACTGTGGTCAAGTCTTATCTGTTCAGGAAATCTTGTATTATAAAGTTATTGGTTTTAGAATGCGAGGAGTAAATATCTTGAAAGTAATTTGCAAATGTTTTTTGAATTGTAGTTTGACTCATGGAAATATTCCCTTGTGGGGTTTTAATTTGATACATTTGATTATAACTTTGTTTACTTCTGAGTTTTTTAGCCAGCATGGGTGAAGGTTTATTTACTTGGGTATAGAATTTTTGGCGAGTTTTCCTAATGGCTTTTTCATTTTTATCTGAAAGAATAATGTCTAATTCTATTCTAGTTTTCTCCATTTTTTGCCTAATTATGTTGTAATGTTTAATTTGGTTTATCAAGTTGATATAATTCTTTAAATAGTTTGGTCTCTTTTAGATTTATTTTTTATAGGTAGTAGCTAGAAAATTCAAATTTTAACAAGGATTTTTTTTATTATTTATAAAAATAAAGTTTTCAACAAATTACATTTAGTTTGTGGCAAAGAATGAAACCACAAAAAGGTGTTATTTCGTGAATTGACTTTATCAATTCACATTTCTTCATAAAGGATATAATAGGACTTTACACTTTAATGGTCAAAAAAGTTTTAATTCTAAAAGTGGTCACCAAACTGCTATTGAGTAACCCACAAAATCATCTTGCTCTATATCTTTCTATTTATGTTCAACCCAGGACCTTTTGCTGCCATTAATAAAGTAATGTAAGTAAAGTAAGTGAACTTTATCCTATAAAATAAAATGTTTGTATGTGCATTTACACAGCACTATGTATTTATAGCCATTTGAGGAACTTTACAGGTCAGTGATGGTGAGACTCTACTCAGATATTCAGATAAAGTTGTGCAGATCTAGAAGGCAAGATGGGACAGTTGGGAGGTGTGTTATGGGCAGGGGCTATTAACTATGTGAATTTTGCATCTATCTATCTATCTATCTATCTATCTATCTATCTATCTATCTATCTATCTATCTATCTATCTATGTATCTATGTATCCTGCATTGTACTGTAGTACAATAGTTTGCTGTGAAGTAATTGTTTTAATCCACCTTAAGAAAACAGAACAGACAGACAGAAAATACATATTCATTCTGATTGGATAAATTGTCGAGTCCATATAAAACAGCAGTGAGGAAGCAGGAGGGAGGACTGGAAACAATGTACACATGAAATCTTCAAAACAAGATAACGCATCTAAAAAAAGCTTTAATTTCAAAAATTCAAAAACTATTTCCACCTAAATAATGCTGAAGCCAAATTAACACCAAACATGTGTCCCTTTAATTAAATAAACCTTATTAAAACTTTTACATTAAAGATACAATTACTGAATAATCTCTTTAAAATTAATAAAATTACTTTCCAAATAGTTTAGAATTTTTTTAAAGAAATATTCAGTAAGATTCTCCTAACTTCTTCAAAGATAAAACATATATTTAAAGTAGCAAATATTCTAGTTTAAAGTCTTAATTTTATTTTCATACCATTGAATCATTCTACAGAGATTTCTTTACTCACTTAAAAAGTGTTGCAAAATATTGGCCACATTTTTTCTTATTATGTCTCCATGAGCAGTATATAAATCAGGAATAGAACATTAACTTCAGAAAATGGGATAGCTGCATCCTCTTCCCTGATAAATGTATTTTCAGGAACAGTTCTGCACCTATTGCAGATTTGGAAAATATAAGATATAGATGTGGAACATAGAAAGTAATTGTATAGAAGCACTGCACCAAATACAGTATTTAAAATGCCATTTAGGGCAATCGTTCATTCAGTCATATTGCATTAAGTATTACTGACTGCGGCTGGCATCCCGTCTATTAAAATCTAAAGGTCGTTTCTGCACTACATAAGGCAGATGTTTCTACTACAGAATTTCTTCCACAATTGCAAGCCAATGTCCCTGAATGGCCTCGCTGCATTATTTTATACATGTAGGTCAGTTCTTTAAAGGCACAGTGTTGTGTTAAAGGCTTTCACATAATGATTGCTGTTCTGTGTACTTAAGGCCTGCTTAGGAGATTATGTTCTGCTTTTAACAAAGGTTAACAAATTAGAAATAATTTAACGGAGAGTGTCTAGAATAGTGTGTGGTCTAAATGACATAACATATAAGGAAATACTTCATGACCTTAATATGTATAGATTAGATGGGAGAAGAGAGAGGGTATGATAGAAACCTTCAAATATATCAAAGTATTTAACATTGTTCAGGAGCATTTATCATCTAGAAAAAGAGGAATACAAGAACAAAAGATCAGGATTTGTATCTGGAAGATTTAGGAATAATGTGTGAAAGTACTACTTTATAGGCAGAAGTAATAGATAAGTGGAAGTGGTAGGGTGAACTATAGTTAAGGAATTTAAGGATGCCTGGGATTAGCACATTTAGCATGAGGCTTAATTAAACCAAGCGTTTAATAGAAGGGTCAGACTGAAAATAATATATTTCTATCGTAAGCAAATATTTTCAATACTGGATGTTTACTTCACATAGGGCTTTATTCCATGAACCCCAGTGTGACAAGTTATTATTCTCCCCAGGCTTGTTCCTGGGTATCTGGCACTTTTATTGAGGAACACAACTACCGGATGCTTTTTTACTTTTTCAGATTTTACTATATACTTAGCCAGTATTAATATTATAATAAAATAAAAACAAAACAAATAAAATAAAATAACAAGCCTATCTCCCACTGGTCCACTTCATTTACTTACAGACAGTTCCTTTGCTATCTTGGTTCTCTTCCAGCTAGCCCTGGGTGGAGCAAAATCCAGTTTTCACTATTCTGTGATCTCTCTCTCTGTGTCTTTTTCCAAGCTCCATACAAAACACTTCTCTTTGTGTGTTATCTTCAGCACAAGTAAACTCTGTAAACACTTCAGTGTTTTTGACTCTTTTCAACTCTGAACTTCTAAGAACTTAGTCCATTCAGCAATTTAAAATAACACACAGCTCTCAAGGCTCATAACTACAGGACTTTTGAAAACTGGAGCTATTCTATGGGTCTTGCAAAATATAATTTTGTAAAGCTGTCACACCCAGGGGATTTGCCTGGGGTTCTCTAGCTGTAACGGGTGCTCACATGGTATCTATAAATGTGAACACACACTAGCATTCTTCTATATCCATATGAATCTATTTATTTATACCCCTCCACATGGCAGGGAAAGAGTTAAGTAATTAAAAAAAATATGCAAGAGTTTTATGAAGCTTCCGCATATGACCTGCTACCCCTTATGAGATGGGTATTTCCTGGGATTCCCTTTCAATACCTGCCACCCCCATATAAGGTATCCCCAGAATTCCACTTGTATACCTGGTGGGCCATCAGGACCCTTCCCCCCACCCATGTGCTGTGATGTGGGGTTCCATTAACTCCTTTTTGGACCCCCATGGTACGTAATATGACATTTGTTATGATTGGTGTCTGTATAGAACCCCATGGTATCTAATATGAACTCATATAACTATAACCATGATGGTTCCTATGGACCCCAATGGCATACTATCTTCTACAATAGGTGTGCCTATGGACCCTATTCTCACATGGGTTCACACTACCCCCTTAAAAAGGATAACAGGAAATTGAACAATATTTACAGAAAATAAAAACTTATATCCAAAAATTAAAAAAGAATTATAGAAAAAAATACAAAAAAAAACAAAATAAAGTGACTACAAAAAAATCTACACCTATAGGGGAAAAATTATACTTACCCTCTACCTTGACAATCCTCCAGCAATGATCCTCTTCAACACTTCCATGTTGATTGAAGAATGTGTACTCTTCTTGCTTGATTGAAACCCCTTGTTCCTCATTATTGGCCTGGAAGTCGGCTTCCATTTTAAAGTCCCGCTCGTCTTTCAAGAAAATATTTTATCTAAAGGAGCACCTCCTCCAAGGAGTGCCAGTGCTGACTTACATTTTTTTTAACTGCGCCCCTGCCTTGTATTCTTTCTTGAGAATTGAATCTTTCAATTACTCCCACCCCATTTCTGATTAGTTAAAAGTCTAACCAATCACTGTCAGAGATTGGTACGCATGTAATAAAGCTTGTTCACCATTTTTTCAATAACTGAAATAAGAGGGGATTGGTAAGTTGTTTATTAAACCTACATCTGTGGTTACTGGGTGCCGATCCAAAGTATTACAAATTCTATGAGCAGGAACAGAAAAACACAGGGATTTTAAACTAAATAATAATGTGGTCGAAATGTTGGTCTTCTAAATATATCACATTATATTTTGATTATCATTTTGATGAACAGTCCCAAGTTGGTTTTGTTTCTGTTTTATATTGTATAATTTTAGCCAGTAATGCCAAAATAATAAGCCAAAATAAATAAAAATAAATAATAGGCCTAGCTTTCACTGAAGTACTACCTTCACTCATAACAGATCCCTCACTAACCAGCTCTCATCCATCTAAATATGGATGGAGCAAACCATACAGTCCAATAGTTTAATAGTGACTGGCCTGTGTTCTTCAGAGTTCCAGGTCTCCACTCTGCTGCAAACAATCATAAGCTACAAGCTGCTCTCTCTCTCTCTCTGACTTTCTCCAGCCTCAAACACTCAGCAGCAGCCCCAACTATATTCCTGGAGCAGTCTTATATCAGGTCTCTTCAAGTGAATATTATAAACTGTGCAGTAAAGTTAACTCCTGAAGTTGTGTGGGGGAAGAGCACACAGTGATGTATATAATGGTGCAGAGGGAATCTAGGGGGCTATTGTTCTGAGTTATATGTAAAACATTTGTGGTGACTGGGACAGGACTAATTTCTGAAGACAAATAGCAGATTCAAAGAATTTTTTTTTTACCAGACAATCCCCTTGTTAATTGTTATTCCCTGTAGTTGGCTCATATATTGGTTGGCTGCTGAATGTTCTGATTGGCACATAATGTCCTAATTTGTAATATAGAGAACAATTTTGGGTACCACTTAAAAAAAAAATATTGAAGAGCTTGGAAAGGTAAAGAGAGACTAAGAAATTAGACTAACTTTATCTAGGAAAAAAAGGCACATAAGAAGTATAGTAAACTTCCCGTAATCTGGCACTTACGGGGACTCCCTATTGCCGGATACGTGTAGTTTCCTGTTATTTGGGAGTCCCCGAATTTAAGGGTCTAAAAGACCCTAAAAGACCCCAAAACCCATTAAAATGCCTTTAAAAGGCATTAGCACATAAACTGGGCCATTTAGGCCCACAAAAAATAGTTTAAAAAAAGTTAGCATTTTTTTGCCGGTTATGCATGTTTAGCGGGAGTACACTTAAAATGGGGAATTGATGCCAGTGCCAGTTGCTTGAGAGGGCCAGTTGGATAACCGGGAGTTTACTGTAGTATGTTTATCTTATATGAACACATGGTAAATAAAAAAGCTTTCTCAGGTGAACATTTTTGCCAGAAGCTTTACAGTTGACAAGAGCTCATACCCCGAGGCTAGAAGAAAAGATGGTTCTTCAAAGGAAAAGCAGTCCAATTGTGGGGAAAAAAGGAAATAAAAGCCGGTTAAAAAAAAAGTTGGATAACTAGAATAGGATGGATATGGACCCCAGGAAAAATCCAACTGCAAGTATTTGGTGTCAGGAAGTAATTGAGAAAATTGGCAATGTTTAAATTGATTTTGTGTTTGCCTTCCACTGGATCAGTTGACAATTACCATAACACAAGGCTCAGAAGTGATCTGAAAAGGTTGTTATTATTAATTCACTAGCGAATTGCCCGTCAAAAAATGACGGCAATGAAATTGTAAGTGAGCTAATGCTGTTTGGTGTGTAATATTGAAATATATAATACATTAATAAATGAATATTGTAACGGAGTTGGAACACGAATCCAATATCTCCGCTGGTATACGGTAAAATACCCAAGAGGCACTACAGTTTCACCATTCCCGACCTCCCATATTGGACGACACACAATTTGGGAGTCAAATGAATACTGACTTTATTTTGTTATGTGCAGAAATATTTATACACATCTCTTCCCACAGGCAATCCACATCCCCCATAGTTGGCCACACAATACACATAGAGGGACAATAGGTGGGTCACACCTCCATTAGGCTACCTGGCAACTTTGATACAATCAGACAATGATTAGATCATCCTTCTTTGTTCTTATGTCTGAGAATTTGGGGGGAAGTCTAACCAGGCACCTGGATATTTCGCTGTGGTGATGGGGCAACACGCTGAGGGGACTTGAGGGGCAGAGGCCAGCGGCACTCTGCCCTGATGCCAGCTCTTCTGCTGGTATAACCTACAGGACATTCTGCGCTGTACAAGGGACAAAGGGAGGGCAGAGGCCGACTGCACTCTGCCCCGCTGTCAGCTCTTCTGCTGGGGTACTTGGGACATATTCCGGCTCAGTAGCCAGGGAAAGGTGGGGGTCAGTGGGGGTTAACATTTCCTCTGTTAACCCTGGGGCCACATTAGGAGTTAGCTGGGGAGGGGAATTTGTACTTACCCCCTCCTCCGGTTGTCCCAGTGAGGGTAGTTGGGGATCTGGACAGGCTGTCCAGCATCCCGGTAGGTCAGGCACAAAGACCACGGTCCCATCTGCGCCGTCTGGGAGATTGGTGTCTCCCCTTGTTAGGGTAAGCTGTCGCTGGGGGGAGAGGGCGACACCTTCAGCTCCCTGGGGTTCACACTGCCGCTGGGGGGGAAGGACGCCACCTTCGGCCCCCTGGGGTACTCACTGCCGCTGGGGAGGGGGAAGGATGACACCTTCGGCCCCCAGGGGTACACACTGCCGCTGGGGAGGAAGGACGACACCTTCAGCTCCGTGGGGTACACACTGCCGCTGGGGAGGAAGGACGGCCCCTTCTGCTCCCTGTGGTACACACTGCTGCTGGGGGGGGGAAAGGACCACACCTTCGGCCCCCTGGGGTACACACTGCCGCTGGGGAGGAAGGACGGCACCATCTGCTCCCTGGGGTACACACTGTCGCTGGGGAGGAAGGACGGCCCCTTCTGCTCCCTGGGGTACACACTGCCGCTGGGGGGGAAGGACGACACCTTCGGCCCCCTGGGGTACACACTGCCGCTGGGGAGGAAGGACGGCACCTTCTGCTCCCTGGGGTACACACTGTCGCTGGGGAGGAAGGACGACACCTTTAGCTCCCTGGGGTAAACACTGCCGCTGGGGAGGAAGTACGACACCTTCAGCTCCCTGGGGTACACACTGTCGCTGGGGAGGAAGGACGGCACCTTCTGCTTCCTGGGGTACACACTGTCGCTGGGGAGGAAGGACGGCCCCTTCTGCTCCCTGGGGTACACACTGCCACTGGGGGGGAAGGACGACACCTTCGGCCCCCTGGGGTACACACTGCTGCTGGGGAGGAAGGACGACACCTTCAGCTCCCTGGGGTACACACTGTCGCTGGGGAGGAAGGACGACACCTTTAGCTCCCTGGGGTACGCACTGCCGCTGGGGTGGAAGGACGACACCTTCGGCCCCTTGGGGTACACACTGCCGCTGGGGGGGAAGGACGACACCTTCGGCCCCCTGGGGTACACACTGCCGCTCGGCAGGAAGGACGACACCTTCAGCTCCCTGGGGTACACACTGCCACTGGGGAGGGGAATTAGTTGGAGTATTCCACGTGGAGCGGTTTTTGTTTCTGAAGCAGTCTCTCTGCATGTGGTCCTGCTGGTTACACGTGTGGCACCTGATGTACCGTGGAGGGGTTTGGTAGTTCCCACCACCCGGACGCAGTGCTGGGGGGGGGGGTTAATGGTGGGAGGTGGGTTAGCAGCTCCCAAGATGGACCGCTCCCGTGCCCGCTGCTTTTCCATTATGTATTTGTGGACATCTGTCATTAACCATTCCAAGGTTTTTATGGGAAGCGTACCTGGGAAAAAGGCCAGTCTGCTTTGGAGTTCTCTTCCAAACTCAGTTTGTGTGGCATTAAGAGGTACTGTAACCGCTACCCGGTCTCCCTCCATGAGTTCCTTTCTGTCTGCATCCCTGTTGTCCGTGGCTGCCTCCTCCTCATCATGGAACGCTGTCCGAAAACTAGCCGGTTCCATCCTGCTGTAGCCAGGGGCGCTGTACAGATACTAGCGTTGCCCTCAATTTGTACTCCATGGAATGGTGTCTCCTGTAGCTGTCCTTCTGACCATGGGAACAATTCCGCCACTTGCCACCAAATGTAACAGAGTTGGAGCACAAATCCAATATCTCCGCTGGTATACGGTAAAATACCCAAGAGGCACTACAGTTTCACCATTCCCGACCTCCCATATTGGACGACACACAATTTGGGAGTCAAATGAATACTGACTTTATTTTGTTATGTGCAGAAATATTTATACACATCTCTTCCCACAGGCAATCCACATCCCCCATAGTTGGCCACACAATACACATAGAGGGACAATAGGTGGGTCACACCTCCCTGAGGCTACCTGGCAACTTTGATACAATCAGACAATGATTAGATCATCCTTCTTTGTTCTTATGTCTGAGAATGAAAACACTTTATACAATAGACTTCCTTATCTTATGAGGAGTCTCTGTAATAGGATTATCTCTTATGCCAAGGTCTGCAATGGTCTGGGCTAATATTCTGCAGAGCATAAACCAACATACATACATGTGTGCTGTCTTGAAGTCGTTGGACTAACAGAGCGGTCAGAGCAACTACACCGTCAGGAGGTGAAGCTACAAAAGGCACCAAGTAGGTGAATGACAGACTGAGGAGGATTCCCAGGCAGAGTAGCCTAAAAAGAGACAAGGCCAATGCCAGTGAGGAGTCTGGGAGTTGCAGCTAACAAGAGAACATTGTCAGCTGGGTGGACTGCTATAAGAGGAGATTGTGTGATAGTTTGCTCACACAGATACCAAAGTAAAGCTGCTGTTGGAGCAAAGCCAGCTCTGCAGGCTAATTGTGGAGATCCTGGATGTAAAGGTACCTTTGCAGAGTCTGATAACCCCAGGGAGAAGTCTGTGTCATTAAACAGATTTGTAGCCTTCACTAGAAGAGTGTGCTAAGGGTCCCTGGAGGTTGGGGTATCTGGAGAGTAGGGCGGGCCAGAACCCCACCCTATGGTATGAAGTTTAAGGACGAGGGTCTACAGAGTAAAGACTTCTAATAATAAGAGACTGTTTGTATCCTGGCCACAAGGTGGCACTACTCCAACTAGAAGAAGAATATTTGTATCCTGGCCACAAGGTGGCACTGCAAAAGACTATCTGTATCCTGGCCACAAGTTGGCACTACACCAACTACAAGAGACTGTTTGTATACTGGCCACAAGGTGGCACTATAAGAGACTGTGTGTTTTCTTCATGAATAATAATTTCTCCGGAGCAGAGAAGCTGCACGGGGGGTAGTCAGGGTGTTCCTGCACGTTTAGTAAGAAACGTATATGTAGATTATTATTTTCATTATTTCTAATCCTTGTTTATGAGCCATACTAATAAACAAGTCTTCTGCATCTGAAATCTGTATTGCTGAACCTTTTGTCATAAAGGATTCCTGTGGCAAACGGCCATCCTTGTCACAATATATATATATATATATATATATATATATATATATATATATATATATATACAGTTGCAAGCAAAAGTATGTGAACCCTTTGGAATGATATGGATTTCTGCACAAATTGGTCATAAAATGTGATCTGATCTTCATCTAAGTCACAACAATAGACAATCACAGTCTGCGTAAACTAATAACACACAAAATACTAAATGTTGAAATGTTGTTATTTTACACACCATGTAAACTTTCACAGTGCAGGTAGAAAAAGTATGTGAACCCTTGGATTTAATAACTGGTTGAACCTCCTTTGGCAGCAATAACTTCAGCCAAACGTTTCCTGTAGTTGCAGATCAGACGTGCACAACGGTCAGGAGTAATTCTTGACCATTCCTCTTTACAGAACTGTTTCAGTTCACCAATATTCTTGGGATGTCTGGTGTAAATCGCTTTCTTGAGGTCATGCCACAGCATCTCAATCAGGTTGAGGTCAGGACTCTGACTGGGCCACTTAAGAAGGCATAGTTTCTTCTGTTTAAGCCATTCTGTTGTTGATTTACTTCTATGCTTTGGGTCGTTGTCCTATTGCAACACCCATCTTCTGTTGAGCTTCAGCTGGTGGAAATATGGCCTTAAGTTCTCCTGCAAAATGTCTTGATAAACTTTGGAATTCATTTTTCCGTCGATGATAGCAATCCGTCCAGGCCCTGACGCAGCAAAGCAGCCCCAAACCATGATGCCCACACCACCGTACTTCACAGTTGGGATGAGGTTTTGATGTTTGTGTGGTGCTCCTCTTTTTCTCCACACAAGTGTTGTGTGTTTCTTCCAAACAACTCAACTTTGGTTTTATCTGCCCACAGAATATTTTGCCAGTACTGCTGTGGAACACCCAGGTGCTCTTGTGCAAACTGTAAACGTGCAGCAATGTTTTGTTTGGACAGCAGTGGCTTCCTCTGTGGTATCCTCCCATGAAATCCATTCTTTTTTAGTGTTTTACGTATTGTAGATTTGCTAACAGGGATGTTAGCGTATGCCAGAGTCTTTTGTAAGTCTTTAGCTGACACTCTAAGATTCTTCTTCACTTCATTGAGCAGTCTGCGCTGTGCTCCTGCAGTCATCTTTACAGGACAGCCACTCCTAGGGAGAGTAGCAGCAGTGCTAAACTTTCTCCATTTATGGACAATTTGTCTTACCGTGGACTGATGAACAGCAAGGCTTTAGGAGATACTTTGATAACCCTTTCCAGCTTTATGCAAGTCAACTATTTGCTCGCAAATTGGCTTTACAAAAATTTTACAAAATCAGACAAGAAAAAGAACATATGAGGTTGGGGATAAGCAAAGAGGACATCGAAACCTTTAAACTCCTTATGTCCCTTTTGGAAGATAATATTTCCTGCTCTGAAAACAGAGAGGAACCGAAAAAAATCTGGAAAAATAAAAGTCAGTTTACCCCAGTCCTAAAGGAGTTTTCCAATATCTGGGTGTTCCTACACAATAGAGATAGAAAATCTTGACTAAATGAGACTTAAAAGACACTTCAATCTAACAAGAAGGGAATATCAAGCGTTGGATGAACTAAAGTCACGTAATGATATACAAATTAAACCTGCAGATAAATGTGACAACTTGGTTATATTGAGCAATGAGAATTACAAAAAAATGTGCAATAAGATTCTGGAGGAAAATTCAACTTATGAAATAATAACAAAAAATCCTACAACCGAATATAGATTAATACTTAAATCTATATTAGAAAAAGGAAAAATAGAGAAAATCATAGATGAGCAAACATGTGCCTTCCTTTTGCCAAAATATCCTTGCATTTCCACCTTTTATGCCCTGCCAAAAGTACATAAGGAAATGGTCCTTATCTCAGGCAGACCTATAATATCAGGCACAGGCAATTTGTCATCCAATGCCAGTACTTTTGTGGATTTTTATCTTCGTGATATAGTGCAAAATTTACCCTCCTATTATTAAGAACACCAATGACATATTAAGACAACTTGAGAATCTAATAGTACCAAAGAATTCATGGCTTGCATCTATAGATGTGGAAGCCCTATACAGAAGCATACCACATACCTTTGGCATAGAGGCAGTAAAATATTTTTTGAGTGCTAAAAGCAACAATCTCAAAAAATGTAATAATTTTGTTGTTCAACTACTTGAATGCATACTTAAACACAATTTCTTCTTGTTTAATGGAAAATGGTTCCATCAAAAGAAAGGGACGGCTATGGGAACCTCTTGTGCCCCTAGTTATGCCAACCTCCTATTAGGATGGTGGGAAGAAAAACTTTTTTCCGATCAAACTTATGAACATCTTATTGGTCACGCCCAAATTTGGCGTCGTTATATAGATGACATTTTGCTGATTTGGACTGGTTCAAAAGCAGAGTTTGAGACCTTCATGCAATTATTAAACAATAATGATATAGGTCTAAAATTCACATATGAAATACATCCTTCCCAAATCACCTTTTTAGACCTGTATATCCGGAAAGACAATCAGGGGGAAATTACTACCACCACCTATAGAAAGGATACAGCCACCAATACTTTGCTCATGTGGGATAGCCAACATTTCGAACCATTAAAAAGAGGCATCCCCAAAGGACAATACTTGAGGATAAGTAGAAATTGCAGTTCAGACATTGAATTCAAGATAGAAGCAGACAAACTCAAACAGAGATTTCGGGAGAGGGGTTACCCAAATAAATGCCTGAAAAAAGCATTTCAACATGCTTTGACCTGTGATAGAACGGAAATGCTGAATAGGCAACATACAACAAAAACACAACCTAGATGTATAATGACGTTTGGGTATGACTCACCTGCAATAAAAGAGATTGTATCGAAACATTGGCATATTCTAAAAAGTGATGAAGACTTAGAAAAAGACCTTCCATCTCAAGTATCAATAACATATCGTAGAGGAAAGAACCTAAAGAACATGCTGGTACATAGCTTCTTTAAGGAAAATAGACCTATAAACACATGGCTAAACCCACCAATTGGGTGTTTTAGGTGTGGAAAGTGTAAATTTTGGAAATATATAAAACCGACCAAAATTTATGAGCATCCACACAGTGGTGAAACCTTTATGTTAAAGGACTTTTCAAACTGTTGCTCTACAAGTGTGATATATGTAGCCACATGTGTATGTAGCAAAATCTATGTAGGACAAATGCGGCGTCAGCTGCGTAGACGCAAAGGGGAACATATATATTCCATCAAAAAAGATCTAGACACACCCCTAGCACGCCATGTTAAACATTATCACAGGGGAAAAAGTGAAGTTTTGACCTTCACAGTACTTGAAAGGGTACATTTTGCCCCTAGACAGGGTGACCTAGATAAAAAACTGTTACAGCATGAAGCTCGTGGATCTATAAATTAAAAGCATTGACCCCCAAAGGTCTCAATGAGGGCTTTACTTTCTCCTCCTTTATTTAATTTGAATATTTTTTAGTATTTTCCACCTCTCGTTATTATATACACATCATACAGGTGATATCACCAAATGGGGCCTATTATCCCACATATTCCTTCCCCCCTCCCCCTGTTTCTTTTTCACTTTCCCGTTTGTGTATGGCTTATTTTTCATACACTTCAAGTTATTTTTTAGATGTCACACCACACACCATTTATATATTTTCAAATACACACATATGTATCCTTATTCACAACATCATTACACCTCCATCCCTTTATATTATTAAAGATGGCAGGATATCAAGCCTATTTTTTAACACTTCTATTTTTGGACATACACATTTTATGTAGTTGGGGAAAGGTATTTATTTTAGGACTTCCCCCTTTTTGTTTAACTTTATTTGATGGTCACTTTACACATGGACAGTCACCCCCCTTTTTTTCTTATTTCAGGAAGAAAAGTAATATTCCGGGACTGGTTTCCATTGCACTTAAGAAATCTATAAGCACACATTGATACTCTTAATAAGTCTTATTGTAGAAGACTTCTCTTCCCCCCTTCTATTGAAAGGAGGTTAATAAATATCAGTTCCATGTACCTACCTCATAAACAAATTGGGAGTGCACATCAAGCTTCTTCTTTTTCTGTATTATAATCCAAATAGCTGAATATGCTATTTGTAGTTTCTCCCATACATGTGTACATATATGTGTATGCTATGAGTCATTATCATCTCTCATGGTATGCACATATATGCATGTGTATGTGTTATAATCATGGGAGCTCACAGACCTCCATAAAGAACAATGATAAGATTTAGCACCTTATACAGATTCTCAGGGTTATAATAATAAAATATTATCAAATATATTATCAAAATATATCATTTTTCTTGTCTACTTTTTATAAGAAATGATGCTAAGTGATTCACATCATAAGAACACTATTTCAATAGTCTCATACACTCTCTTGGTAACTTTAGCGTGCTACCAGCACATTGTGAGCACCACGATATCCCTCCCACAACCAGAAAGGGCGTTTTGACGTCACTGCGTATGTCCCACAACTAACAATTGGTCGCCATGGAGATGGCAACGCTTAAAAAGGGCTCCAACGGCCTCAGCAGGCTTTCCCTTGAAAAAGACATCTGATGACGTTGAAACGCGTCGGCTTTTGATGACGTAGCCTGTCCCTACGCATAGGGCACGCTGGCATTTTCAATACTGAGTGCATGTGTGTAGTGTGTGTGGTTACCCTCCCTGTCCTCATCCAATTGTTTGAAAGATCGCATATGTGCTGTGATGGAAGGCTCCCTGAAGGATACTAGTTTCTCTAGGATAATTGACAGAGTACAGACTCACTACCAGCAGGTAGTTTGCTCCTATTAAGGCAGTTTGTTTATTGAGAGCTTATGTGATAGCTCCATTTCCCCAGAAGGGGCTTATACAGTGATAAGAGCGCCCCTAGAGTGAACAAATCCTATTAAACAGGTGAGCCACATGAACTTTATAATTGAAAGGAGTTTATCAACCACATATTGGCAAAAAACTCTGATAAAGATAAGAGCCATTACACCTTCCAGTGACATAGCACATTATAGCACTGCCTTACTCAGCAGAAGGAGTGTATAGATACACAGATAGTGTTGGGGGCATTGCCTTGTGTAGTCTGCCTGAATACTTACTGTGATTCTCTCCTTATACTATATTTCACAATAGTCTACCAGTCAGTAGGAATTCTGACTAACCCTTGCAAAGGACTTTACTAGGAGGACCACACACCAGGTTGAATTACCATTCATCAACACCCTGACACACAAGTAACAGGAGAGATAAGAATACCCCTCTATTAAGAGTTTGATACAGTTTTCTTGTGGTTAACTTATCTCATACAACTTAGCCTCTTTTTAATCTTAATGTTCCAATCCTGGATTTTTTATATGTGTTTTTAATTCGTCGTTGTTACCCTGGTCTAAATAAAATATACATTTATTTATCCTTACATATGTTCACATACTTGCAGATCAGACGTGAACAACGGTCAGGAGTAATTCTTGACCATTCCTCTTTACAGACCATTCCTCTTTTCAGCAATATTCTTGGGATGTTTGGTGTAAATCGCTTTCTTGAGGTCATGCCTTCGATGATAGCAATCCGTCCAGGCCCTGACGCAGCAAAGCAGCCCCAAACCATGATGCCCCCACCAACGTACTTCACAGTTGGGATGAGGTTTTGATGTTTGTGTGCTGTGCCTCTTTTTCTCCACACATAGTGTTGTGTGTTTCTTCCAAACAACTCAACTTTGGTTTTATCTGTCCACAGAATATTTTGCCAGTACTGCTGTGGAACATCCAGGTGCTCTTGTGCAAACTGTAAACGTGCAGCAATGTTTTGTTTGGACAGCAGTGGCTTCCTCTGTGGTATCCTCCCATGAAATCCATTGTTTAGTGTTTTACGTATCGTAGATTCGCTAACAGGGATGTTAGCGTATGCCAGAGACTTTTGTAAGTCTTTAGCTGACACTCTATGATTCTTCTTCACTTCATTGAGCAGTCTGCGCTGTGCTCCTGCAGTCATCTTTACAGTACAGCCACTCCTAGGGAGAGTAGCAGCAGTGCTGAACTTTCTCCATTTATGGACAATTTGTCTTACCGTGGACTGATGAACAGCAAGGCTTTAGGAGATACTTTGATAACCCTTTCCAGCTTTATGCAAGTCAACAATTCTTAATCGTAGGTCTTCTGAGAGCTCTTTTATGCGAGGCATCATTCACATCAGGCAATGCTTCTTGTGAAAAGCAAACCCAGAACTGGTGTGTGTTTATTATAGGACTGGGCAGCTGTAACCAACACCTCCAATCTCATCTCATTGATTAGACTCCAGTTGGCTGACACCTCACTCCAATTAGCTTTTGGAGATGTCATTAGTCTAGGGGTTCACATACTTTTTCCACCTGCACTGTGAATGTTTACATGGTGTGTTCAATAACAACATGGTAACATTTAATTCTTTGTGTGTTATTAGTTTAAGCAGAGTGTGATTGACTATTGTTGTGACTTAGATGAAGATCAGATCACATTTTATGACAAATTTGTGCAGAAATCCATATCCATGTCTCACTTTTGGTGTCTTCCCTATACTATTTAACTATATAACTTTGATTTAGGTTGAGAAGACTGGCAGGTATAACTGCCACATTTGCATTTGCAGACAAACACTTCCTGTGTATTCAAAGTCTCCTTCCATATCATGTAGTTACAGTAATCTCCTCCTGAAGCAAAAATGGCAGATGGTGCAGCAGCATAATTGCATATAAAAATAATATATTAGAGACTATTGTTTTACATTCTAAAAACATGTTGTTTTCAAAATAGTAACATTTAATAAAATAAGTTTCAATCTGTTTTAGTCTTTGTAGGTTGGTAAAAGAGCCTGTTTTAGAAAAGCTTTGTGTGAGCTTGCAATCTGTTTTAAGCCTCGCAGTGTGATTACAAGTCTTAAAAGCTATTTTAAGCCAAATATTGTGGTTATAGAGCTTGTAATTTGTTCAGGCCTTGTACTGTGGTAAATATGTGCCATGTGGATTTATTAATTACAGTTACTCTTAAAATCTTAAAGACTGTTTAATAGTTTTAATGTGTTTTGTAATGTGTCTGCTTAAAAGCCCTTGCATATTACTTTGAAATTTATCCTGTTTTTAAATATACACAATATTTGTGTGCGAATCCAGGGATTTGGATGTAGTAAAAGTAGAAGTGATTAGGTCATTCTGCATATCTGAATGGGCCTAGGGCAGCATAAATACTAAACACATACAGCCCTATTAAATTCCAAGCCCGTAGCAGCACCGGTACACCCGCAAATCCTGTAGGCTTGAAATTCGGCTGTGCTTTTAAATTGAACCATGCCGCGACCAACGGGCCAGAGATGCAAACCCGTAAACCATTCTTGCGCAAGTTGCATGTGCGGCTGTGAACATGATCAATTAGTCAAACCTGTAGTTATGGGTTTAGACGGGGCCAATGATAAAAGAGATCATCATCATTTCGTCACTGAAAAATGGAGGTTAGATTTCAAAGCCTTACAAGTTTTAATTATGAGTTTTGATCGGACCCACATTCCAGAAATAATTAAATATTAATAAATCAGTAAATATGATATTCTAGTCCATGCAAGTTCCATTATATGTATTAACACATTGATTGCCGGGATCCATATAACACAGAAATTAGCCATTAAAAGTACAGTAATGTGTTTATATTTGATTTTACAGTGCTACAGATAGGACTTTAACCCCCTTGCGGGTCCTTTCTAGTACGTAGGCTTTTTGGCTCCATCTGCTGGTTACGGGTTTGAACGCCAGTGGATTTGTAGCAATTTAATAGCGATTTTAAAACGTATCAGTTAAGGGCTTGACAAATCAAAGGATTTGCGGCAACAGAGTTCATATTTCGACATCCCGCATCTAACACGCAGGTTGTTTACGGGTAGCTTTACGAGGAAAATGTAATAGCCGTAAGTCTTGTGGGCTCCGTTACGGGCTACAGCTTAACAATTTGGTGGAATTTAATAGGGCTGATATTTGTTTACAAACATACAAGTATAATTTTTACTGCCAAGTAAAATATGGTAGGAACAAGTAGAGATCCTTCACGATAAATAATGAGATCCTTTACAATAAATAATAAGAATTCACAATCACTTATATATAGTTTGTGAAGTGTGCATAACACTCCAGGGGAGCGCATGCGCACTTTACAAGCTATGTGTAAGGAACTCTGTAAGTCCCGCAGTGCGCACTGTGTGGCAGCAGTCGTACATGCGCAAAGTGCGGCGACAGCCGCGCATGCGGAAAGTGCAGCGTCAGCAGAGGGGTGGAAAGGGATAGAGAGGGGGAAGGGGGGAAAGACAGAGGAGGAAAGGGGGAAGAGACACAGGGGAGGGAGGAGGGGGGAAGAGACACAGGGGAAAAGGGGGTAAGAGACACAGGTGAGGTAGGAGGGGGGAAAGAGACAGAGGGTTAAGGGGAAAAGAGACAGAGGGGGAAAGGGACACAGGGGAAGGAGGAGGGGCAAAGGGACAAAGGGAAAAGGGGGAAAGAGACAGGAGGGGAAAGGGGGAAAGAGTCACAGGGGACTGAGAGGGGGGAAAGAAACACAGGGGAGGGAGGGGGAAAGCGACACAGGAGGGAGAGGGGAAGGAAAGAGACAGGGGGAGGTAAGAGACATAGGGGAGGGGGGGAAGAAACAGGGGAAGTGGGGTGGGGGAAAAAAATATTATCCTGTCATTTATGACAGGCAAATGACTAGTAAGTAATAATAAATAATAATTCACCATAAACTACATTAAAATTCAATGACATCGTCATTCATACACCCAACTGTCCCTTGCGTGTATATACTGTTGATGCAATAGGGGAAAAGCACCCTGTCACATTTCAGGGTAGGGGCCCACTACTACCAGCAGCAGCCTTGGATAAAGAAGGAAATTTCATTTATTAGAGGTGAGGGCCCTGAGGGGAACCGGGTACCAGAACACAACGCCTTCCCTTTCCCCCCAAGAACTATGCCCAAACTCCAGAATACCCAGAATGTGGTTGCCATGTTGGCCCAAGATGGATAGTGTTACAACAAACATCTGTGTGTAACAGCCATTTTGAGTATTGTGTGCAATGTTTTACTGTCAGCCAACTGTTTGTAAAGAGCCATGTTATACTTATTAATATGTTATGCACAGTTATGGGTGTGTGGGTACACCATTTCATTTATGGAGTGGGCCTCAATATAGGCGTTAATCAGAATTACTTTATTTTTGTCTGACTTTATTGATGTAATGATTGTAATCAGTCATGTTTGGTATTAAAATGCTGCATTTTCCCCAAGGAGGTTAATAAAGTGTATTACCAGGGTCCCTGGGGCAGAGGGAATACTAGTTACAAGGTTCTTGGTTGCATGGGAGCAAGTCCATTAAGGGAAGACCTGGCCATCGCCAGGAGACAGGTGTAAATGGGGAAGCAAGCTAGAGCATATGTAGGGTCATGCACACTAGCAGACAGAGTGTCTCCACTCCTAATCTGACCGTATAACCCCTAGAAAGCCATGATCAAAGGGCCAATTACCCTGGGTAGTAAGTTAGGCTCCAGGAACAAGAGGGGTGATTATGGGGGGACATCACTTGATGGACAGGCCTCCCCAGGTGGACAGGATGGGGACTGGAGGAGATTGGATTGTGTTGTGCATAAATATACTTTACCACCATCAATAAAGTTGTCAGTTTAAACAAATATAATCCTTGTGTATGCTTTATTCTGGAGAAGATAATATTTCTAATCACTGGGATTATTACTACGGATCCTGCCTGGGACTAAACTCTTGCACATTGGGATTTATACTGCTAAGCCTGTGTTCCTGGAAAAGGCAGCTGGTCGCTGAGATTGCTAAAACTTGGACAATCTAGGGGTATTCCTGTGGTTAGAAGCAGAAGAGTTTGGGGTACATTTCTGAAGCTGGTAATGCTAGAACATAGTATGTTTATTGACAAAAAAAGTGTCCCTCTTTGGCCATTTGAAATGTTGGGAGGAATGCCATCTGACAGCCAGAAAGCAGGTTCAAAACACCAGGGCCCAAAACAGGGTAGGGGCTCCCTGCAACTAGAAGTAAAAGAGAAATATTCGTTTATTAGAAGACAATGGCAGATAATTACTTTATAGAAATGTGATTTTACCATCTGCATACACCTACAGAGTGGATATAGAAGTTCAAAGGGCCCCCTGGATCTTTCCTGTCTCGTACCCTCAATAAGATTATGTGCAGTGACCACTAGGTGGCACGACAGTTGCTCGATGGAACTTTATTTAATTGGTTCTTTGGGTGAGTGTTAGATTTAGGGGTTAGGGTCTAGGTCAGGGTTTAGGGTTAGGGTAGTGGCAGATGATAAACTTTAACATAGTAAAATGACACACACAGCTTTACTACTTTAGCATGTAAAGCTTATCATCTGCCACTACCCTAACTCTAAACCATAACTCTAACCACTAAATCTAACCCAAACCCTTAAATCTAACCTTAATTGAACAAAGTTGGTGCGAGTCACTGTAGCAACTCCTAGTGGCAGCTGTATGCCACTACTGTCAGGCATGAAATAGGAAAGTTCCAGGGCTCCCCAAACTGTTTTTGCATTGTGGCTCTCCATTTACTAGCTCCACCACTGCAGCTAGGTGCCAGTAGTAGATTCAGAGTCCATACCAACTTCCAAATACAGTAATGCAATGTATTTTGCAGCTTTATCAAAAGATACAATTTATTGTATCTCACTATGAATATTTAGGTGTACAATAATGGGAAGTGTAAACATTAACCTTGAAGTGAAACACATATATACTTAGTAGATCTCAGAACCAATCAAAACATAATATATCAATGATTGATATGTATAGTGACCAATCAAAACGTGAATGCCCATCATATAGTAAAGGGAGGTCTAAGTGAATAATTGCCTTGGTAACCTCTCATCATTGTTGTACGCAAAACATGAGTGGGAACAGAAATGTGCTTGTTGCTAGGAAACCAAATCCAAAGCATCCAGATTGCAAAATAAAATATACACAGATATTATACTGTAGTTGCAGCAATAATGTATCAGTTAATAAAACCTAAACATTGACATCATAATAGTGTAAAATGATGCACAATAATGAGCAATAACCAAAATGCAACATAAGAATTATTATATTAGTTCATTATGATAGATTATACAGAGCACTATAAGGTGCATTCACCAAAACATGTGCGTATATATATATATATAATTTCCTAGTAAAGTACCTAGAGTTTGGTAACCTAGCAACTGATTTGTTTCAATCCACCTTTATTATATGTATATATAATTAGTATATAAGGTTTACAAACATTTCATAAGGATAAAGTACAAGACTTATATTACCTACATTTTGCAAGATATAATTAAGATTTGGAGAAGCACAATTAAAGGAGCACCGCAAAAAAACTAAACATTTGTTCATCATTGTAGTCTGCATAATTAAGGCATTTCTACAGCCTTATTAACTTGCGATTCAGTAAATTTAAAAGGGCTCTATATAAGCACACAGGATATTTTTTTTACAGAAGTTTTTAGTTAGTTAACTTCTATCCAAAAGCAAGGTTTTCACTAACCAAATACTTCTGTAAAAAAATATGCTGTGTGCTAAAATCGAGCCATTTTAAATTGACAGAATTGCAATTTAATAAGGCTGCTAGTTTTTAATTAGTAAAAATGTTGCTGTCTCTACAAGGCCCTGGAGAGATCCATGATACATTGGTGGAAGTTATGTGTGTGTGTAAGAAGAGCATTTCAATTTTTGCAGGGGTATGGTTGCATTGAATGATGCAAGGGACAAGTAAAAGAGAATATGCATTGTGTCTGTTGCAGTCTTATCCAATTATCTTTACAATGACTCTCTGTTCACTCCTTCACCACCCCTCTCTTCACTCATAGACAAAACAAGCACTCATAATAATCAGAGGAAGTGATGTAATAAAAAAGTGGATTCCTGTATTTGTAAAGAGAGTCTTATAACATTCAGATTTTCCAAAAAAAATGCTTTATGCCCATGGTTTACACAGCTGCTGATGTGGTTAGTTTGGTACATATGTGACAAACAATGGACTTTTTTCTTAAACTACATTGGTCCATAAATGTGTGCACAATGGTCCATACAGACATTAATTCTCTAGAATTGCCCCAGCGCAAATAAGGGGTTCTCTTTCATTCTCCGGTAAAATTCTGAAATGGCGCCTTCTGAAAACGCTGTCAATCATATTTCAGCCAATCAGAAGGTGCAAATGTGTGAGCCAATCAGAATGGGATACACCCCTATATCCTATTCTGATTGGCTGATGTAACTGTCAATCATTTCTAAACCAATCAGAAGGCGCTATTGCCTTCAGCCAATCAGAATGCAAAACACCCCATTTTATGTACATTGTTTTATTAAGAATTGCTTATAAGCTCCGTTTTTACTGCATGCAATCATAGAAATAGAACCTGAATGGGTCTGCTCAAAGCAGCGTATGAAGACACAGGCTCTGGGCCTCATTTAATTCGGGGCTGTTACGTGCAAGTAAATTCCAGATTTGCTACTTTTGAGCTGCATGCTCTTGTAGCACTAGTTTAAGTTCCTATTTAATTGGCAGCGGTCGCAAGTTAGATCCCCCTTCCAGATAATCGCAAACCCTTCCATCAGCAGTAGCATCTACGGGCCTGAACATGAAGCCTGTAATGCCCGCTATTGAACCAGCCAATGAAAACAGAGATCATCATCATGACAACCTCCAAGGACCCTCATGACACAAAGTCTAAGCATTACACTACATTATTAACCCTAACTATAGCCCATTAACCCATTAAACTAAACAATAACCCATTAACCCTAACTGTAACCAATAAAACCCTACCCTATCAACCCCTACGTTACATTATTAACCCCTATACCATTCTTTTAACCCCCTCTAACTAATTAACCCCCTCTAACTATTTAACCCCCTCTATCACTAACCACTTACCCCATCTAGACCTGTTTAACCCTATTTAGACCTATGTAACCCTATCTAGTCCAATTTAACCCCATCTGTACCTATTTAACCCCATCTAGTCCCAATTAACCCCATCTAGTCCAATTTAACTCGATCTAGACCAATTTTACCCCATCTAGACCTATGTAACCCTATCTAGTCCCATTTAACTCCATCTAGACCTATTTAACTGCAACTAGACCTATGTAACCATATCTAGTCCTTTTTAACCCCATCTAGCCTTATTTAACCCCATCTAGACCTATGTAACTCTATCTAGTCCTATTTAAACCTATCTAGTCCTATTTAACCGTAACGGGGCCTATTTAACCCCAAATGTACTCAATTCTATAAACCTCCTCTTACCCTACCCTATTAACTCCTACACTACCTACCCAACTCCCACCCTACCCTATTAACCCCTACACTACCTGAATAACCCCCTAATAGAATCCCTAACACCCCACTAACTACAAAAAAAACCTAATCACATAAAATAAAAAAGCAACACTGCATAAAATAAACAAGAACAATACAGAAAAAAAAACAAAATTACACAAAATAAAAAATCTAAGTTATATAAAATAAAAAAGCCTACTTTACACCAAATAAAAACATACATTACATCCAATACAACCCCTAAATACATCCAATAAAACCCTTAAATACATACAATAAAAAATCTCTAAATACATCCAATAAACCCCCTAAATACATAGAGTACAATAAAATCCCTAAATACATACAATAAAAAATCCCTAAATACATCAAATAAAATGCCTAAATATATATACAATAAAAACCCTAAATACATACAATAAAAAACCTAGAAACATACAATAAAAACCCCTAAATACATACAATAAAAAACGAAATAAATACAATACAAACTCCTAAATATATACAACTAGCGACTTGCCCGTCAAAAATTACGGCAATAAAATTTGAAGCCTGCACTGCTGTTTGCAACACATTGCAAACCTCGCCCCTTACTGGGCTTTCGATGAGCGCCTTCGGCGATCATCATGAGCCTTGCAATGAGCGCCTTTGGCGCTCATTGTGAGCCTCTTCTCCCCTCTACCTCTCCCCCCTCTACTTGATGGGAGATGCTCAATGCGAGCTTCTCCTCCCTCTACTTCCTCTCCCTCCCCTTTGTCTCTTTCCCCCCTCTCCCTCCCCTGTGTCTCTTCCGCCCTCCCCTGTGTCTCCCCCCTCCCTTGTCTCCCCCTCCCTTGTCTCTCCCCCTCCCTCCCCCTCTCTTGTGTCTCTTCCCCCTCTCCCTCCCCTGTATTTCTCCCCCTTCCCCTGTGTCTCTCCCCCCTCCTCTTCCTCCTCTCTCCCTCCCCTGTGTATCTCCCCCCCTCTTTCCCTCCGCTGTGTCTCTTTCCCCGCCCTCTACCTCCAAAGTGTCTCTCCTCCCCCTCTCCCTCCACTGTGTCTCTCCTCCCTCTCTCCCTCCCCTGTGTCTCTCCCCCCTCCTCTCCCTCCCCTGTGTCTCTCCCTGCTCCTCTCCCTCCCCTGTCTCTCTCTCCCCTCCTCTCCCTCCCCTGTCTCTCTTCCCCCCTCTCCATCCCCTGTGTCTCTTTCCACCGCTCTCCCTTCCCTGTGTCTCTCCCCCTCCTTCTCATGTGTCTCTTCCCCCCTGTGTCTCTCCCCCATCCTTCACCTGTGTCTCTTCCCCCATCTACCTTCACTGTGTCTCTCCTCTCCCCGATCCCTCCCCTGTGTCTCTCCTCTCCCCGATCCCTCCCCTGTGTCTCTCCTCCCCCCTCCCTCCCCTGTGTATCTTACCCCCCTCCCTCTCATGTGTCTCTCCCCCCCTTGTGTCTCTCCCCCTCCCCCCCCCTGTGTCTGTTGTGTTAATAAGTGTGTCTATGTTTTGAGGATGAGCGTGTATGTGTTTGTTATGAGGAATGTATGTGTTTAGGGGTAATTGTCCATATATGAGTTCTTAATGAGTGTGCACATATGTTGGAGATGACTCCACATGTTTGCCTTCGGGATGAGGATTAGTGGTGTGTTTTGGTGATGAGTGTGCCAGATGTCATAGATGAGTGTACATGTGAGTTTGTGTAGTAAATGAGTGAGTGTGTGGTGAATGAGGGTGAGTAGGTGTGTGCTGGGAATGTGTGTGTTGGGGCCACTCTGCAGCTCCTCTCCCCTAAGCACAGCAGGGCACCATGAACTCCCGCCCAGGGGAGGAGGTTGTGGGATAGAGCTTCACTGCTGAGGACAGGCTGTGAAAACACAGCTGCACGGTATTGATCACAGAGACAGTGAGCAGGAAGGCGATGCTCGGCCGCGTCCTGACGGGACCCCTCGTGCTCTGTGCTTGCCATCCTTCCCACTTTGCTCCCTGTATTCCTGACTCGCATCCCCATTCTCCTCCCTGGTTTCAGTCAGGTTAATGTACCGGAGCCTCCGGACCGCTGAGGCTGCACCTTCCAAACTCTCCATACTGTTACACTACACAAACTCACCCCTGCTGCCGAGACAACCGCGCAGCCAATCACAGAGTATGCTGTGAACCTAGCAACCACTGCCGCTTACAACAATAGCGAATCAGGCTGCTTAAATTTAACATTGAGTTACCAACATTTTTCTGCTCACAACTATATATGTGATAAAAAAAACTCTACATTTGACCTAAAACAACCCCTCTTGCTAAAATCAGAATAGGGTAAATTAGAGCACTTACCTTGCCCAAATGCCCTCCAGCGACAATGGTTTTCTTTGCTTCATCCCTAGACAAGGGCCCAGTCCTAAAATGTCCATAGGTCTGGCACCCCTACATAAAAAGAAACATTACAATTAATACATAAATAAATACAACATGTAAAACAATATATTCTAAATAGTACACGTAGCTGTCCCAAATGCCCATCCTGCAATGCCCTGGTCAAAAAAAAACTGTTGGGCTAAAAAATTGAAAAAATCTAATGGAGCTCCTGATTGGCTGATGTAACTGTCAACAATTTATGAACCAATGATAAGGCGCTATTGCCTTCAGCCAATCAGAATGGGATACACAGGGGTGTATCCCATTATGATTGGCTGAAGGCAATAACGCCTTATCATTGGTTTAGAAATGGTTGACAGTTGCATCAGCCAATGAGAGGCGCTATTGCCTTCAGCCTATCAGAATGGGATACACCCCATGGGGGTGTATCCCCTTCTGATTGGTTCCAAGCAGCTGCACCTTCTGATTGGCTGCAATCTGATTGACAGATACATCAGCCAATCGGAAGGCACTATTGCCTTCAGTCAATCAGAATGGTACACCCCCATGGGTTGTATCCCATTCTGATTGACTCAAGGCAATAGTGCCTTCTAATTGGTTTAGCAATGATTGACAGTTACACAAGCCAATCAGAATGGGATATAGGGGTGTATCCCATTCTGATTGGTTCAAACCTTTGCGCCTTCTGATTGGTTGAAATATGAATGACAGCGTTTTCAGTCAATCAGAAGGCGCCATTTCTAAATTTTACAGGTGAACGCAAGAAAACCCTCATTTACACTGGGGAGTGCCTCAAGGGACGAGCTCCGTTAGATTTCTTTAAAAAAATTTGCCCATCAGGTTTTTTTGGAGGCGAAGACTTTGAGGAGGATCGAGCCATCGCTGGTTCGCATTTGGGACAGGTGCTATTGTGTGCTATTTAGAATGTATTGTTTTACATGTTGTATTTATTTATGTATTAAATGTAATGTTTCTTTTTTTGTAGAGGTGCCGGACCTGTGAACATTTTTAGATTGGGCCCTTGTCTAGGGACGAAGCACAGAAGACCATCGTCGCTGGAGGGACATTTGGGCAAGGTAAGAGGTCTAATTTATCCTATTCTAGTTTTAGCAAGGGGGGTAGTTTTAGGTGAAATGTAGTTTTTTTTAATTGTATGTATTTAGGGTTTTTTATTGTATGTATTTAGGGGTTTTATTGGATGTATTTAGGGGTTTTATTGGATTTAATGTATGTTTATATTTGATGTAATGTAGGATTTTTTAATTTTATGTAACTTAGGTTTTTTATTGTGTGTAATGTTGTAATGTTGCTTTTTTATTTTCTGTGATCTAGGTTTTTTTATTTTATGTGATTAGGTGGGTTTTTTATTTTTTGTAATTAGGGATTGTGTTAGGGATTCTACTAGGGGGTTATGTAGGTAGTGTAGGGGTTAATAGGGTAGGATATGAGTTGGGTAAGTAGTGTAGGGGTTAGTAGGGTAGGAGGGGGTTTATAGGATAGGGGTTAACTGGGTACATGTGGGGTTAAATAGGCCCAGTTAGGGTTAAATAGGCCCAGTTAGGGCTAAATAGGACGAGATAGGGTTAAATAGATCTAAAGTGTGTTAAATAGGACTAGATATAGTTACATAGGTCTTGATGGGGTTAAATAGGTCTAGATGGGTTTAAGTGGTTAGTGATAGAGTTAATTAGTAAGAGGGGGGTTCATTAGTTAGAGAGGGCTAATAGAATGGTATAGGGTTGGATAGGGGTTAATAATGTAAGGTTACTTACATTATTACTTACGGTATCCCCGTGGGATTCACCATGTGTGTGCAGGGATTTCAAAATTTTAAATGCTTCATGGGTCCTGATCGGGGCCCCCGCAGAATGGGGGTTTCATTTGGGAGCAGTGGGGAGGATACGTAAGGGCTTTACAAGCCCTTGCGACACCTCCTTGGTACAAATAAGCTCATGTTGGCTTTTTGTCATTTGCAGGCTTGGCGGAAGGGGTAATCGGAGCATTTGAATAGCGATTTGTGATTTTTGCAGCCGCATATCTTTCTTGCCGTGAAAGATCAAAGACTTTGAGGGAAGTAACCTGCCATTAGACGTATTGCAATGGAAAGTAGCGCGCGGCAAGTAATCTGATCGGGGCCCGCAAGTAGGAGGCTATTGAATAGCTAAGTAACTTGCTCTCTCCACTTGCGGCCCAGGATCTCCAAAAAGTAGCAATTGAATGGGGCCCTCTCTCATGATATGGCCAAAATATTTCAGCCTCATGATTGTACCTTCCAGTGAACAGTTTGTCTTCATTTCCTGTAGTATTGGTTTATTGGATCTTCTTGCACCCCAAGAGACTCTAAGTAGTTTTCGCCAACATCACAATTCAAAGGTGTCCATTCTACAGCGCTCAGCCTTCTTTATGGTCTCACATCCGTATGTTACTACTGGGAATACCTTTATTCAAAATATGTTAAGGTCCAGTTGTTATGAAACCATTTATATTGATTGTATTGTAACTAATTGAAAATAAAAAGTAAATACCAGAGGCACTCATCGCTGCGAGCCTCGCAAAGCAAGGCAAGCCATTAACGCGTAGCACTTAAGGAAGGCGCCTGCGAGCTGTGAGACTACAGATATGTGTTTTGGAAAGAGAAGGAAATCTAGCAAAACAGTCTGTATTTTTATCCTTATGGTCATTTTTATATATTTTCAATTGTTTTTGCTCAACATTCAAAGTCTGTATTTAGTCCAGTCTTTCCATAACACATGGCAGTGTTTTAGTAGTTGTTATATAGTAGAGGCCTTTTGATCATTCTCTAAAACTAAATTCTCAAAGATAAAACAAAGGTTCTTATTTACTTCTCCTTAGCAATCAAAAAGATTTGGTAATATTAAATAAGCAAATACAGGGTAGGTAGCCACACCTGCTATTTGCCAATGGATTCTACCTTTAGTCTTGGACATGATTTACATTTTCAGTGATCCTTTGGCAGTGGAAAATATAAAGAATGGAGAGTTCTGGTGCATCACAATATGTAAGTGGTTAGACCACACCCAAGGTGATCAGATGACCTAACCATAAAAATAATTACATGCTCTTCTGCCCTAATAACTCAAGTGGATCATTTCCAAACTGCTCCTGTGAGTAGAGGGGCCTCTACCCTGTTGTGGGCCCTGGTGCTTTGCACCTACTATAGCGGCAGTAGCTCCACCACTGCCCTTTGGTTGAGAATTAAGTAGTCCTGCTCACCCTGTTGAGCAGGTATCGCCTTCTGAAAAGTCTCAAGACACTTGATATCATTAGCTCTTGTACATTTTCTAGGGGCACTGTACAAATATACCTACCAATTTACTCCAAAATTGACAGTCAACATATAAAAGTTATATAGGGCATACTTCAAGTTTTGAAATTCAAACACCTTTCCCATAGAGAGGTCACTGACTAGATAATTTGAAAAACTGCACTTCACAGTCTGTGTATTCATGCGCTGCATGAGTACAGAGAACACAGAATAGAGCCAAACAGGTACAAATTGTATTATTCTATGATTTAAAAAAAAGCTTTTTTTATACAATAAAGTGCATAAAGGTAAATAGTTAAACAGGTATATTATATTCCTAGTGAAATCCAGAAATCTTCCATGTACCTTTTTATCTTTTTCTTTATTTTATTTCAATTATTGGGTTGTTTTCCCTTCTAACCTCCTGGCTCAATTTACTTTAAATATATATAACTCTGTATGTGATCAGTTTTATTAATGTTCTTTTAAATTATTTTCTTGTAAATTAATCAAATCATGTTAAAATACATGAAATAGACAATATGTTTGTTCTATGATAATAAATAAAAAAGAGCTACAACAAACGCAGATGTCCCTTAAAGGACCAACATAGTCAGCTTGTGTTATTTGGGTATACAATCTTTTGTATTTTGAATAACTGAATTTGGCAATGGGCAAAATGTCATTAGAAAACAAGAATAAGTAAATAGATAAATAAACACAAGTTTAAATTTTTTAAACTGTGTATAAAATGATGATATACAGTTCTATTCCATTTTCTCTTATGGCTTGATACTGTCTGCTACTTCCTCAGGAGGGGAAGCTGTGATGTCACGGGGGGAGGGGGGACAAAGCTTTGGGGGACTGTTGGACTATTGATGGCCCTGACTTGAGAAGGACTATTGCTATTCTTTCTTCCTTCTCTCCCCTGATACTGTCCTTCCAGCCTGAATAATTGAACTGTGACAGCTATATTCTTATTGTGTGCCTTGTGGGTTGCGCGAGCTATGTTGTTTGTAGAGAGAGCCATAATATGGGTGTGATTGGAATTATTGTATTGTTATGTGAAGTGATTGATGTATCGGTGGCACCCAGTCATGTTTGGTATTGAAATACTGCAATTTCCCAAAAGAGTTTAATAAAGTCTATTACCAGGGTCCCTGGACAGAGGGGTCACCAGTTACAAGATACTTGGTTGTAGGGGATGCAGTACAGTTGGGGAGAGCTGACTGGCACCAGAGGACAGTGGACACTTAAGTGTGAATGGGGAAACATGCTGGGCATATGGAGTGTCCCATACATCAGAGACTGAGTGTCTGCACTCCTTATCAGATACCCCCTAGTAAAGGATCAAAGGGCCAGTTAGCCTGGGTAGTAAGTTCCCAGGTCAAGGGGGGTGAGTGGGGGAGGGGGGTCTGACATCACTGTTGGAAACCATTGCTTCAAGAAACCACTCCTGTAATACAATAAATCTGCACAGCTAACTTTTCTCTGCTTCAAGAAACCACTTTTCTCCCACACCCCCAAGTTGTTGCAGCTTTATAACAGTCAATCACCTGACTTTTGACCCATTTGCAGTTTATATTATCTGACCACTAGGGGCAGATAACATATTACACACTAGGGCCATTCACCTTAAACGACTTTCTATCAGATCCATTCCCTCTACTAATTATTGAAAAACCTTTCTACTTGTGCATGCCTTCTACCTCAGCAAACTCTCAATGCCTTCCTGAACCTTATCTAGTATGCTCACCCAGGTTTCTGTCTCTTCTAATCCCTTTATTACTATTATTATTA
This sequence comes from Discoglossus pictus, assembly GCA_027410445.1. NCBI lineage: Eukaryota > Metazoa > Chordata > Amphibia > Anura > Alytidae > Discoglossus > Discoglossus pictus. The sequence continues at coordinate 123,798,622 of CM050170.1, forward strand.
ATTTTTATTTGTAACTTGCCAGCATACTCTGTATCGCCGCACAGGGGATAAGAGCAAGGAAAATACAATTTTAACGAACTTCAGAAAATGTAGGGCCCTGTTTTGAGCTTAGAATCTTTGTAGAAAGTGTTTTTATTTTCTTTAAAGCATCCTACAAGACTAGAAATTCACTAATTACAATCTTTTAGATTGTAAGTAGTGAGTTTCCAGTCTTGTAGGGTGCTTTGAAAAAAAGCACTTTCTACATAAGGTCAAAACGGGGTCCTCCATTTTTGCAGCTTGTTAAGATTGTATATTTCCTTATTATTATCCCCTGTACAGCGATACAGAGTATGTTGGCGCATTACAAATAAAAGTTGTTATTTATAATAATAAAAATAATAATAATGGCCTGGCCTCCCCACATGGTCAGGGTGGGGGCTGGTGGAAAATAGTTGATTGTATTTTGTGTAAATGTGCTATTTATCAACAAAGCTGTTGTCAGTCTGGACTACATAATTGATGTGTAGGTTTCATTCTGAGGGAATAATAATCCTTATTCCTGGGATTATTACTGCTGAGCCTGCATTGGACTCTGTAACAGTCAGTAACATTTTCTGGATGGCTCTAGTTTACTGAATGCTCTGGGTTGCTGGACACTTTGGTGGCTGTAAGCTGAGTTGGTTCTGTTCCTGATGGTCCTACTTAGTACTTTTGATCTAGTATCTTTTTGAGCCTAACAGATAGAGTAGGTCGTTAGAGTGCCCTAATCAGCTTTTCATAACTCTTGAAGACAACACTAGCAGTTGCACCTACCACATTCCTACTGGCAAGACTGAAGCTTCCACTGCATTCTATATTCTACAGTACCTTAATTGTATATAAAAGGAAATAAATTATGAGCAGTATTATATAGATTTATATTCTAAGACGATGTTGCCTGGTTTCAAGTCCACATTGTTTCCCAGTTTTTTATATTAAAATAAACTACCTAATTTTTGTTTGTATATCTAAATATTTTCTCACCTCTATCACTTACTCGCTGAAACTTTCCAAATAGTCCCTACAAAGGTCCACCCCCTGTAACTCAAGCATATAGTGTCTCTGTAGTACTAGATGCACTAACCAATCACAGATTGTCTCAGCAGCATTTAAAAACATGCTATAAGAAACACTCTGTGATTGGCTAGTACATCTAGTACTACAAAAAACACTTTGTGCATGAGCTTCCGGGGGCAGAGCTTTGTAGGGACTATTTGGATGGTTTAAGTGAGTAAAAACTACGCTTTTAAGCACTTGTTAATAAAATGATGTTTAGATGCAAACGCTTAGATTGTTTATTTTAACTTTACAAACAGGGAGACTTCCATGTTCATTGCTAGTTTTTGAGGACCAAAGACAGACATTCTCCCTGATTTCTGAGCTCATGGTCAGTGAATCTTGTTCATTAGTTAATGAAGTATGAGTCATTATGAGTCATACGTCAGCCCATCCAGAAGCGCTGCAACTGTAACTAGTCGCTGTCACGCACATCTGCTCCATGAAGCAGACACGGCCTGGCAGTTTGTTGGCAGTTGATGTGTTGCGTTATTTTGTTTAATTAACTCATTAAGTAGACTATAATTATATAAACTGAAGCAAGTGCAATACTACCGTCATTTTTTGTATACTCCATTTCTCTAATTGGTTATTCCTCAACAGTGTTACTTCATTGTATAATTTGACTGATTTTAACAAATAGTTACACTATTGATCAAACAATGTGTATTTCAAAATGTGCTATAAATCTGCGGTAATATAAGCTAACTCAACCTTTGCCATTGAAAGTACCCACCTCTTTTTTAATTTCAGCCAATCAGAGATTGTGCATTTAAATGTCAACTTTCTGATTGACTAAAAACTGATTGACAGCACTGTCACAACCCACTGGGGAGGGGATCCTGTTTACCCCAAAACCTTCTGCCTTCATCTACATCAGGGGTGGGGAATGTCCCGCCCACGGGCCATAAAAGGCCAGCGGAGTCATTTGGGGCAGCCCTTCGACTTGGCTGGATGTTCCCCTGCATAGGAAATGCTCTCGCATGAACGCAAGAGGAAGACGCACCGGCACAGCAGCAACACGCGCGCAACAGGAAGGTGAACAGGCAGCAGCAGCGGAGAGGGGAGAAAGCAGCGCAGAGAGATGAGAGAGCAGACAGGAGAGAGGGGAGAGACCAGAGAGAGAGAGAGAGAGAGAGAGAGAAAGAGGAAGAGACAGGAGAGGGAGAGAGACAGGAGGCAGAAGAGAGAGAGAGAAAGGGGGGAAAGAGGGAGAGAGAGAAGAGAGACAGGGAATGAGAGAGAGATGGAATGAGAGAGAGATGGAATATGAGTGAGGGAATGAGAGAGAGGGAGAGGGATACATGAAAGAGAGGGATTGGGAGAGAGAGAGGGAATGAGAGAGAGACATGAGAGAGAGTGAATGAGGGAGAGAGGGAATGAGAAAGAGAGAGGGGATGAGAGAGAGAGAGACATGAGAGAGGGAATGAGAGAGAGAGGGGGTTAGAAGGAGAGAGAGAGAGAGAGAGAGAGAGAGAGAGAGAGAGAGAGAGAGAGAGAGAGAGAAAGAGGGAGAGACAGAAGTGGAAGGGAGGGAATGAGAGAGAGAGAGGGAATGAGAGAGGGAATAAGAGACAGAAGAGTGAGAGAGGGAGAAATAGGAGAGAGAGAGAGAGACATAAGAGAGAGAGACACGAGCGAGAGGGAATGGGAGAGAGGGAATGAGAGAGAGAGAGAGAGAGAGACGTGAGAGAGGGAATGAGAGAGAGGGGGGGTTAGAAGGGGAGAGACAGGAGAGAGAGAGAGGGAGAGACAGAAGTGGAAGGGAGGGAATGAGAGAGAGAGAGAGGGAATGAGAGAGGGAATAAGAGAAAGAAGAGTGAGAGAGGGAGAAACAGGGGGAGAGAGAGAGAGAGACAAGAGAGATAGAGACAGGAAAGAGAGAGATAAGGGTAGAGACAGGAGAAAGTGTGAGAGAGAGAGAGACAGGAGAGAGAGACAGGAAAGAGAGATATAAGGGTAGAGACAGGAGAAAGTGAGAGAGAGAGAGAGAGAGAGAGAGAGAGGAGAGAGAGACAGGATAGAGAGGGAGCGGAGAGAGAGACAGGGGAGAGAGACAGGGGAGAGAGACAGGAGAGAGAGACAGGAGAGAGACAGGACAGAGAGAGAGAGCGAGGAGAGAGACTGAGAGAGAGAGACAGTGGAGAGAGAGAGGGAGGAGGGTGAGGCAGGAGAGAGAGAGAGACAGGGAGGGACAGGAGAGAGAGACAGAGACAAGAGAGAGGGTGAGACAGAAGAGAGAGAGGGAACGAGAGAGACAGGAGATGGAGAGGCTGACAGGAGAGAGAGGGAGAGACAGGAGGGAGAGGGAGAGACATGCAAGAGAGAAGGAGAGACAGGAGGGAGAACGGGAATGAGAGAGGGAGAGGTAATGAGAGACAGGAGAGAGAGAGACAGGAGAGAGATAGAGGAAGATACAGACACAGGACTGAGATATAGGAAGGGAGAGACACAGGAAAGAGGCAGAGGAAGGGAGAGACACAGGACAGTGATAGAGGTTGGGAGCGATGGGGGGGGGGGGGGGCACAGGACAGTGAGAAGGAGTTCCAGCCATCACATTTGGGGTGAGTTAATTAAATGTTTGACCAAATATAGCAGGCTCATTTTTAAGTTGATAATTTTGTATGGCCTGCAAATTATTTTATAAATATCCAAATGGCCCTTGGCAGAAAAAAGGTTCTCCACCTCTGATCTACAAGAACATCCCTGGATTGTAAGGATTTCAATACCCAGCATGCAATCAGGATCACCAGTCTTGGAATCTGTAACACAGGATTATAGGATCAGCCAAGCCAATGCCAACTGGATCTTAGTCCCTTTCATTAGGACCCAACAGAGTTTCAGGATTCAAGAATAATAAAACGCATTTCCTCTTGAATGACATACACACAGTGGTTATGTGTATTCAAACATATTTTTGTATAACTGTAACCAATCAGGGTGGAGACTTAGGAGAACAGGGCAAATAGAAGTTCACTAACTAAAAACTTCTGTAAAAAAATATGCTCTGTGCTTATATAGAGCCCTATTCAATTGGCCAAATCACAATTGAATTAGGCCCTTAGTCTCCAGGGGTAATTATCACAATAGGTGAAGAGACAGCCATAGTTTAAAGGGACCCATACCAGGCAGACATCACCTGATTCTGGTCTATAACTCACATTCTTTTGAATACAGTACATCACCCATTTTGTAACAGTAATGACAGTAATTATATCTCCACCAAGAAACCATCACAGACAGTTATATGCCTACAAAGTTGTAATGTTCAGCAAGTGAATTATAATATGTGATTATAATAATTATTGAGCCTGTTAATCCTGCATACTCACATACTTAACTTGTCATAATATTTTGTAAAGCCCCATGTCCAGTGGTAACCTAAGAAAATAGTACCTAAAGGGCCTTTTGGTGGGGCTCATATTGCCCATATATATACACTAAGATCAAGTGCTGGAAACAAAGGGCACAAACCCATCAGTCACTTATAGCTTGTCATACAATATATATATATATATATATATATATATATATATATATATGTGTGTGTGTATAATTGTATGATTACAGCGGACATTGCTTTCCCATAGTATTTTAGCCTTACTGTACCCTGCATCACAAACATAATGAAATTAGCCAATTTCAGAAAAGATTTAAATCATATTTGAATGCACCCTCTGGCCTTGCTTCATTAGCCTTTAAAAAATGTTACAGTCACATACCAGGTCATATGTAAAAGCCTTGTGGCCTTTGGGGAAAACATTGGCTACTGAAAATGCTGCATGTTTTTGGAAATAATGAAATTACGTTGTTCAGTAAATCTATATATCACTGCAAAGCTAGCTGTTAATTAAATGAGAAATATTTTAATGCACAACATTTGTACAGGACTTTGGAATTTGTGTACATTTTTATTTCTCTATAAAAACCTTTCAAGAAATTACAGTCTCTCCTAATTAACACAAAACAGTAAAAAGGATTGAGCTTTTTTAGCATAAATCAACAACTGTAAAAGGCACTTCAAGTTAAAGGAAACTTCCAAATACAAATCCACTAAAGAAGAATAAATTAACTGACAATTTGTAGTTGACTTTATTAAATCTGTTGATGTTGGCTCAACAAGTTGTGGAGTGAATTTTGTTAAAGGAATATGGAAGGTTCTCAATAAACGGAGGAGAAACTGCGGAGCACCACGTGCCATTGATGTCAGAGGGGAACGTTAACTGTGATGGTGTGTGAGGGCCAACCAACACTTTACAGTTGAGCATCTCACCAACTGAATGAACCTGCGGACCAGACTTGTGTCTAAAATGACAGTACAGCGAACCCTGTTGCATATGGACGGACGTTGACGTGTCAGGCTTGAAAACTCAGAGAACAAACAATCTGCAACAATTGTTCGAAGAACACAAGCTGATAGTGGCAGCATTATGGTCTGGGGAATGTTTTCTTGCCTTTGTCTAGGTCCACTCATATCTCTAGAACTCACTCTCAACTGAGTTATTAACTGAGTTATTAACTGGGTTATTTATTCATCCTTGCAGATCAAATACACCTATACATGCTGACTTCCCTGGAGCGGATGGGATCTTCTAGCAGGACAATACAACATGTCAGAATTGTCCAAGAGTGGTTGGAGGAGCATGGTAATGACTTCCAAGTACTTCTCTGGCCTCCATATTCTCCCAACTTGAACTTTATCGAGCACTTGTGAGACCACCTCGATCACCATGTTCCTGTATGGATTCTCCACCTCAGGAAGACACAGACTTTGCTGCATCTCATACTAACCAATCAGTACCAATCTCTCAGCAACATGCTGCTGAGACTTGGTCCCTGATAGGCTACGACACTACTTTCTAGCTGTGTCTCTATATAATTGTAGCTGTAAATCATAATTAGTGATGGTAGATTAGACATTTTTCATTGATTTAGTTCAGATATTAGTTTAGTGGGGGAATGTTATGGAATTGACCACAAAGTACTAATAAACATGTGAATAATGTGATTGGTTGGAGGTTGGCAGGGGTGTCCTATACCCATACTACTATATTATGTATATTACAAGGGTACAGTGAAAAAATTAGTACATGCAATAAGTACAGTAAATAATATAAAACAGTATAAAACAGTTATAATGACATGCAGAAATACAGATACAACACAGTAAGGCAAAAAGACAGTTTGGTGCAAAAGAGTTGAAGTCTTACTCTGAAGATGTTTTTAAACCTATTGAGCCTATAGAATATACTATACATTTTATGTATTTGAAGTTCTGTATAAGATATTTGAACCATAGGTGGAGTTACTGCCGGTGCAGATGGTGCAAGGCACCAAGGCCCCTGACCTCTGAGGGGCCCCCGTGGAACTCCCGTGGCCCCCGCGGCCCCCCTGTGCCCCCTCAGATTCTGTGTCCCCGGTGGGGTCCCTGTGGCCCCTGCATATGCCATGGGGCCGACAAGGGTTCCCTGGGGTCCATATGGCCCCTAGGACCCCCTGTGGCCCAAGTGAAACCTTCTGTGGGGCCCCTGTGTACCCTTAAGGCCCACTGTGGCACCTCCCAGGCTCTAGGTGCCCCACTATGCCCCAATCAGGCTCTGTGGCCCGCTCAGCACCTTATGGCCCCCACAGCCCTCCTGTGGGCCCCTTGCAGCCCCTTATGGGTCACTGTGGCCCCCCAAAGGCCCCATGGCCCCCCTGCAGGTCACCTCCTTTGGGTCACTTGCAGCCCCTTACTGTGCCCCCTGCATGCCCTGTGGCCCCACAGCCGCTTATGGCCCCTGCAGAGCACTTGTGGCCCTTCGCAGACTTCTCCAGGCCCCCTTAGCCCCTGTAAGCCTTTGCGGACCTCTGCGGCCTCCCTCAGCCCCCTGTGGACCCTGTGGCCCCCTCGGCCCTTACTGGACCCTGCAGCCCCCTCGGACCTCTGTGGCCCCCCTCGGCCCATATTTGCACCGGGGAATCCATATGCACTAGCTCCTCCACTCATTTGAATGTTTCATATAAGAGCAACTTACATTTAGGTTGTACTACCCCTCTCCAGCTATGTGTGTTTATGTACTATGGCAAGTTCCCAGGGTCCCCTGGGTTTGTGTCTGTGTTTCACGCACTTTAATGAAGAGGAAAGGACACAATACAAGAGGATGTGATAAAATGTATCCAGTGATACAAAAATAACAAACTAAACAAATCAATACAAATAATAGGCATAGCTTCCACTGAAGCACCACCAATATACAGTTTCTATCTATTTACTTTTATGTACTTAGTTTCATTAAGAAGGATTGGTTTTATATACCTAGTAAAATCTAGGAACCTTTGATATTCATTTAAGCAAAATAAGCTATTACTGCTACAAAAGTTTGTGTAAAGTAACATCAATATTTTATAACTAGCGACTTGGCCATCAAAAATAACGGCAATAAAAATTGAAGCCTGGCAATGGTGTTTGTCACACATTGCGCACCTCTCCGCCCTCAACTTTACTGGCCTCGCGAGGAGCGTCTTTGGCCATTGGTGCTCATTGCAAGCTTCTCTACCCCTCTACCTCTCCCACCCCTACTTGATGGGAGGGGCTCATTGCGAGACTCTCCCCCCCCTCTACTTTACTGGCCCTGCGTTGAGCTCCTTCAGCGATCATCACAGGCCTCGCAATGAGTGGATTTGGTGCTCATTGTGAGCCTCTCCCGTCCTCTACTTCCTCTTCCTCCCCTTTGTCTCTTTCCCCCCCTCTCCCTCCCCCATTTCGCTTTCCCCGCTCTCCCTCCCTTGTTTCTCCTTCCCCTCCCTCTCCCTCCGCTGTCTCTCTTCCCCCTCCTCTGTGTCTCTTTCCCCGCTCTCCCTCCCTTGTTTCTCCTTCCCCCCTCTCCCTCCCATGTGTCTCTTCCCCGTCTCCCTCCCCTATGTCTCTTCCCCCTCCCACCCCTGTGTCTCTTCACCCCCCATCTCCCTCCACTGTGTCTCTTCAACCCCCATCTCCCTCCCCTGTCTCCCCCCTCATCTCCATTCCTGTGTGTCTCTTCCCCCATCTCCCTCTCCTGTGTTTCTTCCCCCTCCTTCCCCTGTGTCTCTTTCCACTCCCTCCCCTGTGTCTCTTCACCTCCATCTCCCTCCCCTGTGTCTCTTCCCCCTCCCTCCCCTGTGTCTCTTCACCCCCATCTCCCTCCACTGTGTCTCTCCCCCATCTCCCTCCCCTGTGTCTCTTCAACCCCCATCTCCCCCTCCCCCTGTGTCTCTCTTCCCTTCCCTCCCCTGTGCCTTTCTTCCGCTCCCTCCCCTGTGCCTCTCTTCCCCCCTCCTCTTGTGTCTCTGTTCCCCTCCTCCTCTCCCTCGTGTCTCTCTTACCCCCTCCTCTCCCTCATGTCTCTCTTCCCCACCACCTCTCCCTCGTGTCTCTCTTCCCCCACTCCTCTCCCTAGTGTCTCTCTTCCCCCACTCCTCTCCCTCGTGTCTCTCTTCCCCCACTCCTCTCCCTCCCGCGTCTCTCCCCTCACCTTTCTCCTTCCCCTCCCTCTCCCTCCGCTGTCTCTCTTCCCCCTCCTCTGTGTCTCTTTCCCCACTCTCCCTCCCTTGTTTCTCCTTCCCCCCTCTCCCTCCCATGTGTCTCTTCCCCGTCTCCCTCCCCTATGTCTCTTCCCCCTCCCACCCCTGTGTCTCTTCACCCCCCATCTCCCTCCACTGTGTCTCTTCAACCCCCATCTCCCTCCCCTGTCTCCCCCCTCATCTCCATTCCTGTGTGTCTCTTCCCCCATCTCCCTCTCCTGTGTTTCTTCCCCCTCCTTCCCCTGTGTCTCTTTCCCCTCCCTCCCCTGTGTCTCTTCCCCTCCATCTCCCTCCCCTGTGTCTCTTCCCCCTCCCTCCCCTGTGTCTCTTCACCCCCATCTCCCTCCACTGTGTCTCTCCCCCATCTCCCTCCCCTGTGTCTCTTCAACCCCCATCTCCCCCTCCCCCTGTGTCTCTCTTCCCTTCCCTCCCCTGTGCCTTTCTTCCCCTCCCTCCCCTGTGACTCTCTTCCCCCTCCTCTCGTGTTTCTATTCCCCTCCTCCTCTCCCTCATGTCTCTCTTCCCCCCTCCTCTCCCTCGTGTCTCTCTTCCCCCCTCCTCTCCCTCGTGTCTCTCTTCCCCCACTCCTCTCCCTCCCGGGTCTCTCCCCCACTACACTCCTTCCCGTTTCTCTCCCCCACTCCTCCCTCACCTTAAAGCTGCATCCATTTTCGCGCACGTACACTTATGCGTCCATTTTTGTATGAGTGCGCATGCATTTGTGCCCGGCTACCCAAGCGCGCATCCGCCCGCTCATGCGTGCGCGCCACCGGAGCAGAGAGAAGATTGGGCCGCAGGGCTGATGTGGACCTAATGTGACTATGGCGCTCATCGCGAGCATCAGTGGGGTAGGGGGAGCCATGCCAGGGCGAGTTGTGAAACTGCGATTTGTCATCAGAGCGAGGGCCGCAAAGTGTGACGACAACTCTCAGTTTTACAACTATTATATGTGATGTGATAAAAATAAGGGATTTTCTACAGTTAACTTTAGTTTATAGTTTAGTTCATACTCTGATTACATTGTATCATTTTATTACAATAGTTGGGAGACCTTGGATTGTCAGGAGACAAACAATACTGAGAACAAATAATCAGGCTACAAGCTTCCTGATAACAAAGTCACTGTGGGCGCTCGTTTCGTTGCTTTATTCAGGTTATTAATGTTATTAAGTTCTGTGAAGCAAAAAATTATTGAAATTACTGATGTACCTCATGACCCAGGCATGATCCATTTTGGGCTTCTCTTAGAAATAACAGACGCAAAACTGAAAAAGGAGAAAACGGGCCACAGCTTTATTAGTTTACATTGTAAATTACTAAAAAATACTTTACAACTTCTTGACGTATTCAGAGGAGCCCAGCCACGGACAGTTACCTCATACCTTGGGCACATGCCCAAGGCCCCCAATGCTTATCCTTAAGCATGCCTGTGAGGTGGGGCCACGCCTACTTAGGCCAGTGGGCAGGGCGACTCACCTCCCACCACAGAGCAGGCAATGGAACCCTCCTGCACCTGCAATCCCCCTATGCCGCCAATTAAAGCTAAAGCCTGCTTTACCCCTCTTTAAATTCCAACATGAGGAGCTTGAGACCGATCTGCGGACCTTGTCTGCACTGAAAAATTCATAGGCCGTTACCGAATCAAATTCTTTGTTTGGAATCGAGACGCCACCTTGCTTACGCACAAAGCTCACCATCTGTTTATTAATCTTCTAGTAAGCTTTGTCTAACAATGCTGGATCCCTCAAGTTCCTCTAGGCTCGCCTCTTTATCATCTCCGAGTATATGATGGAAAGGCCGGGAAATCTTTTCACCCACTTATCCACGTCACGTGTCATAATTTTTAACATGCGTCGCATCATTGCCTCCTGCATGGATTAGCAGCAAACTAGGCCTTCCATAGCGCATTCTGTTTGCTTGCGACCACCGCATACCCCAAATCCTGACCCACCTCACGTGTAAGCCCAGCTATAGTTTATCCCCCATGATTGTAGCTAACAGGTGGGCCCAGCACACGTAAGAATGGCCCACGATCCATAACTGCTTCTTTTCCCCTGAAAGCAAAAAAAAAATTAGACCGATATATGTAAGACCTAAAGCACTGAGATTCCCATCTCCCAATTCGTTTTACAGCGGCGTCCGGCAGCCCTAGCCTCGCCGCCTCCATAGCCATCCTATTCAAAAGGAGTGCAACCAGAACCCTGACTTATTGAGCTCTGCAACAATCTTTTTAACACCTTCTCAAACTGGTACCAGCATGACCGAGCAGCTAACATCGTCCCACTGATCGCTACTTTAGGTACTCCCTTGCACACTCATAGTGGCAACACACCGTACCAACCTTGTACAGTATCAGCTCTTTTCCTCTGCCTGCCTGGTCTGTCTTTGACCACCTCAACCACAACACTACCTTGTCCTCCCTCAGACAGGTATCCGCCCATTGCAAACCCCCTGAACTGTGTCTGTTGTTTGCGACCAACTCCCCTATCCTAAATGCCCCAAAGAATGCCAGGGAGAAGGCCTTACGGAATAGCAAGGTTAGAGATTTGAAAGTGGTTCTGCAAGTTTCCTCTAATACCTGCGCCAGGCGCAACAATAGTGATCGTCCGTCTCACGTCCTGCCTACGATCACCGTTGGACATACGACGTACTACGCGCCGTACCACAAATTCCTTTGTAAGGTCTTTTTGCCCAGCCAGCTTAAACATAAAAGCCAGAGGCGTGACCTGATGTGCCACTGCTGCCATTGAGTCACCATCCTCCACACACCTTAACATAAACCATAGCAGGATCCATAGACATTTCTCTTCCGATGAGGCCCCCCGGCCATCTGTGTCAGATCCTGCCACTTGGCCCAGACCTTCCTATATGCAGCCCACGTTGCTGGGGCAACAGACTGTCTAACTAGTCTCGCTACTTGACCGCTTCAAGCTCTCATAGCTCGTTGGGAATGATCTCACTGTGTACCTCCACACCCGGGGCCAATGCCCTGAAATCCAGAAAAGGCATCAGCAATGCCATTCTCCACTCCCGGAATGTGGCTGGCCATGAACCATATGTTCCGGCTGAAGCAACTGAGCACCAAGGCTATTAACCGTTGGAACCACTGACATGTCTGTATAGAATATCACCCGGTGATCACTGAATTCTGCGCCCCAAAGGTAAACCGCTACCACTATTGGAAACAATTCCAAAAAGGTAAGGTTCCTTGTGAGGCTGGCCACCTCACATTTCAGCAGCCACACCACGGTGCACCACTTACCTGCCGCATCAGTGTTCAATTCCTGATCTGGGCTAGAGGTGATCCCAGTGTGTATAAGCGCAGAACCATTAAATTCCGCAAGGAAAGACCTCCAAACCTTTGCGGTGTCCCTTATGGCCCTCATGACTTTAAAAAAAAAATGATGCGCCCGTGTAATGCCCGCAGTTGCTAGAGACATTCTTCTGCCAAAAATCCTTCCCATGGGGATAATTTTACAGACGAAGTTCAACTTCCCTACTATGGACTGCAAACGTTTAAGCAAAATATTTTTGGCACCTTCCAAGACACTCAACCCAACATAATAATCTGACACCTTTTCCTGAGGAAGACTGCATTCCATTTTTTCAGAATCAATCTGAATCGCCAAGGACGTCAACTTTTTTGTCTGGCCTTTGGTCTTCCTATGGGCAAAAGGTACCCCAAAATCACGGCACAACCTTGTGAACCTGTCCAGGATGAACCCGCACATATCACTCAAACCTGGACCCACGAATAAGAAATAATCTAAATAATGCCTAATGCTCTGGTACCCGGTTTCCGTCCTCGCTACCCACTGTAGAAAAGTGCTAAACGCTTTGAAGTAGGCACACGATTTGGAACAACTGATTGGTAGGCACAGGTCAACAAAGTAACTCACGCCGATGAAACAACCAACAGTCTGTGACTTTCCGTCAGCAACCGAAAAGCCGCTTCCACGTCTACCTTTGCCATAAGTGCTCCTATCCCAGCTTTAAGCACCATTTCAGTCACCCGATCAAAGGATGCATATGCAACTGCAGAATACTCTTTTGGAATACCGTAGTTGACGACCCCACTTTTTGGTACGACAAATGGCAGTTGGGGGCCCACTTACATACCCCTTCATTGCACACATATCACGCTTTAAAACCTGACGCCGCTGTAGGGGTGGAGCCTCTAGCTCCACAGACGAAGTTCCGAAAGGGCAGCATGACTCGCACAGGGGTCATGATATTAGGCCAGTAGGCCACCGCCTTATCGCTCCAGGCCATTGCTGGCGTGGACATCAAATACATGCAGAACTCTTCATCATAACACCACCACGCCATGCCCCTGTAGGTCTTATAAGCCTTCCCGATCTCTTCTAGATATACAAAGAGACTAAAACATTGCTCAGGATGGAGCTCCCCAAGGCGCAGGCCTTCTTCTGCAGCCACGTATCAAACATACATGGTAACCTTCTGAAGGATTTCCGCCGAACCTTGCCGTCTCTGGACCCTCTGTCGCTTGATTCTAACTGCCGCTACATTGGTAGCAAGGAGAAAAGTTCAATAAACTCTTGCCTCTAGATTTTTTTCTTTTATGTCCTGAGGCAAATGTGCCCCCAAGTTATCCAGAGCGCATAGAACAATGGGTCTTATGGCCCCCTATGGCACTCTGCCAACCTCACCACTCGCTGTACTGACTATTGCAATCGCTGGCCCAGGCTCCGGGCTTGAGGCCGTTACAGGAGAAGACCCCAACTGGGGTGACCCCCCAGCGGGGTTTTTTTCCACCCACGCACTCCTCTGGCTAGAACTCCAACCCTTGACCCTAAGTCCCGATCGCTAACTGCAATGTTATTCATGGCCAGTAAAGATTTTAACAACACCAGGAAGCTTGTCCCCTCGTGTAGTGTCTCCCTACGTGTGGTATCTTCTACTTGTGTAGACAGTGTACTCTCACCTGCTTTTGGAAGCCGTGGCATAGAAGTCACCAACGGAGTGTCCCTGCATCTTTCCTGACGAGCCAGGGATTGCCTGGCCCTCCATGGGCTCCATCCTCTCTCCGACCCCTAGCAGGCTCAGCTACATCGGCAAGACCTTCTGATCCTTGACCTCGAACTACACCTAGACCTTGGGATAGAAAGATCAACAGCCAGTAGTTCTCGATTGCCTATGCACGGGTGAACAAACCATTAGCTCCTCTAAAGGACGGGCCTTGCTCACCCTCCCTTGAGTGGCCAGAGCCAACAGGCACCGCTGAACCTGTCACTCCCTGGTCTCGGTCATAGTCTGGGCCCTTAGCTGAATCCATCGGACATTCTACTTGTAAGTCAGTAACAGTCGTCCTATGCTGTGGCCTAACCGGTTTGTCGCCTGTTTCAGCCCTTTGACGCCTTGTTGTGTGCAAGAGAAAAGCAACGGACTGTACCTGGTTGAAGTCTTCCAGGCCCTGGCGGGGTCTCGTCTGTCTTGCCGCCACTGCCGTCACCGGCATATAATTGATTATGACTTGGCTGTCATCTCTGTTAATCTCTGCTACCACCCTGCTCTTCTTCTCATGAGTCGACGTCCTGCCCAGCTCTGCACTATTGATGCTTCGTCCCTGTAAAGCACCAGAAGCGTTGTCAGTATGTGTAACCCCAGGGACCGCAGGCTCGTTATGGTGAGCTATTACCCTTTTGGCCCCCCTTACGAGGCTGTATCTGGGTGTTTTTTGCACTGGAACGCAGGCATGACCCCTTAGGCAAAGTAAATGGGGGTGGCTGGAGTTCTGGGTCCTTGCCCTCACCAACCATGGGCCATGCGCTTTCTAGGGTGGGGGGTATTAGCTCTTGACCCTCCTGAGCTGTACTCTCCCCGGTCAACCTGGCCCTGTCCAGTAGTGAGTGACTGTCTTGTGGCTTGGACTGCTGGGTTTGGGGAAGTAGCCAGCTGGCCTCTCCTATATTGCCCAGGCTACTAGCCACTGCAGACTGAGCCTGAGCAATTTGCTGAAGGCCCTCAGCAGAAAACATGGAAGATACCAGCCTGTCCTGCACCCATCTTACACCATGGATTAAGGCCCTAGCCCTGACCTTTGCCAGTAAATCCTCCAACTCATTGGCATCCATAAGAGGCAGGCGACAGGAACCCACACACACAGGAAAGAAAGGACAAACAACAGAGAAAAGACCCACTCAAAGCACCAAGCCTAGCCCCTTATGCGCTGTATATAGCTGGGGTGTTATTCTCCGCTTTTCACCAGTACTTATCCCTACATCACTGGAGCCACTCAGACCTCCGTCCACTGCTGTCTCAGGCTGCGTGGTGACTGCCCAAAAGCCTACGAAATGGGCGGAAGTCCCGCCCCTCCGATGCAACCTGCGTACCGCCTCCCCCAGTCTCCACTGTGTCACCCAACACTATGGCCTACCCAGGTGGCCTGGTAAGCCTACGCGGCGTACAGTATGAGAGGTAAATGAAAAATGTGATGTTTATTAAACACCATAAACACTCCCTAGCCCTGGTTGCAATCCATAACCATTTCAAACATGGCATATGCCTGCTATATCACACAGCTTCAAGCAAAGCTAAGACTGGATTACATACAAGTTAAGTTTCCCACCAACGTACACCTGTTTTGAGGTTACTGCCTCTCATCAGCATGGGGCCGGCTTCTTAACTTGTGTAGTGGATTATTTTGACTAGGTAGTTTACCACAACAATCATTTAATATATGATGGGCAAAAGAGCGATAGAAGCCCTCCACCGTACAGTAGTACAGTATATAAATAGTACATTTGTGTTGACATTTGGAAGTTAAAAAACGTGTTTCATGCCCAGAATTCCTAGAAATCCAGTTATTACACTGCATTCTGGGAACCTTGGCAGGGTCATTCAAATGTGCCTGCAATCCATAACCACTTCAAACATGGCTTCCCTTAAGCATATGCCTAATGGTTATGAATTGCAAGTGCAAAGCCTTTGTGGGTACATTTGCATATCTCTGCCAATGTTTACAGAATGTAGTATGAAAAATGTATTTCTCAGCATTCTGGGCATGAAACAAGTTTTTTAACTTGTTTTAGATGTTCAAATGTGAATACAGATGCACTATTTGTTTACTAAGAGACATAAGATATTTATATTCATCCATGACTTATATACACATCCATGACACACACTATTGTGTCTAACGAACCTTGTGGCACTCTGCACTTTTCCCTTCTTACTGTTTGCAGTGTACCCTAAGTCATTCTGCACTTCTCCTCCTTTTCGTACTCTCCCAGTGTGCCCTTTGTCACTCTGCACTTCTCCCTTCTCTTTTTACTCTCCCCAGTGTGCCCTGAGTCACTCTGCCCTTCTCCCTCCTCTTCTTACCCTCCAAAGTGTGCCCTGAGTCACTATGCATTTCTTCCTCCTCTTCGTACTCTGCCCAGTGTGCCCTGGGTCACTCTGCATTTCTCCATCTTATTCATACTCTCCCCAGTGTGACCAGAGTCACTCTGCATTTCTCTCTCCCCCTCACACTCTCCCCGGTGTGCCCTAAGTAACTCAAAAATGATCCCTCCTCTTTGTACCCTCCCTAGTGTAAAATGAGTCACTCTGCATTTCTCCCTCCTCTTCGTACTCTCCGCAGTGTGCCGTGAGTAACTCTGCATCTCTCCCTCCTCTCCGTACTCTCTACATAGTGCCCTTGGTCACTCTGCACTTCTCCCTCCTCATCATACTGTACCTAGCATGCCCTGGGTCACTCTGCACTTTTTACTCCTTTTCATACTCTCCCCAGTGTGCTCTGGATCACTTTGCTCTTCTCCCTCTTCTGCATACTCTACCCCAGTGTGTCCTGGGTAACTCTGCATTTCTCCCTCCTATTCATACTCCCCCCAGTGTGCCCTGAGTCACTTGGCATTTCTTCCTCCTCTGTACTCTCCCCAGTGTGCCCTGGTCACTCTGCTCTTCTCCCTCCTCGGCATACTCTCTTCAGTGTACCCTGTGTCACCTTGCATTTTCCCCTCCGCTTCCTTTTCTCCCCAGTGTGCCCTGAGTCATTTTGCATTTCTCCCTCCTCTTCGTACTATCCTTAGTGTGCCCTAAGTCACTCTGCATTTCTCCCTCCTCTTCATACTCTCCCCAGTGTGCCCTTAGTCACCCTGCACTTCTCCCTTCTCTTCATTCTCTCCCCAGTGTGCCCTGAGTCACTCTGCATGTCCCCCTCCTCTTTGTACTGTCCCTAGTGTGCGCTGGGTCACTGTGCACTTCTCCCTTCTCTTCGTACTCTCTCTAATGTGCCCTGGGTCACTCTTCACTTCTCCCTCCTACTCATACTCTCCCCTGTGTGCCCTTTGCCATTCTGCACTTGTGCTCTGAATCACTCTGCTCTTCTACCTTTTCTTCATACTCTTCCCAGTGTGCTCTGAGTCACTCTGCACTTCCCCCTCCTCTTTGTACTTTCCTAGTGTGCCCTGGGTTTCTCTGCACTTCTCCCTCCTCTTCATACTCTCCCCAGTGTGCCCTGGGTCACTCTGCATTTCTCATTCCTCTTCGTACTATCCTCAGTGTGCCCTGAGTCACTATGAACTTCTCCCTCCTCTACATACTCTCCTCAGTGTACCCTGTGTCACCTTGCATTTCTCCCTCCTCTTCGTAGTCTCCTCAGTGTGCCCTCGGTCACTCTGCAGTTTTCCCCTTCTCATCATACTCTCCTTAGTGTGCCCTGAGTCACTCTGCATTTCTCCCTCCTCTTCGTACTCTCCCCAGTGTGCCCTTGGTCACTCTGCATTTCCCCCTTCTCATCATACTCTCCTTAGTGTGCCCCGAGTCACTCTGCATTTCTCCCTCCTCTTCGTACTCTCCCCAGTGTGCCCTTGGTCACTCTGCATTTCCCCCTCCTCATCATACTCTCTTTAGTGTGCCCTGGGTCACTCTGCATTTCTCCCTCCTCTTCATTCTCTCCCCAGTGTGCCCTGTGCCATTCTGCACTTCTCTCTCCTCTTCATACTCTCCCCAGTGTGCTCTGAATCACTCTGCTCTTCTACCTTTTCTTCAAACTCTTCCCAGTGTGCCCTGAGTCACTTTGCACTTCTCCCTCCTCTTTGTACTTTCCTAGTGTGCCCTGGGTCTCTCTGCACTTCTCCCTCCTCTTCATACTCTCCCCAGTGTGCCCTGCGTCACTCTGCATTTCTCATTCCTCTTCATACTATCCTCAGTGTGCCCTGAGTCACTATGAACTTCTCCCTCCTCTACATACTCTCCTCAGTGTACCCTGTGTCACCTTGCATTTCTCCCTCCTCTTCGTAGTCTCCTCAGTGTGCCCTGGGTCACTCTGCAGTTTTCCCCTCCTCTTCCTTTTCTCCCCAGTGTGCCCTTGGTCACTCTGCATTTCCCCCTTCTCATCATACTCTCCTTAGTGTGCCCTGAGTCACTCTGCATTTCTCCCTCCTCTTCGTACTCTCCCCATTGTGCCCTTGGTCACTCTGCATTTTTCCCTCCTCATCATACTCTCCTTAGTGTGCCCTGGGTCACTCTGCATTTCTCCCTCCTCTTCATTCTCTCCCCAGTGTGCCCTGTGCCATTCTGCACTTCTCCCTCCTCTTCATACTCTCCCCAGTGTGCCCTGCGTCACTCTGCATTTCTCATTCCTCTTCATACTATCCTCAGTGTGCCCTGAGTCACTATGAACTTCTCCCTCCTCTACATACTCTCCTCAGTGTACCCTGTGTCACCTTGCATTTCTCCCTCCTCTTCGTAGTCTCCTCAGTGTGCCCTGGGTCACTCTGCAGTTTTCCCCTCCTCTTCCTTTTCTCCCCAGTGTGCCCTTGGTCACTCTGCATTTCCCCCTTCTCATCATACTCTCCTTAGTGTGCCCTGAGTCACTCTGCATTTCTCCCTCCTCTTCGTACTCTCCCCATTGTGCCCTTGGTCACTCTGCATTTTTCCCTCCTCATCATACTCTCCTTAGTGTGCCCTGGGTCACTCTGCATTTCTCCCTCCTCTTCATTCTCTCCCCAGTGTGCCCTGTGCCATTCTGCACTTCTTTCTACTCTTCATACTCTCCCCAGTGTGCTCTGAATCACTCTGCTCTTCTACCTGTTCTTCAAACACTTCCCAGTGTGCCCTGAGTCACTTTGCACTTCTCCCTCCTCTTTGTACTTTCCTAGTGTGCCCTGGGTCACTCTGCATTTCCCCCTTCTCATCATATAGTAGATAGTTACATAGTTACATAGTTACATAGTAATTAAGGTTGAAAAAAGACTTTCAGTCCATCAAGTTCAACCTGTTAAGATCTCCTCTGATCTGCAATATGCGGATTAGTTATTAATTAAATTATTGATTAAATAATTATTAATAGTATAGTATTGGAGAATGAATAAAGAGTTAGTCCATCAAGTTCAACCTTTTTAGATCTCTATTGATCTTTTTAATTTGGACTATTTATTATTATTGTTAATTGTTAATTATTGTTAATTGATCCAGAGGAAGGCAAACATAAAAAAAACCCCATTGAAACTTTGCCAATTGTCTCATAAGGGGGAAAAAAAGCAAAATTCCTTCCTGACCCCAGAAACTGGCGATCAAATTTCTCCCTGGATCAATATTCCTTCGCTAGTTATCTAGGATAGCCTTGAATGCCCTCTTTATTCAGAAATATATCTAACCCCTTTTTGAAGTTGTCTATCGAATTCGCTGTCACCACCTCCTTTGGTAGAGAATTCCACAGTTTAACCACCCTAACTGTGAAGAACCCTTTTCTTTGTTTAAGGTGAAATCTTTTTTCCTCTAACCTCAACGGATGTCCTCTTGTCAGTTGAAAATCTCTTGCTACAAAAAGCTCACTTGACAAAGCCTTATATGGACCCTGGATGTATTTAAATAACGTAATCATATCTCCTCTTAGACGCCTTTTTTCTAGCGAAAATAAGTTTAATTTTGCTAGTCTTTCTTCATAACTTAGCCCCTCCATTCCCCTTATTAGTTTTGTAGCCCTTCTCTGTACTTTTTCCAGCTCTAAGATGTCTTTTTTGTGAGGTGGTGCCCAAAATTGTACTCCACATTCCAAATGAGGGCGTACTAGAGATTTGTATAGTGGCAGAATTATATCTTCTTCCCTGGCTTCTATACCCTTCCTAATACATGCTAATATTTTATTTGCCTTTGCAGCCGCTGCTTGGCTTTGAGCGCTGTTACCTAGGTGGTTGTCCACTAGTACTCCCAAATCCCTTTCAATATCTGATACCCCTAGATTTGCTCCATTAAGATTATAGATTGCTTGGCTATTTTTCCTTCCCAAATGCATAACCTTACATTTATTTGTATTAAATCTCATCTGCCATTTAGCCTTAGTGTGCCCTGAGTCACTCTGCATTTCTCCCTCCTCTTCGTACTCTCCCCAGTGTGCCCTTGGTCACTCTGCATTTTTCCCTCCTCATCATACTCTCCTTAGTGTGCCCTGGGTCACTCTGCATTTCTCCCTCCTCTTCATTCTCTCCCCAGTGTGCCCTGTGCCATTCTGCACTTCTCCCTCCTCTTCATACTCTCCCCAGTGTGCCCTGGGTCACTTTGCATTTCTCATTCCTCTTCATACTATCCTCAGTGTGCCCTGAGTCACTATGAACTTCTCCCTCCTCTACATACTCTCCTCAGTGTACCCTGTGTCACCTTGCATTTCTCCCTCCTCTTCGTAGTCTCCTCAGTGTGCCCTAGGTCACTCTGCAGTTTTCCCCTCCTCTTCCTTTTCTCCCCAGTGTGCCCTGAGTCATCTTGCATTTCTCCCTCCTCTTCGTACTCTCCCCAGTGTGCCCTTGGTCACTCTGCATTTCCCCCTCCTCATCATACTCTCCTTAGTGTGCCCTGTGCCATTCTGCACTTCTCTCTACTCTTCATACTCTCCCCAGTGTGCTCTGAATCACTCTGCTCTTCTACCTGTTCTTCAAAATCTTCCCAGTGTGCCCTGAGTCACTTTGCACTTCTCCCTCCTCCTTGTACTTTCCTAGTGTGCCCTGGGTCACTCTGCATTTCCCCCTTCTCATCATACTCTCCTTAGTGTGCCCTGAGTCATTTTGCATTTCTCCCTCCTCTTCGTACTCTCCCCAGTGTGCCCTTGGTCACTCTGCATTTTTCCCTCCTCATCATACTCTCCTTAGTGTGCCCTGGGTCACTCTGCATTTCTCCCTCCTCTTCATTCTCTCCCCAGTGTGCCCTGTGCCATTCTGCACTTCTCCCTCCTCTTCATACTCTTCCCAGTGTGCCCCGAGTCACTCTGCACTTCTTCCTCCTCTTTGTACTTTCCTAGTGTGCCCTGGGTCTCTCTGCATTTCTCCCTCCTCTTCATACTCTCCCCTGTGTGCCCTGTGTCACTCTGCATTTCTCATTCCTCTTCATACTATCCTCAGTGTGCCCTGAGTCACTATGAACTTCTCCCTCCTCTACATACTCTCCTCAGTGTACCCTGTGTCACCTTGCATTTCTCCCTCCTCTTCGTAGTCTCCTCAGTGTGCCCTGGGTCACTCTGCAGTTTTCCCCTCCTCTTCCTTTTCTCCCCAGTGTGCCCTGAGTCATCTTGCATTTCTCCCTCCTCATCATACTCTCCTTAGTGTGCCCTGGGTCACTCTGCATTTCTCCCTCCTCTTCATTCTCTCTCAAGTGTGCCCTGAGTCACTCTGCATGTCCCCCTCTTCTTCGTACTGTCCCTAGTGTGCGCTGGGTCAGTTTGCACTTCTCCCTTCTCTTCGTACTCCCTCTAATGTGCCCTGGGCCATTCTGCACTTCTCTCTCCTCTTCATACTCTCCCCAGTGTTCCCTGAGTCACTCTGCACTTCTCCCTCCTCTTTGTACTTTCCTCGTGTGCCCTGGGTCACTCTGCACTTCTCCCTCCTCCTCATACTCTCCCCTGTGTGCCCTGGGCCATTCTGCACTTCTCTCTTCTCTTCATACTCTCCCCAGTGTGCTCTGAATCACTCTGCTCTTCTCCCTTTTCTTCATACTCTTCCCAGTGTGCCCTGAGTCACTCTGCACTTCTCCCTCCTCTTTGTACTTTCCTAGTGTGCCCTGAGTCTCGCTGCACTTCTCCCTCCTCTTCATACTCTTCCCAGTGTGCCCTGAGTCATTTTTCAATTCTCCCTTCTTTTTGTACTCTTCCCAGAGCGCCCTGAGTCACTCTGCATTTCTTCTTCCTCCTCTTCTTACTCTCCCCAGTGTGTCCTGGGTCACTCTGCACTAATCTCCCATCACTCACACATTTAAGTCAATTCTGGATGAGTAAGGGGATTGTGCGGTATAAGGGGCAAGAGTACCCATGATCAGGTGGGTGGGGTTTGTTGTGGGCCCCACTACACCACACACAAAAAATAAACATAGAAAATAAAATACTGTATATATTTAGATAGCACTGGTGCCCCTTCGGGGAGAAGGGCCCTGTTCCACTGCACCACCTGAAATGGTGCTAGCTCAGACCCTGAAACTAACTATATTAGTAGCTGTGTAAGTCATTGGTTTAAAATATTTCTTGGAATAAATCTGAATTTTGATGACTAAATTAATCATTTTTTGTTTAGTAAATCACATCCTGAGAGCAGGGAAATGGGGATGTATTTATGGATATCATTGATACTGGGGTGAGTGAAGAAATAATGAATAGAAGTCTATAGCTTTCATTTTAAAAGTGGATACATTCACACTACACCCCCCCCCTCCCCCACTAGCCAAGAAGGCGGCTCCTTGCTTCAGGAAATACAACTACAGCTCTCATGAAATCTAAATGGTAATTTCACAAACAAGACTTCCCCCAATGTGTCATGGATTCCTTCAGGGTCCTGCAAAGGCATCAAAATGAATTGGTTTCTAATTAAAAAATATCTATAGGATTTTGTTTATCTTAAATATGCTGTTTGACTGGAAGTTTTTAAATATAAATATATATGTACATATATATATTGTAACGGAGTGAAGCAAAGAGTGCCCCTAGAGATGGGTTTAATTAAAGAGGCTGGAAGATTTATCTGCAGAAGGAAAGAGTTAACTCCGGGCAGTGATCAGAGGCCAATTGATGCCCAGCTGTGGATTGCCTTTAAGACCACAGCAGAGAAATAGGTGGAGTCTCTCTCACTTAGGCAGAGATGGCGAGAGACACCACAGAGACGGCGATAGACACAGCAGAGACCACGAGAGAGACCGCGAAAGAGACCGCAGAGTCGGCGAGAGAGACCGCAGAGACGACAAGAGAGACCGCAGAGAGCGCAAGTGAGACTGCAGAGAGCACAAGTGAGACTGCAGAGAGCGCAAAAGAAACTATTGAGATGGTAAAAGTGATTCCAGAGAGCGCAAGTGAGACTGCAGAGAGCGCAAAAGAAACTATTGAGATGGTAAAAGTGATTCCAGAGAGCGCAAGTGAGAGTTCAGAGAGCGCAAAAGAAACTATTGAGATAGTAAAAGGGATTCCAGAGAGCACAAGTGAGACTGCAGAGCGCACCAAAGAGACTGCTGAGAAAGTAACAGATATTGCTGAGAAAGCAAAAGAGCCTGCTGATGCAGATAAAGAACCTTGGCTCCTGGAGCAAGATGATGATATAAAAGTGACTGATGTGAGTAAAGGTCAAAGAGAAAAGGACAAGGTGTTGTCACTGACTGGGTGCAAAATCAGCTTCAGTGTGAAACATGCTGATCAAGTCACTAGAAATAAATTTAACCCAAAGCAAGGCAGAAACCTGATGGGTAGAAGCAATAAAGTGACCTCCATAAGAAACCTGGACAGAAACAGCCACCTGTCCTTGGTGAATACTCCTGAGGGGGAGGATGATACAAAAGAAAGAATGGAGATGTGTCCTACTAATATGAGGGGTGTCAGGATGATGCCAGATTACATTCCTGAATGGCGGAGGAAGCCTACATTTGAGGACTACAGAGTGTCCTACAGGAAAAAGACCCAGGTGTCTAGTTGGGAGCAGTTGAAGAGTCCTATCATGCATAAACTGAATGAGGAATATATGCAGAAGCTGCCGCAAAATGACATACAGGAGAAGCGAGATCTCCTCACTATCCGTGCAGCTCAGAATATAGTCGTTTGCTCTAATAGGGAGGCACAAGAGAAGGCAGAGGAGCATCTCAATTGCGAGTCGAATAAACAAACTTGGCACAGCCAAGTAAAAGATCTACACTTTCAGCTAAAAACCGCTCTCATAGCAAAGAAGATGCTGATGCATAGTCCACAAGAGCAGAGGAGGAACGATCTGTCTGATGTGGAGATACGGTTGGAACAGGGTGATGCGTGTCCAGAAGAGACCAACCATGATCTTCAGGACCGATATACGCCAGATGCTGTGTTGAACACCGAGCTATGTCCAAAGAAAGTTCATATGCATGGCATAGTGAAGAAGCCTGTACACGAGAAGCAGAAAAATGAAGAAAGGGTGGTGGAGCTGCCAGAGAGATCCAGTGAGGACCTGAAGAAAAATAGTGAGGAAGTTCTTCCGCTGGATATACAGCCAGAAATTCCGTGTCAGCAGAGAGAACTGGATTTACAAGTTAAAGGAGAAAAAATACAGCTGAAGGGAGATGAAAAGCTGGAAACTTTGGAGGCAAGGCATGCAGGAAAACAGAGCAAAGATGAAGAGAAGCAATTAAAAGAATATGAATTATGGGTGAAAGCTGAGGATGCAGAAAACACAAGCTTTCTTAAGAAACAGAAAATTATAAAGGCTTCTAAGATGTGTACTGGCCTATGGGTTGAGCCTAAGCCTGAAGTTACGGAACAGCTGGAGACATTCCAGATAGGCCAAAAGTCTAAAAGATCTGTCCTGGCAGAGATGGGTAATTGCAGACTTTGCATGGTACAGAGTATGCCTGCTGTAAGCAGAAAGAAAGATGAGGTGCAGATCCAAGCACAAGAAGCAGCCCTGAGAGAGGACGTACCTTTACAGTCTATGAAAAATACTGTAGCAAAATGAGAGCTGCAGAAGAATCCTTCAGACCAAAATGCTTTAGTCACAAGCTTCATACAGAATCAGTGTTCCTGGGGTTTCCCCAAGATGGTTTGTGAGATGGACCTGGGACAGACAGAAATGGAGAGTCTAGAAGTCCTGAGGAGCAGAGAGGCACCAGCAAGTGACAGACAGACACTGAGAGAGACTGGCCAGGTCAGGACCACGTCCTTGGGGGCAGATTCTGAAGCAGATGATCTATCCGCCACAAATTTGAAACCGAAAAGCTGTCCCAATCGGTTAATTGTAGATGAAGGCATCAGTGAAGAGAACAAAGTGATGTCGATGACTCCGGCCCAGATGGATGATCTTCTATTGTACCAAGGAGAACCTTTTCTTTAGAAAACTGTGTGCATTGTTCTTGCAGATGACCCCAGGTGAGAAGATCAAGAGGAACAGAGTTGTGTGTAACAACCTAAGGGTGTGGTTTGGAGATACTATTGGAATCTAACCAGGTCCAGGGGTGACATATGGCGAACAAAACTGTGTGTAACCCATAGATGATGCTGTGGATGAAACCCCTGGTAGTCGATTTGAGGGTTATATTAAGCCTTACTTCATCAAAGCTGATGAATCAATCGAAAAAAGAGAAGTTCTCCTGGTTCATGGAAGTATGCGTGCTGTTGAGCTCAAGAGGGTAGAGAAAGACCCAAGCCCATACTGCATAGTTGCTCCAGATACTGTAATGCACTATGAAGGAGAGCCCCTTAAACAAGAGGACAAGGAGAAGATAAAGCTACAAGTGAGCGTTTACAGCCTCTCGGCTCATGTAGCTCAACCATATGGTGTTGAGCTAAGGGGGGAGATATGTAACGGAGTGAAGCAAAGAGTGCCCCTAGAGATGGGTTTAAGTCAAGAGGCTGGAAGATTTCTCTGCAGAAGGAAAGAGTTAACTCCGAGCAGTGATCAGAGGCTAATTGATGCCCAGCTGTGGATTGCCGTTAAGACCACAGCAGAGAAATGGGTGGAGTCTCTCTCACTTAGGCTTGGGCCTAAGCACTGTGGGCAGTGTGTGAAAGCTGCTCTTGTTGGTGAGCTGCTGTTAGCAGCAAAAGAGCAAGATACAGAAGAAGCTTGCTGCCTGTTCCTGATTGCTGTCTGAAGACGGTTGTGTCCCAGAGAGGAGCTGTATCCCAGAGAGGAGCTGTGTCCCAGAGAGGAGCTGTGTCCCAGAGAGGAGCTGTGTGCCAGAGAGGAGCTGTGTCCCAGAGAGGAGCTGTGTCCCAGAGAGGAGCTGTGTCCCAGAGAGGCGCTGTGTCCCAGAGATTGTGAGTCAAGGATTAGATTTTCCTTACAAGAATCTGTGTAAAGTAACCCCAGGGAGAAGGCAGTAGTCTAACTGCAAACTGGACAGAGTCCCTCAAAAGACAGTTTAAGGATCCCTGGAGGTTGGAGTATTTCTGAGAGACGGGCAGGCCGAATGCTCCCCTTTCTACTGAGGAAAATATTTACAAGAGGACTGTGTTTTTGCTATACCTTTGGCTGATGTAAGCCATTATGTGGTGACTTTTGGACTTTTAATAAAAAGATTAAAATAATATTTTCATTTCTTGCTGTTAATCTAGAGGTCAAACTACCACAATATATATATATATATATATATATATATATATATATATATATATAGTACCACACTCTCTAAATGCTTATATACTTTCTACACTTTTGAAATTCACTGTCAGGAATATACAATACAGCATACATTTATATTGCCCGTCACAAATGAAAGCATCATTTTTTATTTTTCTCTCCATCCTGCCCTTTCCCTCCTCTGTGTCACCCCCCTTCCCTTTGTTTCTCCCCCCCCTTCCCTCCCCGGTGTCTCTTTTTTTTCCCTCTCCCCTCCCCGGTGTCTCTTTTTTTCCCTCTCCCCTCCCCGGGGTCTCTTTTTTTTTTTTTTTCCTCTCCCTTCCCCTGTCTCTTTTTTTTTTTTTTCTCTCCCTTCCCCGGTGTCTCTTTTTTTTTTCCCTCTCCCTTCCCCGGTGTCTCTTTTTTTTTCCCTCTCCCCTCCCCGGTGTCTCTTTTTTTTATTTTCCCTCTCCCTTCCCCGGTGTCTCTTTTTTTTTTTTTTTCTTTCTCTCCCTTCCCCGGTGTCTCTTTTTTTCTTTCTCTCCCTTCCCCGGTGTCTCTTTTTTTTTCCCTCTCCCTTCCCCAGTGTCTCTTTTTTTTTCTCTCCCTTCCCCAGTGTCTTTTTTTTTTCCCCCTCTCCCTTCCCCGGTGTCTCTTTTTTTTTTTTCTCTCCCTTCCCCGGTGTCTCTTCCTCCCCTCTACCCTCCCTTTTTCCTAACCCTAACCCTTACCCTACCTTGTACTCTAAGACAATGAAATTAAGCTAAATTTCAAGTGAAATTCAATAAAATCTCATCGGCTCCATCTAGTGGCTGCTCGCTTCCACTGCATGCGGCCACCCAACAGGAAAGGTCCATAAAATAAAATACATAAAAGTAAATAGATACATTGGTAGATTATATTTCTAGTGAAGTCCATGTCCTTTTAATTGTGCACTATTAGAAAAGAATATTAATATTGATTACCCAAAAAACGTTCTTTCGTACTTCTTATGTTGCCACAAATATCTAAATGTGACTAGAACAAGATACACACTAACTATATCCTACGAGCATTTCTACAGAGCAGTACTGTATCAAAACAACATCACAATAATAATTAGCGCTTGAATGACAGTATCATATAAATAACATGCTATTTTAAAAACAAACTTCACATGACAAAGGGCAAAGCTTTCCCTCCTTTTCTTACTCTCCCCAGTGTGCCCTGAGTCACTCTGCTCTTTTCCCTAATTTTCTTACTCTCCCCAGTGTGCCCATAGTCACTCTGCTCTTTTCCCTAATCTTCTTACTCTCCCCAGTGTGCCCATAGTCACTCTACACTTCTCTCCAGTGTACCCTGAGTCACTCTGTATTTCTCATTCCTCTTTGTACTCTCCCCTCCCCTGTGTCTCTTCCCCACTTCTCCCCTCCTCTTCTTACTCTCCCCAGTGTGCCCTGAGTCACTCTGCACTTCTCCCCTCCTCTTCTAACTCTCCCCAGTGTGCCCTGAGTCACTCTACACTACTCTCTCCTCTTCTTACTCTCCCCAGTGTGCCCTAAGTGACTCTCCTCTTTTCCCTCCTCTTCATACTCTCCTCAGTGTGCCCTGAGTCACTCTGCTCTTTTCCATCCTTTTCTTAGTCTCCCCCTGTATGCCTTGAGTCACTCTGCACTTCTCCTTCATCTGCTAAATCTCCCCAGTATGCCCTGAGAGACTCTGCACTTCTCTCTCCTTTTCTTATTCTCCCCAGTGTACCCTGAGTCACTCTGCACTTTTCCTTCCTCTTCTTACTATCCTCAGTGTGCCCTGAGTCACTCTGTATTTCTCATTCCTCTTTGTCCTCTCCCCTCCCCTTTTCTTACTCTCCCCAGTGCGCCTTGAGTAACTATGCTCTTTTCCCTCCTCTTCCTACTCTCCTCAGTGTGCCCTGAGTCACTCTCCTCTTTTCCATCCTCTTCTTACTCTCCCCAGTATGCCCCGAGTCACTCTGCTCTTTTCCATCATTTTCTTACTCTCCCCTGTATGCCTTGAGTCACTCTGTTTTCCCTAATCTTCTTACTCTCCCCAGTGTGCCCTGAGTCACTCTGCTTTTTTCGCTCCTCTTCTTTCTCTCCCCGGTGTGCCCTGAGTCACTCTGCACTTCTCTCTCCTCTTCTTACTCTCCCCAGTGTGCCCTGTGTCACTCTGCACTTCTCTCTCCTCTTCTTTCTCTCCCCAGTGTGCCCTGTTTCACTCTGCACTTCTCCCTCATCTTCTTACTCTCCCCAGTGTACCCTGAGTCACTCTGCACTTCTCGTTCATCTTTTTACTCTAACCAGTGTGCATAGGGTCACTCTGCACTTCTCACTCCTCTTCTTACTCTCCCCAGTGTGCCCTGAGTCATGCTGCTCTTTTCCCTCCTCTTCTTACTCTCCGCAGTGTGCTCTGAGTCACTCTGATCTTTTCCCTCCTTTTCATACTCTCCACAGTGTGCCCTGAATCACTCTGCTCTTTTCCCTAATCTTCTAACTCTCCCCGGTGTGCCCTGAGTCACTCTGCTCTTTTCCCTCCCCTTCTTACTCTCCCCAGTGTGCCCTTCCCCAGTGTGCCCTGAGTCACTCTGTACTACTCCCTACACTTTTTTACTCTCCCCAGTGTGCCCTGAATCACTCTGCACTTCTCCCTCCTCTTCTTGCTCTCCCCATTATGCCCTTCATCACACTGCACGTCTCCCTCCTCTTCTTGCTCTCCCTAGTATTTCCTGAGTCACTCTCCTCTTTTCCCTCATCTTCTTACTCTCCCCAGTGTGCCCTGATTCACTCTGCTCTTTTCCCTCCTCTTCTTACTCTCCTTGGTATGCCTTGACTCACACTGCACTTCTCCCTCCTCTTCTTACTCTTCCCAGTGTGCCCTGATTCACTCTGCACTTCTCCCTCCTCTTCTAGCTTTCCCCAATATGCCCTGAGTCACTCTGCACTTCTACTTCTTCTTCATACTCTACCCAGTGTGCCCTGGGTCACTGTGCTCTTCTCCCTCCTTGTTGTATTCTACCCATTGTGCCCTGAGTCACTCTGTACTACTCTCTCCTTTTCTTACACTTCCCAGTGTGCCCTTGGTCACTCAGAACTTCTTCCTCCTCTTCGTACTCCCCCCCCACAGTGTGCCCTGGGTCACTCTGCTCTTCTCCCTCCTTTCTGTATTCTACCCAGTGTGCCCTGAGTCACTCTGCACTTCTCTCTCCTCTTCTTACACTTCCCAGTGCCCTTGGTCACTCTGCACTTCTTCCTCCCTTTCGTACTCTCCCCAGTGCGCCCTGAGTAACTCTTCACTTCTCTTTCCTCTTCTTACACTTTCCAGTGTTCCATTGAACTTCTTTCTCCTCTTCATACTCTTCCCACTGTGCTCTGGGTCACTCTGCATTTCTCCCTCCTCTTCTTACTCTCCCCAGTATGCCCTGGGTCACTGTGCTCTTCACCCTCCTGTTTGTATTCTACCGATTGTGCCCTGAGTCACTCTTTACTACTCTCTCCTCTTCTTACACTCCCCAGTGTGCCATTCCCCAGTGTGCCCTGAGTCACTCTGCACTTCTCCCTCCTCTTCTTGCTCTCCCTAGTATTTCCTGAGTCACTCTCCTCTTTTCCCTCCTCTTCTTACTCTCCCCAGTGTGCCCTGATTAACTCTGCTCTTTTAGTTCCTCTTCTTACTCTCCTTGGTATGCCTTGACTCACACTGCACTTCTCCCTCCTATACTTGCTCTTCCCAGTGTGCACTGATTCACTCTGCACTTCTCCCTCCTCTTCTAGCTCTCCCCAATATGCCCTGAGTCACTCTGCACTTCTACTTCTTCTTCATACTCTACCCAGTGTGCCCTGGGTCACTGTGCTCTTCTCCCTCCTTTTTCTATTCTACCCATTGTGCCCTGAGTCACTCTGTACTACTCTCTCCTTTTCTTACACTTCCCAGTGTGCCCTCGCTCACTCAGAACGTCTTCCTCCTCTTCGTACTCCCCCCCCCAGTGTGCCCTGGGTCACTCTGCTCTTCTCCCTCCTTTCTGTATTCTAACCAGTGTGCCCTGAGTCACTCTGCACTTCTCTTTCCTCTTCTTACACTTTCCAGTGTTCCATTGAACTTCTTTCTCCTCTTCATAGTATCCCGATTGTGCTCTGGGTCACTCTACATTTCTCCCTCCTCTTCTTACGCTCCCCAGTGTGCCCTGACTCCCATCTTTTCACACTCTACCTTCCCCTGTGTCTCTTCCCCACCTCTACCTTCCCCTCTTCTTACTCTCCCCAGTATGCCCTGGGTCATTCTGGTCTTCTCCCTCAACTTCCTACTCTCCCCAGTGTGCCCTGGGTCACTCTGCATCTCTCCCTCATCTTCTTACTCTCCCCAGTGTGCTCTGGGTCACTCTGCACCTCTTCCTCATCTTCTTACTCTCCCCAGTGTGCCCTGAGTCACTCTGCACTTCTCTCTCCTCTTCTTACACTTCCCAGTGCCCTTGGTCACTCTGCACTTCTTCCTCCCTTTCGTACTCTCCCCAGTGCGCCCTGAGTACCTCTTCACTTCTCTTTCCTCTTCTTACACTTTCCAGTGTTCCATTGAACTTCTTTCTCCTCTTCATACTCTTCCCACAGTGCTCTGGGTCACTCTGCATTTCTCCCTCCTCTTCTTACTATCCCCAGTGTGCCCTGAGTCACTCTGCACTTCTCCTTCATCTTCTTACTCTCACCAGTGTGCCCTGAGGCACTCTGCACTTCTCTCTCCTTTTCTTACTCTCCACAGTGGGCCCTGAGTCACTCTGCATTTCTCTCTCCTCTGTGTACTCTCCCCAGTGTGCATAGGGTCACTCTGCACTTCTCACTCCTCTTCTTACTCTCCCCAGTGTTCCCTGAGTCACTCTGCTCTTTTCCCTCCTCTTCTTACTCTCCCCAGTATGCCTTAAGTCACTCTGCACTTCTCCCTCCTCTTCTAGCTCTCCCCAATATGCCCTACGTCACTCTGCACTTCTCCCTCCTCTTCTAGCTCTCCCCAATATGCTCCGGGTCACTCTGCACTTCTTCTACATCCTCTTCATACTACCCCCAGTGTGCCCTGGGTCACTCTGCTCATATCCTTTCTTTTTGCATTCTCCCCAGTGTGCCCTAAATAACTCTGCACTTCTCCTTCCTCTTCTAACTCTACCCAGTGTGCCCTGGGTCACTCTGCCCTTCTAATTCCTCTTCATACTCTAACCAGTGTGCCCTGGGTCACTCTTTACTACTCTCTCCTCTTCTTACACTCCCCAGTGTGCCCTTCCCCAGTGTGCCCTGAGTCACTCTGTACTACTCCCTACACTTGTTTACTCTCCCCAGTGTGCCCTGAATCACTCTGCACTTCTCCCTCCTCTTCTTGCTCTCCCTAGTATTTCCTGAGTCACTCTACTCTTTTCCCTCCTCTTCTTACTCTCCCCAGTGTGCCCTGATTCACTCTGCTCTTTTACTTCCTCTTCTTCCTCTCCTTGGTATGCCTTGACTCACACTGCACTTCTCCCTCCTATACTTACTCTTCCCAGTGTGCCCTGATTCACTCTGCACTTCTCCCTCCTCTTCTAGCTTTCCCCAATATGCCCTGAGTCACTCTGCACTTCTACTTCTTCTTCATACTCTACCCAGTGTGCCCTGGGTCACTGTGCTCTTCTCCCTCCTTTTTGTATTCTACCCATTGTGCACTGAGTCACTCTGTACTACTCTCTCCTTTTCTTACACTTCCCAGTGTGCCCTCGGTCACTCAGAACTTCTTAATCCTCTTCGTACTCCCCCCCCCCCCCAGTGTGCCCTGGGTCACTCTGCTCTTCTCCCTCCTTTCTGTATTCTACCCAGTGTGCCCTGAGTCACTCTTTCCTCTTCTTACACTTTCCAGTGTTCCATTGAACTTCTTTCTCCTCTTCATACTCTCCCCATTGTGCTCTGGGTCACTCTACATTTCTCCCTCCTCTTCTTACGCTCCCCAGTGTGCCCTGACTCACTCTGCATTTCTCCCATCTTTTCGCACTCTACCTTCCCCTGTGTGTCTCTTCCCCACCTCTACCTTCCCCTCTTCTTACTCCCCCCAGTATGCCCTGGATCACTCTGGTCTTCTCCCTCAACTTCCTACTCTCCCCAGTGTGCCCTGGGTCACTCTGCATCTCTCCCTCATCTTCTTACTCTCCCCAGTGTGCCCTGGGTCACTCTGCATCTCTCCCTCATCTTCTTACTCTCCCCAGTGTGCTCTGGGTCACTCTGCAACTCTCCCTCATCTTCTTACTCTCCCCAGTGTGCCCTGAGTCACTCTGCACTTCTCCTTCATCTTCTTACTCTCACCAGTGTGCCCTGGGTCACTCTGCACTTCTACTTCCTCTTCTTACTCTCCCCAGTGTGCCCTGAGTCACTCTGCTCTTTTCCCTCCTCTTCTTACTCTCCCCAGTATGCCTTAAGTCACTCTGCACTTCTCCCTCCTATTCTTACTCTCCCCAGTATGCCCTGTGTCACTCTGATCTTCTCCCTCCTCTTCCTACTCTCCCCATTGTGCCCCAGGTCACTCTGCACTTCTCTCTTATCTTCTTACTCCCCCCAGTGTGCCCTGAGTCACTCTGCACTTCTCTTTCCTCTTCATACTCCCCCCAGTGTGCCTTGGGCCACTCTGCACTTCTCCCTCCTTTTCCTACTCTCCACAGTGTGCTATGAGGCCCTTTGCATTTCTCTCTCCTCTGTGTACTCTCCCCAGTGTGCCCAGGGACACTCTGCATCTCTCGCTCCTCTTCCTACGCTCCCCAGTGTGCCCTGAGTCTCTCTGCTCTTTTCCCTAATCATATTACTCTCCCCAGTGTGCCCAGATTAACTCTGCTGTTTTCCCTACTCTTCATACTCTCCCCAGTGTGCCCTAAATCAATCTCCTCATTTCTCTCCTCTTCTTACTCTCCCCAATATGACCCGAGACACTCTCCTCTTTTCCCTCCTCTTACTCTCCCCAGTGTGCCCTGAGTCACTCTGCTCTTTTCCCTAATCTTCTTACTCTTCTCAGTGTGCCCTGAGTCACTGTGCTCTTTTCCCTAATCTTCTTACTCTCCCCAGTGTGCCCTGAATCACTCTGCACTTCTCCCTCTTCTTCTAACGCTCCCCAGTGTGCCCTGGGTCACTCTCCACTTCTACTTCTTCTTCATACTTTCCCTTGTGTGCCCTGGGTCACTCTGCACTACTCCCTCCTCTTTTTTACTCTCCCCAGTGTGCCCTGAGTCACTCTGCACTTCTACGTCCTCTTCATACTCTCCCCAGTGTGCTCTGGGTCACTCTGCACTTCTCCCTCCTTTTCTTACTCTGCACAGTGTGTCCTGAGTCACTCTGCATGCATCTCTCCTGTGTGTACTCTCCCCAGTGTGCCCAGGGTGACTCTGCACTTCTCACACCGCTTCTTACTCTCCCCAGTGTGCCCTGAGTCACTCTGCTCTTTCCCCTAATCTTCTTACTCTCCCCAGTGTGCCCAGAGTCACTCTGCTCTTTTCCCTCCTCATCATACTCTCCTCAGTGTGCCCTGAGTCACTCTGCTCTTTTCCCTCCTCTTCATACTCTCCTCAGTGTGCACTGAGTCACTCTGCACTTCTCCCTCCTCTTCTTACTCTCCCCAGTGTGCCCTGAGTCACTCTGCACTTCCCTCTCCTCTTCTTACTCTCCCCAGTATGCCCTGGGTCACTCTGCACTTCTACTTCCTCTTCATACTCTCCCCATTTTGCTATGAGTCACTCTGCACTTTTACCTCCTCTTCTTACTCTCCCCAGTGTGCCCTGGGTCACTCTGCATCTCTTCCTCATCTTCTTACTCTCCCCAGTGTGCCCTGGGTCACTCTGCATCTCTGCCTCATCTTCTTACTCTCCCCAGTGTGCCCTGGGTCACTCTGCACCTCTCCCTCATCTTCTTACTCTTCCCCAGTGTGCCCTGAGTCACTCTGCACTTCTCCTTCATCTTCTTACTCTCACCAGTGTGCCCTGGGTCACTCTGCACTTCTACTTCCTCTTCATACTCTCCACAGTGTGCCCTGAGTCACTCTGCATTTCTCTCTCCTCTGTGTACTCTCCCCAGTGTGCATATGGTCACTCTGCACTTCTCACTTCTCTTCTTACTCTCCCCAGTGTGCCCTGAGTCAGTCTGCTCTTTTCCATCCTCTTCTTACTCTCCCCAGTATGCCTTAAGTCACTCTGCACTTCTCCCTCCTCTTCTAGCTCTCCCCAATATGTCCTAAGTCACTCTGCACTTCTCCCTCCTCTTCTAGCTCTCCCCAATATGCCCTGGGTCACTCTGCACTTCTTCTACTTCCTCTTCATACTCTCCCTAGTGTGCCCTGGGTCACTGTGCTCTTCACCCTCCTGTTTGTATTCTAAACATTGTGCCCTGAGTCACTCTTTACTACTCTCTCCTCTTCTTACACTTCCCAGTGTGCCGTCGGTCACTCAGAACGTCTCTCTCCTCTTCATATTCTTCCCAGTGTGCCGTGGGTAACTCTGCATTTCTCCCTCCTCTTCTTACTCTCCCCAGTATGCCCTGTGTCACTCTGATCTTCTCCCTCCACTTCCTACTCTCCCCATTGTGCCCCAGGTCACTCTCCACTTCTCTCTTATCTTCTTACTCCCCCCAGTGTGCCCTGAGTCACTCTGCACTTCTCCTTCCTCTTCATACTCCCCCCAGTGTGCCCTGGGTCACTCTGCACTTCTCCCTCCTTTTCCTACTCTCCACAGTGTGCCCTGAGTCACTTTGCATTTCTCTCTCCTCTGTGTACTCTCCCTAGTGTGCCCAGGGTCACTCTTCATTTCTCACTCCTCTTCCTACGCTCCCCAGTGTGCCCTGAGTCTCTCTGCTCTTTTCCCTAATCATATTACTCTCCCCAGTGTGCCCTAAATCACTCTCCTCTTTCCCCTCCTCTTCTTACTCTCCCCAGTGTGCCCTGAGTCACTCTGCTCTTTTCCCTTCTCTTCATACTCTCCTCAGTGTGCCCTGAGTCACTGTGCTCTTTTCCCTAATCTTCTTACTCTTCTCAGTGTGCCCTGAGTCACTACGCTCTTTTCCCTAATCTTCTTACTCTCCTCAGTGTGCCCTGAGTCACTCTGCACGTCTCCCTCCTCTTCTAACTCTCCCCAATGTGCCCTGGGTCACTCTCTACTTCTACTTCTTCTTCATACTTTCCCCTGTGTGCCCTGTGTCACTCTGCACTTCTCCCTCCTCTTTTTTACTCTCCCCAGTGTGCCCTGAGTCACTCTACATTTCTCCCTCATCTTTGTACTCTCCCCAGTGTACCCAGGGTCACTTTGCACTTATCCCTCCTCTTCTTAGTCTCCCCAGTGTGTCTTGAGTCACTCTGCACTTCTCCCTCCTCTTCATAATCTCTTCAGTGTGCCCTGAGTCAATCTGCTCTTTCTCCTAATCTTCTTACTCTTCCCAGTGTGCCCTGAATTACTCTGCTCTTTTCCCTAATCTTCTTACTCTTGCCAGTGTGCCCTGAGTCACTCTGCTGTTTTCCCTCTTCTTCTTACTCTCCTCAATGTGCCCTAAGTCACTCTGCACTTCTCCATCCTCTTCTAACTCTCCTCAGTGTGCCCTGGATCACTCTGCACTTCTACTTCCACTTCATACACTCCCCTGTGTGCCCTGGGTTACTCTGCGTTTTTCCCACCTCTTTTTACTCTCCCCAGTGTGCCCTTAGTCACTCTGCACTTCTCCTTCATCTCCTTACTCACCAGTGTGCCCTGAGTCACTCTGCACTTCTCCTTCATCTTCTTACACACCAGTGTGCCCTGTGTCACTCTGCACTTCTACTTCCTCTTCATACTCTCCCCAGTGTGCCCTGGGTCACTCTGCACTTCTCCCTCCTTTTCTTACTCTGCACAGTGTGCCCTGAGTCACACTGCATGCATCTCTCCTCTGTGTACTCTCCCCAGTGTGCCCAGGGTCACTCTGCACTTCTCACTCCTCTTCTTACTCTCCCCAGTGTGCCCTGAGTCACTCTGCTCTTTTCCCTAATCTTCTTACTCTCCCCAGTGTGCCCAGAGTCACTCTGCTCTTTTCCCTCCTCTTCATACTCTCCTCAGTGTGCTCTGAGTCACTCTCCTCTTTTCCCTCCTCGTCTTACTCTCCCCAGTATGCCCTGAGACACTCTACTCTTTTCCATCCTTTTCTTACTCTCCTCAGTGTGCACTGAGTCACTTTGCACTTCTCCCTCCTCTTCTTGCTCTCCCCAGTGTGCCCTGAGTCACTCTGCACTTCTCTCTCCTCTTCTTACTCTCCCCAGTGTGCCCCGGGTCACTCTGTACTTCTACTTCCTCTTCATACTCTCCCCAGTTTGCCCTGAGTCACTCTGCACTTTTCCCTCCTCTTCTTACTCTCCCCGGTGTTCCCTGAGTCACTCTGCTCTTTTCCCTAATCTTCTTACTCTCCCCAGTGTTCCCTGAGTCACTCTCCTCTTTTCCATCATCTTCTTACTCTCCCCATTATGCCCTGGGTCACTCTGCACTTCTACTTCCTCTTCATACTCTCCCCAGTTTGCCCTGAGTCACTCTGCACTTTTACCTCCTCTTCTTACTCTCCCCAGTGTGCCGTGAATCACTCTGCTATTTTCGCTCCTCTTCTTTCTCTCCCCGGTGTGCCCTGAGTCACTCTGCACTAATCTCCTGATCGCTTGCACATTTACTGTAAGTCAATTCTGAGTGAGGAGGTGATTGTGCGGCATAAGGGTCCCAAAAAGACCAATGGAAGGCCCTGGTTGGGCGTGCCGGGTGGGTGTGGGCCCCCACTACACTCCAGGAAACAGTTGAACACACACAAAAATGAAATACTGTATGTACTAACCCTGAATCTAACAATATTAGCAGCTGTGTAAGTAATTGGCATAAAACATTTTTTGGGATAGATATAAATTTTGACGAGCAAATGAATAATTTTTGTGTTTAGTACATCACATTCTGAGAGCAGGGTGGTAATGTTGTCTATTTATAGGTATCCGTGGAGGAAGGGGTGAGGGAAGAAACAACAAATAGAAGTCTATAGCTTTTGTTTGATAAGTGGATAACTTCTCACTACACCATTTCCCCCCACTCACCAAGAAGCAGGCTCCTTGCTTCAGGAAATGCTCTCCAGATATCTAAATGGTCATTTCACAAACAAAAATACCACCAATATATCATGGATTCTTTCAGGGTCCTGCAAAGGCATCGAAACTAATATATTTCCAATTAGAAATAGCTATATAATTTTGTTTTTCTTATTTATGTTATAGACACAAAGTTTTCAAATTGTGTGTATGTATATATATATATATGTATATATATATACAGTCAGGTCCATAAATATTGGGACATGGACACAATTCTAATCTTTTTGGCTCTATACACCACCACAATGGATTTGAAATGAAACAAACAAGATGTGCTTTAACTGCAGACTTTCAGCTTTAATTTGAGTGTATTTACATCCAAATCAGGTGAACGGTGTAGGAATTACAACAGTTTGTATATGTGCCTCCCACTTTTTAAGGGACCAAAAGTAATGGGACAATTGTCTGCTCAGCTGTTCCATGGCCAGGTGTGTGTTATTCCCTCATTATCCCATTTACAAAGAGCAGATACAAGCTCCAGTGTTCATTTCAAGTGTGCTATTTGCATTTGTTGCTGTTAACTCTCAATATGAGATCCAAAGAGCTTTCACTATCAGTGAAGCAAGCCATCATTAGGCTGAAATAACAAAACAAACCATCAGAGAGATAGCAAAAACATTAGGTCTGACCAAATCAACTGTTTGGAACATCCTTAAAAAGAAAGAATGCACCAAGGAGCTTAGCAACACCAAAAGACCCGGAAGACCACGGAAAACAACTGTGGTGGATGACCGAATAATTATTTCCCTGGTGAAGAAAACACCCTTCACAACAGTTGGCCAGATCAAGCACACTCTCCAG
This sequence comes from Discoglossus pictus, assembly GCA_027410445.1. Lineage (NCBI taxonomy): Eukaryota > Metazoa > Chordata > Amphibia > Anura > Alytidae > Discoglossus > Discoglossus pictus. Next base: position 123,836,661 of record CM050170.1, read on the forward strand.
GAGGTAGGTGCATGTGTGTCAAAGTCAACAATCAAGAGAAGACTTCACCAGAGTGAATACAGAGGGTTCACCACAAGATGTAAACCATTGGTGAGCCTCAAAAACAGGAAGGTCAGATTAGAGTTTGCCAAACAACATCTAAAAAAGCCTTCACAGTTCTGGAACAACATCCTATGGACAGATGAGACCAAGATCAACTTATACCAGAGTGATGGGAAGTGAAGAGTATGGAGAAGGAAAGGAACTGCTCATGATCCAAAGCATACCACCTCATCAGTGAAGCATGGTGGTGGTAGTGTCATGGCGTGGGCATGTATGGCTGCCAATGGAACTGGTTCTCTATTATTTATTGATGATGTGACTGCTGACAAAAGCAGCAGGATGAATTCTGAAGTGTTTCGGGCAATATTATCTGCTCATATTCAGCCAAATGCTTCAGAACTCATTGGACGGTGCTTCACAGTGCAGATGGACAATGACCCGAAGCATACTGCAAAAGCAACCAAAGAGTTTTTTAAGGGAAAGAAGTGGAATGTTATGCAATGGCCACGTCAATCACCTGATCTGAATCCGATTGAGCATGCATTTCTCTTGCTGAAGACAAAACTGAAGGGAAAATGCCCCAAGAACAAGCAGGAACTGAAAACAGTTGCAGTAGAGGCCTGGCAGAGCATCACCAGGGATGAAACCCAGCGTCTAGTGATGTCTATGCGTTCCAGACTACATGGCTGTAATTGACTGCAAAGGATTTGCAACCAAGTATTAAAAAGTGAAAGTTTGATTTATGACTGTTAATCTGTCCCATTATTTTTGGTCCCTTAAAAAGTGGAAGGCACATATACAAACCAATATTTATGTACCTGACTATATATATATATATATATATATATATATATATATATATATATATATATATATGTATATATCATTGTGTAGTGGTTCTTCATAGACTCAATTGCCTGTTAACCCACTAGTACCACACGTTTTCCTAAATGTTTATATATTCTCTTCACTATTGAAATCCACTGACAGGAAGATACAATACACCATACAGTTATACCATATTATCGTACTATTAAAACTATATAATTGTATTGAGTTTATAATTATGTATTAAATCATATAAAAATGCAAAAGTGTTGTCTATAAATCCTGGCAGACCAAAGTAGGTACTATTTGTGTGATTTTCTAAAGATAAAACAGAGCTTTGAAGCCCTTCTTAATAAATAGGATATTTCCTGTTGGGTGGCTGTCAGCGCAGCATGGGGCCGCTAGATGGCGTTATCAACATTTTACATAGTTTCTAATATTAAACTTTTAACCTAGCCCTTACCCTAACCCTTAACCTAACCCTAACCCTTACCCTAACTCTAACAATTACCCTAACTCTAACCCTATCCCTTACCTTAACCCTTACCCAAACCCTAACATTTACACTAACCTTTACCATAACCCTTTCCCTAACCCTTACCCTAACCGTGTACCCTTACCCTAACCCTAACCTGTACCCTAACACAATGAAATTAAGTTACTCTTACTCTTACCATTACCATACCCCAACACTTACCCTTACTATAACCCTTACCTCAACCCTTTCCCTTACCATAACCCTAACCCTAACCCTTACCTTAACCCTTATCCTAACCCTAACCCTTACCCTAACACAATGAACTTACATTACATTTCAGAGGAAATTTAGTAAAATCTAGCGGCCTCTCGCCTCCACTGCTGCCCCCACTGCTTGCTGCAACCCAACAGGAAAGGTCCAAAACATAAATACAGTGTATATAAAAAGTCTACACACCTCTGTTAAAATGTCAGGTTTCTGTGCTGTAAAAAAATGAGACAAACATAAATCATTTCAGACCTTTTTCTACCTTTAATGTGACCTATAAACTGTACAACTCAATTGAAAAACAAACTGAAATCTTTTAGGTAGAGGGAAGAAAAAATATAAAAATAAAATAATATGGTTGCATAAGTATGCACACCCTTAAACTCTGTTGCAGCACCTCTTGATTTTATTACAGCACTCAGTCTTTTGGGGTATGAGTCTATAAGCATGGCACATTTTGACTTGGTAAAATTTGCCCACTCTTCTTTGCAAAAACACTCCAAATATGTCAGATTGCGAGGGCATCTCCTGTGCACAGCCCTCTTCAGATCACCCCACAGATTTTTAATCAGATTCAGGTCTGGGCTCTGGCTGGGCCATTCCAAAACTTTAATCTTCTTCTGGTGATGCCATGCCTTTGTTGATTTGGATGTATGCTTTGGGTCGTTGTCATGCTAAAAGATGAAGTTCCTCTTCATGTTCAGCTTTCTAGCAGAAGCCTGAAGGTTTTGTGCCAATATTGACTGGTATTTGGAACTGTTCATAATTCCCTCTATCTTAACTAAGGCCCCAGTTCCAGCTGAAGAAAAACAGCCCCAAAGCATGATGCTGCCACCACCATGCTTCACTGTGGGTATGGTGTTCTTTTTGTGATGTGCAGTGTTGTTTTTGCGCCAAACATATCTTTTGGAATTATGGTGAAAAAGTTCAACCTTGGTTTCATCAGACCATAACACCTTTTCCCACATGCTTTGGGAGACTTCAGATGTGTTTTTTGCAAAATGTAGACTGGCGTATGAAGAATACAGGAGATTGTTGTCACATGTACCACATAGTCAGTACTTGCCAGATATTCCTGCAGCTCCTATAATGTTGCTGTAGGCCTCTTGGTAGCCTCCCAGACCAGTTTTCTTCTTGTCTTTTCATCAATTTTGGAGGGAGCTCCAGTTCTTGGTAATGTCACTGTTGTGCCATATTTTCTCCATTTGATGATGACTGTCTTCAAATTTCAGGAAAGACCAACTAGAGCAGCTGAACTTTATTTAGTGTTAATCAGATGCACTTTAAATGATGTCAGGTGTATGCTGACTCCTATTTAACACAATTGTGAATGTGATTGCTTAATTCTGAACACAGCTACATTCTCAGTTATAACAGGGTGTGCAACCACATTATTTTTCTTTTTCTTTTTCTTCCCTCCACCTCAAAGATTTCAGTTTGTTTTTCAATTGAGTTGTACAGTTTATAGGTCACATTAAAGGTGGAAAAAGTTCTGAAATGATTTATCTTTGTCTCATTTTTTTACAGCACAGAAACCTGACATTTTAACAGGGGTCTGTAGACTTTTTATATACACTGTACATAAAAGCAAATAGATACATTGGTAGATTATATTTCTAGTGAAGTCCATAAATGTTCCATGCCCCTTTAAGTGTGCACTATTAGAAAATAATATTAATGTTGATTACCCAAAAAAAACATTCTTTCTTTCTTTCTTTCTTCTTATATTGATACTTTCATGACTACATTGTTTAGTGACTATATTATTACCAGTAATTATGGATATGGCCATTGTGTCTTAATGTCTTAAAATCTGTGATCTCTATAAAAAATCCCATGTAGACTGGGCCTGGGATAACAACCTCAGTAGTCATATTGGGTATCTAATATATAAGTTTGTATAAGTTAATTAAATAGAAATAAAACATGAACATGAAAACCATCTATATCTGTTCAACTTAATACTTCTATAAGCATCATAATGGACCCATATCAATATCATTCCAGACACATATCAACTACATGACAGACATGTATAAAAAAAAATAATTATACCTTAAAGTGGACAAATATAAAAAAAGGCACACATCTATACCATGGTGAAACTTTTAAAAATAATTGTATAATTCTGATTAGCTTCTCCATATTCCATTTTCCATGGGCCCCAAAGTGTATGGTTGATGTATCAAACTCATGTCTATATTTATACGTACTTAATCCCTGTAAGGGATGTGCATCAGTATGTGTCCAATTCCGTTTCTCTTAATCGATGAGTGGGAGATATGGAGCTGATATCTCCTAAGGCTAGTGGCTATGTACGGATAGAACGGGACATCTATTAATGTCTTTTGTGTGGAAGTATTCATAATAATCCCCCTTGACTCAAGTGAGTGATTGGGCTCCGTGGTGGCCTCTGGGCTCCAGGTCCAGCTCCTATAAATTATGGATAAGGTCAAGGGCGCATGACATTGTTGCATTGTGATTATGTGTTATTGTTGTGTGGTTATATGTTGCCTATACATTGTTATCATGTATACTAGTTATATTATGTTATAGAGGGAAAATGTGATATAGAACAGACTATATGTGGAAAAGGTAAAAATGCACATATGCATAACTGCAGAACATTGCATCCTCACACATACAGGCCTTGATAAACAGAGAACATGAATTCTGCTGGGGTAGGTTTGAACTAGGTTCCTAGCAAGCCCCCTTGAAGAAGCAGATCGTGATATTTGGCTGGCAGTCGTGGGATCTCTGTATAAAACACAGAAGGGTGGCAACTTACAAGGACATGATGGAGCTGAGACCAGAGACAATGCATTCAGATTTAACCATGGATCAGCAGGATTGTCCTGACACCAATCATACAGGAGGCTCAGTGGGAGAGGAGAGGGGTAAGCAACAACCATGTTACAGCTCCTGTAGAGGGGAAATGTTTATCCCCACAGAGACAGAAAATGTGCTTGGAATGGACTGTCAAGAAAAAGCCCTTCTAAACCAATGGCATGAGCTGACGGAGTGGCTGGAGGACCTGGTGGTGCAGGAAAGTGACTTTGAGGACCAGTATGGACACTGGTTGAGTGCTGTTGGAATCCCTGGTGTGGAGCCTTATTTGTCATTGGAGGTGAAGGAGGCACTCTGGGAGCTGGCATATGGCCCTCTAGATTGTGAGGTGGGCACTTTACAGGGCACAATGGATGTGCTCAAGAGACATTGTAACTTTCTGGGGGTGGCCCAATGGTCAGATGAGGCATTTTCACTGATGCCAATGATCTGGCAGGATTTTAAACTGGAAGCAGGATATCTGGCCCAACTGGATGAAGCATCCGTAGAGGGGTTTTGGCAACCAATTGGGAGGGGTCTTGCCAGTAAGGCATGGAGAGGAATCACCTTCAAGAGACAAAGAGGATCCAGCTATTTTTTTCCATGTCTGGGCCAGAGGGAAACTGTTTGGATTTTGGGACAACTGTGGACTTATCCTCAGAGGACCATAACAATTGTCAAGAGATCTGGGAAGACGGTGGCATGGACTGTGGGGAGAATTCTGACCTCATTGATTTTAAAATTAGCAAGGCTGCTGTGATGCCATGTCTTGGCCTGGAGAAGAAAGAACTGGCCCCTAGCTTTAAGGGGCTTAACCTCGCCCAGTTAGAGGCCTGGAGAAAGGGATTACCCACAGCATTGCCAGGCCAAGCGAAAGGACTGGAGGAGAGCTGCCATTCTTCTGGTTTCAGGATAGAACCAAAGGTGGACTGTGCTCTACGAATTGACTGTAAACTTAGTTTGGGGCTCCCATGGATAAAGCACATCCAGGAGCCAGCCACAGACCTTGGAGCAGAAACAGCAAGCAGCCTTGCTCTTCTGACTGTACAGGAGGCAGTAACAGCCTTACTCAGGGACTGCTTGTATCCACATCAGGCAGTATCAAATGGAGAGAGCCAGGCAGTATCAGATGGAGAGAGCAAGAAGATTCTGCCCAAGGATCCATGGACTAGAAATCCAGGAGATGAGATCTGGGCTGAGATGGTGGTTCCAGAGGAAGAGGGCTGGTAGACAGTGAGCACAATGCAGCCCCAACAAGTGGAGTCCCCAGGCAGGGCCATCAGGGGGAGTGCAGACTAGCACATGCAGCAGTTACAGTCCTCACTGGAAATGTTGTTTTATTGGGTCTCCAAGACGACTGTTTTTCTAAGGGAAGGGGAAAGAAGGGGCATCGGCCCTGGCTTTTGGGGGGTCGGGTAGTGATAACCCCTGATGAACAGTCACTTTAGTTGACTATTCTGGAATCATCGAAATTGGGTAAGCCAGAAAGCACCCAGGACTCAAACACTGGACAGGGGAAGGAGCAGACAGGGACAAGAATGGTAGCCACTTGTCCCCTAGGCTCAGGGACTGTTAGGGTGGGGCCCCAGGATTACTCCAGATTGGATATGCCAGTTTGCCTAGATTCCCACAGAGGGTACCGGATGGTGTGGTTTGTCACCCGGCCTCCCTACATTGACTCCTGTTCAGCTGCCCAAAGACACTGTTTATGTGTCTTTAACACTGGAAAGGAGGGGCCACTGGTGAGGCTTATTGGAAGGGGGATTGGCTTCTAAACCACAAAAGCTTATGTCAGGACTGCCCGTTACTCCGACATGGATGACACCAGATAATGTCACTAGTCCATGTTGCAACTCCAGTATTCCAGTTCATTCAGGAGAAACCTCAGGCCTGACAAAGGAAATCTTGTGCTCCTCAATTTTATCCATGGGACTCAGTACTGCTCCAGAATCAGCAGGACATGAGGTCTCTCTAGCCTGGAAGGAGAGGGCTTTGCTGAGGAAGGATCCTCCTAAGTTTTTGCTGGACCTACTAACCTGGATGTACTGTTTCCCCTGGACTCCAGGGCAGTGGTCTTATAAGTTTCTTCAGGGGCTTGGGAAGGTCACTAAGCCACTGGGAAGGAGGGAGTATTCGCCCTGGACAGGAGGAGGCGGGGTGCCCAGACAGCCACTGAGGCTATCACTTGGATGGACTGTCACTCCAAGAGGTCCAGCAACCACCTGTATAGATGGAAAGGTATCCGACAGGATAAACTTCCCATGCTATACCAGAAAGGAAAGGGGAAGAAATTGCCATGACTACATTGTTTATTGACTGTAATATTACCAGTAATTATGGATATGGCCAAGGGCGCATGACATTGTTGCATTGTGATGACATATTATTGGTGTTTGGTTATACGTTGCCTGTACATTGTTATCATGTATACTAGTTATAATATGTTATAGAGGGAAATGTAATATAGAACAGGAGAATACATGAGGAAAAGGTAGCCAGCTATACACACCTGTCATGAAGCTTATACATCTGGTGAGTTTTATCTCAAAAGCTTCTATAGCAACCAAGGATTCAAGGCAGATGGAACTTAGTTCTGACATCACACACATGCACAAAGGTACACAAGGGTGTGGTGTGGGAGATAGAGTATAAATATGTTGGTTCTATAATTCAATAAATATTCAGTCATTGTTTCACATATCGACAGTGTGAGGCTGTTTTTGTGTTTGTATTCTGAATTTGGGAGTGGTCTAGTTGGAGGCCACTAGTAACCTGTATCCAGTATTCTCTGCCTCCCTTTTCCCTTTGAACTCTTCAGAAGCTACCTTTTGTGCCAGAGAGAACAAGAACTACAAGTGGATTTACCTTAAAAAGTAAAGGCTGATAAACTGCAGAGTGCACTAATTGTGCCCAGGTGAGAGGGGTGTGGCTTGACTGTTAAACTTGTATAAAAGGTTTGTGAGCTGGTTTGGGGTCTTTTTACAAGTGGATTTACCTTAAAAAGTAAAGGCTGATAAACTGCAGAGTGCACTAATTGTGCCCAGGTGAGAGGGGTGTGGCTTGACTGTTAAACTTGTATAAAAGGTTTGTGAGCTGGTTTGGGGTCTGTTTACAAGTGGATTTACCTTAAAAAGTAAAGGCTGATAAACTGCAGAGTGCACCAATTGTGCCCAGGTGAGAGGGGTGTGGCTTGACTGTTAAACTAGGATAAAGGATTTGTGAGCTGGTTTGGGGCCTGTTTACAAGTGGATTTACCTTACAAGTAAAGGCTGATAAACTGCAGAGTGCACTAATTGTGCCCAGGTGAGAGGGGTGTGGCTTGACTGTTAAACTTGTATAAAAGGTTTGTGAGCTGGTTTGGGGTCTGTTTACAAGTGGATTTACCTTAAAAAGTAAAGGCTGATAAACTGCAGAGTGCACTAATTGTGCCCAGGTGAGAGGGGTGTGGCTTGACTGTTAAACTTGTATAAAAGGTTTGTGAGCTGGTTTGGGCCCTGTTTACAAGTGGATTTACCTTCCAAGTAGAGGCTGATAAACTGCAGAGTGCACTAATTGTGTCCAGGTGAGAGGGGTGTGGCTTGACTGTTAAACTTGTATAAAAGGTTTGTGAGCTGGTTTGGGGTCTGTTTACAAGTGGATTTACCTTAAAAAGTAAAGGCTGATAAACTGCAGAGTGCACTAATTGTGCCTAGGTGAGAGGGGTGTGGCTTGACTGTTAAACTAGGATAAAGGATTTGTGAGCTGGTTTGGGGCCTGTTCACAAGTGGATTTACCTTACAAGTAAAGGCTGATAAACTGCAGAGTGCACTAATTGTGCCCAGGCGAGAAGGCAGAAGTTAATATAAACCGGAGAAGGGGAACTTGTGAGCTTGCGAACATTTTCAGTATCAAGTGCAATTCTAGTAAAAGCCTAGGAGTTTAAATAAAAGGAGGGCCTTCAAAAAAAAGGGAGGGCAGATTTATAGTGCAAAGGAGGAAAACTTTATATAAATATATTATTTTATATTCTTTATTTTTCCCACTGAAATTTCGTAGACAATAATAATAATTATGAGTCAGTCCAGTGGCAACCTTATTCAGTGTACATCCTGTCATATGTATGCAATACTGGAACAGATGATCCAGGGTCCATACCTCTGTGAGAGGTGTAAGCATGTTGCCTCTCTGGAAGCTCAAATTGGAGATCTGGAGAGGAGAATTGCCGCACTTAGTGATATTGCTCCACTGGAAAGGGGGTTGGTGCTCACTGAGCACAGTTTAGCTGGGCCTAGCATGGAGGGTGGAGTTGGGGCTAGCGAGGATGTCCAGGGATGCAGCTGGGTTACAGTTAGAAGGGGAATCAGGGGGAACAGGAGGAGGCAGGCCAGTTCTGAGTTGGCAAACAACAACAGATTTGCCAGATTGAGTGTTGGCGATGTACATTCAGGAATGGCAATGCCAGATAGAGCTGTTCCATCTAACAGCCGGGCGAACAGCTCTACTGGAGGAGAGGGAGGGCAGAATAGGCAGAACAGACAGGTTTTGGTTGTAGGGGACTCTATTATTAGGAAGGTAGACAGGGTAATTGGTCACCCAGATCCCAGCAATCGAACAGTTTGCTGTCTCCCGGGTGCTTGGGTTCATCATGTTGTGGATCGGGTAGACAAATTATTGGGAGGGGCTGGAAATGAACCGGCGGTCTTGGTACATATTGGTACCAATGACAAAGTTAGTGGAAGATGGAGTGTCCTAAAGAATGATTTTAGAGAACGAGGTAATAAGCTGAAGGCAAGGACCTCCAAGGTAGTATTTTCTGAGATACTACCAGTGCCACGTGCTAGCCCAGGGAGGCAGAAGGAGATTAGGGAGGTTAATGCGTGGCTAAAGATGTGGTGCACTAAGGAGGGGTTTTGCTTTTTAGAGCACTGGGCTGACTTCTCACTTTGGTACAATCTCTACAGTAGGGATGGATTGCACCTTAATGACGAGGGAGCTTTTGTACTAGGGGATAGGATGGTAGAAAGGCTGGAGGAGTTTTTAAACTAGTAGGTGGGGGGGAGGGACTAGATATAAGTAAAGGGGTAGGAGATGGGGGGAGGGGTAGTATAGTCAATAGAGAGGTAGTACTAAGTAATTCAAGTTCAGTGGCAGGCACTTCAGAACTACAGGCTCATAACATAAGGTGGATGCTTGCTAATGCCAGAAGCTTGCAAGGAAACATGGGAGAGTTAGAATTATTAGCAATTAATGAAAAATGGGATTTAATAGGCATTACCAAAACGTGGTGGGATGAATCTCATGACTGGACTGTTAATCTGGATGGTTATAACCTATTTAGGAAAGATAGAGGCAATGGTAAACGAGGAGGAGGGATTTGTCTGTATGTTAAGCCTGAATTTAAGGCTGTAGTCAGAGAAGATATTTATGGTGGACCTAGTGATAAAGTTGAATGTTTGTGGGTAGAGTTAAATAGCGGAGCAGCAAATTCCAAAAGAATATTAGTAGGAGTATGCTATAAACCCCCAAATATAGCTGAAAGTGAGGAAATACAATTATTGTTACAGATTGGAAATGCAGCTAAGCACGGGCAAGTTCTAATAATGGGAGATTTTAATTACCCTGAAAAAAACTGGAAAAATGAGACCAGCAGTTCAGCTAAGGGGAGCAGGTTCTTGAGTACACTCAAGAATCATTATCTGGCCCAGGTTATACAGGAGCCTACTAGAAATGAAGCTATCTTAGATTTACTCATTACAAATAATATTGATATTGTATCAAATGTTGAAATAGGCCAACCTTTGGGAAACAGTGATCACATCACAGTCTCATTTGAGATTGAATTAAAAAAGCAACATTTTAAGGGGCCAACAAAAACTCTTAATTTTAAAAGGGCAGATTTTCTCATATTCCTTTTTTATTCGTTAAATATTCCACGGTATATCAGTAAGCCATGATACGCAGATCAGGCAGCATCGTGCTATTTCACAACTTGTATAGGTGGAAATTTTAATTTAACCAGTCATGAGACCTCCTTAACACCTTTTTCCGTTTTCTAAACATTAAACATTAATAACTGTCGCTTTTTAAGACTGTTCAGTAACTATCACAGTAATCCTTAGCTCGCAGGCTAGGATGGTGAGGCCTATGTTTCAGTTGGTAAATCATTGCCCGGACCCACCAGGCTTTCTCAGCTATGACCTCTCCTCCCCCTTTCCTCCTATACATATACTAACTCTATCCCTTGGAGCTAGGGCACCTTGTTGAGATTAACTAAACAAATAGCGAGGTGTAGTATTGTCTAAAGATAGGGGAATGTTATCCTCTTTATTTCCTTAGAGTAGGATACTCTATGTGGGGTCTAGGGTCTTCTTTAATGGGCTTCTCAGGAAGCTCCTGTACTAAAGGCCTAAACTTATTGGAACTTTAAACTTTACCCTTGTCTTTCCTTGCCCTTTTCCATCCCCTTTGCAATTAACCAAATCACCTTAAAAAACACTGAAAACTTAACTCAGTTTGGTCATTTGAATCGATCTGAATGGAGGAGAAGACCAAATAATCTTCTTAATGTAGGCTTATTATCTTACCTCCTTGCTGCGCCCAGGCTCCTCGCCGGCTCCCCCAGCCTCCTCATCACCGTCCCCTCCTCCTCCATCTCTTCTTGCTTTCTCTTTCTCTTTGATTCTTTTTTTTTATTTCTTTTTTTTGCCTAAGTTTACCCAACCCTTTGTTACTTTAATTGATTCCCACGGGTTCCTCTCTATCTATGTTCCCACTGTTAGGGCCCTTGTTAACAAGCCACGGATCCCATATGTCCCTATACTTCTGAATAGCATCTGCTAGTATATGAGTCATGTGTTCGTTCACCGCTATATAATTTATTTTGTTCCTAATTGCCTGTAGTTCAAGTGTGTCTGACTTCCATTGCTTTGCAATGTGTGATTTAGTGGCTAAGTATATATATTGGAGAAGCTTGTTTTGAGAGGGGGATAACCCCAAATCTGGGATTCCTAATAAACAGGTTTCCATTGTGCCCCCTACTCGTGTTCCCAATGTTTCCGAGGCAAGGTCTGACACTTCTTTCCACATCTGTGAAACTATATGGCAGTCCCACCACATATGCTTAAAAGTTCCTAGAGTGTGGCACCCCCTGGTACACATTCTCTCCCCTGTCTTGCTTCATTTTGTCAATCTCTCCGGGGTCAAGTATGTTCTATGCAAAACTTTAATAGCAGTTTCTAGGAGTGTTTGGTTTAGAGAGACTTTGTATATGCTTCCCCCCATCTCTCCTCATTCCATTGTTCGCCTAGATCCCTCTCCCACTCCTCCATATATCTGTCCCTTGTTCCCTCCGGTGGTTCGTTGTATATATCATAGATTCCCCCAATAATTCCCTTAGTTAAAGGGGCCCTCTGGCATATTACAGATAACCAGGTTTTTTGGGGGGTGTCCCATGTTCTAGATATCTTGTTAACCAGGTGTTTGATTCTACAAAAGTTGAAATGTTGGCTAATGGGGATGTTATGGTGGTCTCTTAAAAATTCAAAAGTTATAGGGGTCTCAGAGCCCAGCCAATCTCCCAATCTATCCAGTTTCCTAGATTTACACCACCAGTTAGCTTCTGAACCTAGTCCCTGCGGCAGCCATGGATGGCAAAGGACCGACATCATTGGGGAGGGATGTTTGAAAAGGGATGTATGCTTTAGTGCCCATTTCAAGCCTTGCACTGTGGTGGAAATAACCGGATGTCTAATCCCTCCTATTGTATCTGGAACTTTGTCTAGCCATACCAATGTATCCCAGGAGTAAGGGTGTAGTATTTGATCCTCCATAGACTTCCATAAAGGATGGTGGATCCCTGAGTGGCTTATAGGAATGAAAGCTAACTGTGCTGCTCTATAATATTTCTTTAAGTCTGGGCATGACAGTCCACCCTTATCCTTGTGTTTAAACATTATTTCCTTTTTAATTCTGGGGGGTTTACCCTTCCAAATGAAATGGGACACCTTTCTTTGGAATCCTTTCAGTTCAAGCTGAATGAAGGGGACCGGCAAGGTCCTGAACAGGTACAAGAGCTTCGGAAGAATCAACATTTTGAAGGCATTAATTCTGCCCAACCAGGAAATAGGATATCTAGTCCATTTCAGCATATCCTCGCTTAGTTTTTTATAGATCGGGGGGTAATTAGCCCTATATATGGAGTCTGTAAACGACGTTAGTTTTATCCCAAGATATTGGATGTAGGCTTTAGCCCATTGCAATTTGTACCTTTCCGTTATTATTTCCTTTGTTTTGGCCTCTACGTTTAATGCTAATGCTTCTGTTTTCTCGACATTTATAAGTAAGCCCGATCTCTGGCCAAATTCTGTTAGGGTGTCCAATAATAGTGGGATTGATTTGCAAGGGTCTGTAATTGTGCATAACATGTCGTCCGCAAATAGGTTGATTTTAAAATGTTGCTGCCCTATTTTAAGCCCCTTAATTCCTGCGTTCGTCCTAATCGCCTGAGCGAGAGGTTCAATCGCAATGGCAAACAGCAGGGGGGAAAGAGGGCACCCCTGTCTAGTTCCCCTCTCTATTTTAATGGTCCGGTTGTATTTGCCCGGAAGTTTAAGTCGGGCTACTGGGTTTTTATAGTATGTATTTATTAAGTTTAAGAAACTCCCCTTAAATCCAAATTTATTTAAGACCTCTTTAAGGTATGGCCACTCCAATGAATCAAAGGCCTTTTCGATGTCTAGTGCTAACAAGCAGGCCGGGGTTTTGGTACTATTAGCGTGGTGTATTAGGTTCACCACCCTCCTGATATTATCTCTGGCTTGTATATGGGGGATAAACCCCACCTGGTCCCTATGTATAATCCTTGGGAGAAATTTTGAAATTCTGTCTGCTATTATTTTTGCCAGTAGTTTAATATCCCCATTTAGAAGGGATATGGGTCTATAGTTTTTAATCTCTGAGCTGTCCTTCCCTTCTTTAGAAAATAGGGTGATTTCCGCTAAGTTCATTTCGGGAGGGATCTCCTGACCATCCAGGATATGATTATATAGTTTAGTTAGTCTAGGTGTCAATATATCTGTAAAGGTTTTATAATACATGTTCGTGAACCCGTCTATGCCCGGTGCCTTTCCCAGTTTCATTGCCTGGATTCCCTTTCCTACTTCCTCCTGTGTAATCCTAGCATTAAGAGATTTTACCTCCGATTCCTCCAAACAGGGCAAGTCAAATCTATCTAGCCAGGCTCTGATACTGTATACGGTTTCTTTACTTGAAGCTGAGTAGAGTTTTTGGTAAAAATTATAGAAAAGTTCTTGTATTTTGGAAGGATCTGCTGTTTTGATATTTTCTTTATTCTTTATGCAATAAATTCTCGAGAGAGCTTGTTTAGATCTTAATTTTTTCGCTAACATCCTATCCGGTTTGTTCGCTTGGAGGTAAAATTTGTGTTGGGTTCTCCTAAGAATTTTCTCCGCCCCTTCCGAATAAATCTTATCTAGTTCTACTCTCACGCTTTCTATTTCTCGCCTAATCTGAGTTTTAGGGTTTTGTTGATTTAATTTTTCTAATCTTCCTAATTCCTCTGTGAGTTTTATTTCCTGGGCTCTCTGTTCTCGTCTGAACTTAGATGCCTCTTTCATACAAATGCCCCGGATGTACGCCTTATGGGCTGCCCATACCCAGCCGGTCCCCACCCCAGGTGTCTCATTTCTTTCAAAAAAAAATTCCAGTTCCTGGGCTATTCGTTTTTTAACTATCGGGATCGTCAGTATTCTTTCATTCAGTCTCCATTGATAAGGGGGTTTAGTCATGGATCCTAGGTTTATGGTCGCCTTCACCAAACTATGGTCTGACCAGGCACACGGTATTATGTCCACGTTTTGAGAGTCATGTATAAAGGAAGGGTCGGTTAACAAGTAGTCTATTCTGGAGTATGTTTTATGGGGGTAGGAATAGAAAGTAAATTCCCTGTGTTCTAAATGTCTTTCCCTCCAGAGATCCGCTAACTCTAGCTCTCTTAGCAGTCTGTTAATTTGTTTCAATCTTTTAGTGAACTTGTCTCCCAAGTCTTTCCCTGTTCTATCCTTTTTGGTATCTAGTACCAAGTTAAGGTCCCCCCCCAGAATAATCCTACCCTGCTTTACCAATGACAAATGTTTCAATGCCCTGATGAGATGTTTATGAGGAGAGATGGTAGGAGCATATATTACTACTAGCGTGACCGGGATGTCTAGTACCCTTCCCATCAAAAAAAGATAGCTTCCCTGTCTATCTGTAATTTTTTTGTCCAGAGTGAAGGGAAAGTTTTTGTGGAGTAGGATTGCCACCCCTTCCCTTTTGGCACTGCCACTTGTTGTGTGGAACGTAGGGAAATTTTTGTTCATAAATGTCGGAATTTGTTGATGCTTAAAGTGGGTTTCTTGAATAAAAATTACCGCAGGGTTAAGTGTTCTGTAAAATTGAAACACCTTGTTCCTTTTAATGGGGGAATTAAATCCTTTAACGTTATGTGTAATAAAGACGTATTCAGCTTCACCCATAATCTAGAGTATCGTGTGTAGCTAATGTCTGCCGAGACTTACCCCTAGGGAAAAAGGATTCAGAGTCAGCGCCTGAGGAGTAGGAAAGCCGTCGAGGAAGCCCCGCAGTCCTCCATCCGCCAATCTGGGTGTGGATAGTATGAAGAGAGAAAAATTGATGACCAAACATATACAAATAAAACTTTTCGGACCCTTGGTCCTCCCCCCCCCCCTTTCTTCTTCCTCATGATTCCTTTCATCTTGCACCTATTGTGCCTAGGGAGTAACCACTAAAAAACCCAGGATACTTCCCTAGAATGAGGAAATTCTCTTTCGTAATCTAACCCGTTCCTAAAATTAGCGAGTCGAAAATTACTGAATGGAGTGCTAACTGAATGGAGTGCTAACCCCCACTACATTGGAAGGAGCAACAAGTAATGTAAACTGCAACTAGTATTCTCTTATACGAATCAGATATCGTGGATATTTTGGGAAACCTTACCCCAACTCTTACCTAAGTCTAATATTAGTAATTCCTGCGCTTTACAGTAAAGTCCATTAGTAAAGAATAACCTGATTGTCTCTGCAACCTTGGAAATCATCTTTAGAGAAAGTCAAACCTCTCCTGGAGCATTCCTTTGATCGATTCTTACTGCTCCATCGCTCCGGTCCCTAAGCCCCTTGTTACTGTCATTCCTTTGCTTTTTCTTGGCAGAAACATCTATCCAGTCTCTAGTTGGTCTTTCCCTTGGCTTAGGCAATTGGCCCATTAGATTGGAGCCTTCTGGGAGCAATTGTAGGTGAATAAGCTTTTTTTGGAGCGCGCCCAGTGAATGTGCCACATGTGTTTGCTCATTCCAGCGAAATTGTAGGCTAAAGGGGAATCCCCAGCAATACTGAATTTTGTTCTTTATTAGAATTTCCAAAGCCGGTCTCATTTCTCTCCTTTTCGCCAAGGTGGATGGAGCTAAGTCAATAAACAATTGTAATTGTGTTCCGTCCGGGCCAACTATTCTAGGCAATTTCCTGGCAGCTGCCATTAGCAGATCTCTGGAGCTCTGTCTCACAAAACGAACAACTATGTCCTTAGGTTTCTCTGAATTGATTGGACCTCCAAGGGCCCTGTGGGCTCTTTCAATGAGCAGCACCTCCTCTGTTTGATTCGGTAGAATGGTGGCAAATACCGCTTCTAGATAGGGTACAAGATCCTGCACATTTTTAGGGACACCTCTCAGCCGTACGTTATGCCTTCTGGATCTATTTTCCAGGTCTTCCAATTTATTTTCAAGAGCCTCTATACGAGTTAAGTTGGCGCTGATATCAATTTTATCATCCTCTTGTGTAGAGATAATCATCTCGGTTCTTTTTTCTAACTCGTGTGTTCTCTGACCTATTGCACCGATCTCTTCTCTCATCTCCTTTAGTGCTAATGCAAGTTGAGTTTTCAACATTAGTTCAAATTTCGCCATTACAGAGACTGAGAAATCCACGTCAGTGATGGTGTTGGGCCTTTCCCCTTCATTCTCAGACATCTCAGATCTTTCTGGGGAGCTTTCCCCTGCTTTGGTTGCCAAACTGGACGCTGCCTGGAAATGCTCAGGGATGCCTCTGGAGGATGTGCTTCTCTTAGCCTTCTTCATCTTTCGCTCTGTTTCCTCCCTGGCTCTCTTGTCTCTTAGGCGGCCACACTGGTAGAAGGGTATCTCCCCACTAATAGTTGTCTTGGCACCCCTAAAAGAACACTGAGTCCTGCTCTGGGAAGCGCCTGCGTAAAAATGTTATGGAAGGTGCTGCTCGAGTTGGGGCAATTTATAGTTTCATCTTTGTTTAGTCTTGCATTGTCAAAGTCTCAAGACTTTCTGCCTGTTGCTCCCCCTGTTGCTCTATCTTCTAGATTCCATCAATGAGACCCTTACAGAAAAAAAAGAGAAAAAAAAAAAAAAGTGGGGTGGGCGCTCACCCTCATGGTGGGATTCTCCACTAGGTAGCGCCGGAAAGTCCATCTGATGCTTCTGTGCTCCAATATGGCCTCCTAAGTATGCATTTTATTTAGATCTCAATTTGCTCTTAGCCCGTATATTTGTTCTTCTTTTTTTTTTTAGTATCTTTTTTCTTTTCCTCTTTTCTTTTTTTTTAGTATTCTTTTTTTTTTTTTTTTTTTTAGTCTTTTATGGAGGGCTAGATGCCTTAAAGCCAATTAGGTGCATGCATTTGGAGCCTAAGAGAATTCCCCTCCAATATGGGGATCCAAAATGGCCTCCCTTCTTCTGGGGATATTTTTTGGCGCCAAATAGGCAGGAAAAAGAAGAAAAAATGGCTGCTCTGGGCTGGAAAATGGGGGAAGCTTCTTAACAGCTCTACTGCAACCCCCCACGCCGCCCTGATCTTCTGGCACTTATGAAGGGTATATTGCATGTATGTTAATGCAGCACAAGCTGCTTGTCAGAGTCCCGTGGTCACGGGGGGGGGGGGGGTGAGAAAGCTTATCAGGCTGAGTGCCTGTAGTGTGATGTGGGTCCTGGCCTCCTACGAGGTAGCC
Source organism: Discoglossus pictus (assembly GCA_027410445.1). NCBI lineage: Eukaryota > Metazoa > Chordata > Amphibia > Anura > Alytidae > Discoglossus > Discoglossus pictus. Next base: position 123,854,134 of record CM050170.1, read on the forward strand.
TTTCCTCCCCTCGGGGGCCTCCGTGTCTTTTACCCCTCTCACCCTCCTAGGTGCTTCCGTCACTCCGCGGTCTCTTCCACTGTGACGCTCCCCTTGCTGGGTGCCCCCCCCGGGCCGCTCGGTCCTCTCCCACGCCACACTCTGGTGCTGCGATAGATCTCTCCTGTACCGCCGACGCAGAGGCAGACAAGGAGAGAGCCTTCCCCAGTAGCTGGTGATCAGGCAGAGGGATCACAGACAGGCAGGGAGAAGATGGCGTTCCCGCATAGGCCTCTCCCTCGTGGCGGGCTGATTTCAGTGAATACACCGAGAGCTCTTTTCTGGGCACTATTTGTTGCCAGGTAGACCCTGGCTGCTCCTGGAGCTTAGTACATAGTGCTACTGGTTAAATTGCCACCAATTTGGGTAAAAAAAAACTTTTTTCTTATACTTTAGTGCAGAGCAGCTGAAAAACACGTCTGCTCTCTCTGCCAGCTGGACACGCCCCCCAAAAGGGCAGATTTTAACGGTCTAAGGGCAGCAATACAAAGTATAGACTGGGACAGAGAACTTATAGGTAAAAACACTGAACATAAATGGACAACATTTAAATCCTTACTAAATATACATACACATCGGCATATACCGTGTGGGAATAAAAGTAAAAGGAGTAAATCACAACCGATGTGGCTTAACAATGATTTAAAGATCAAGATACGGAGTAAAAAACAGGCATTTAAATTATACAAACAAGAGGGGACAGAGACTGCTTTACGGGAATACAAGGAAATCAACAAGGCTTGCAAATGCGCAATTAGACTGGCTAAAATAGAAAATGAAAAATGTATTGCAAAAGAGAGTAAGACTAACCCTAAAATATTTTTTAAGTATATTAATGGGAAGAAGGCGAGGAAGGAAGCTATAGGAACATTAGAATGTGAAACAGGCTGTCGGAAAATTAGTGACCAGGAAAAGGCAGATGAGCTAAATAGGTTCTTTTCTTCGGTATACACAAGGGAGGTACCAGTGGTTGGGACACTGCAACATAATGGGGCTACACTACCTTTGCCAAATAATTGGTTAACACAGGAAGTAATCCAAAAGAGGTTGTAAAAAATAAATGTTAATAATGCCCCGGGTCCTGATGGAATACATCCAAGGGTACTAATGGAACTGGGTTCTGTAATAGCCAAACCATTATATTTAATTTTTCAAGATTCACTCAACACAGGGTCTCTACCAGATGACTAGAGAAAAGCTGATGTGATACCTATATTTAAAAAGGGAGCAAGAGCAAATCCGGGGAATTATAGACCAGTGAGCCTCACTTCTGTAGTGGGAAAGCTTTTAGAATGGTTAATAAGGGATAATATACAAGAATATGTCTATTTGAACAGGATTATAAGTAGGAGTCAACATGGGTTTATGAGGGATAGGTCATGTCAAACAAATCTAATTAGTTTCTATGAGGAGGTTAGTAGGAACCTGGATCAAGGCAACTCAGTGGATGTAGTCTTTTTGGATTTTGCAAAGGCTTTTGATACAGTGCCACATGGGAGACTATTGGGCAAACTAAGGGATACAGGAATTGCAGTAAATATCTGCTCATGAATTGAGAGCTGGCTAAAAGACAGGAAGCAAAGGGTTGTTGTAAATGGAACATACTCCGATTGGACTAATGTGGTAAGTGGGGTTCCTCAGGGTTCAGTATTAGGTCCTCTCCTTTTTAACATATTTATTAATGACTTAGAGGTAGGATTGGAGTGTGGGGTCTCCATTATCGCTGATGACACAAAGTTGTGCAAGGTAATTAAATCAGAAAATGATGTGCTTTCCCTCCAAGGGGATTTACATAAAATTGAGGAATGGGCATCTAAATGGCAGATGAGATTTAATACGAATAAATGTAAGGTTATGCATCTGGGAAGGAAAAATAGCCATGCAATTTATAATCTTAATGGAGCAAATCTAGGTGTATCAGATATTGAAAGGGATTTGGGAGTGCTTGTGGACAACCACCTAGTTAACAGTGCTCAAAGCCAAGCAGCAGCTGCAAAGGCAAATAAAATATTAGCATGTATCAAGAAGGGTATAGAAGCCAGGGAAGCAAATATAATTCTGCCACTATACAAATCTCTAGTACGCCCTCATTTGGAATATGGAGTACAATTTTGGGCACCACTTCATAAAAAAGACATTTTAGAGCTGGAAAAAGTACAGAGAAGGGCAACAAAACTAATAAGGGGAATGGAGGGGCTAAGTTATGAAGAAAGACTAACCAAATTAAACTTATTTTCTCTAGAAAAAAGGCTTCTAAGAGGAGATATGATTACCTTATATAAATACATCCAGGGTCAGTATAAAGATTTGTCGGGGGAGCTTTTTGTGCCAAGAGGTTTTCAACTGACAAGAGGACATCCCTTGAGGTTAGAAGTAAAAAGATTCCACCTCAAAGAAAGAAAAGGGTTCTTCACAGAAAGGGTGGTTAATCTGTGGAATTCTCTACCAGAGGAGGTGGTGACAGCGGATTCAATAGATAACTTTAAAAGGGGACTAGATTTATTTCTAATTAAAAAGGGTATTCAGGGTTATCATGGATAATTAGAGAGACAGTAATGATCCAAATTTTTTACATTTCCCCTTGAGACAATTGGCTAAGTCTCGCTTGTTTTTATTTTTTTTATTTACCTTCCTCTGGACTAATTAATAATAATAAAAAAAAAAACATTTAATAATTGATTAATAATTAATTAATAACTAATGAATAAAACTGTTATTGTACATATTTCCACCATCTGGACATGCTTATCGTCTTAATCACCCCCTCTGCTACACTTAATTGTTGTTGATAAAGCCATTATCTTAGAGAGTCTAGGTTAATTTATACATAAAATAAGTCCAACTTAAATGTGACTTTTAAGGCCCTTCCATTTAGAAATGTTAATTACAATCAGTTGTAATGTCCTTTTTTATGTGTACGTTTCATTTCTTCAATAAATGGGACTTATTCATAAAGTGATATTGAAGTTTGCTGAATTTCACTAGGAATATAATATCCATGTGTATCTATTTACTTGTATGCATTTTTTTATATTAAGACATGCTTATAAGCTCTGTTTTACTGGATAAAATCAAATAAATAGACTTTTATTTGGATCTGCCCTCTGCAGCATATGCAGACACACTCTTTGAACGGCTCTTTGCAGTGTAGTGTCCTAGCCCATCAGGGACCACGTGTCAGCAGAATGTTGCTAAGTGATAGCCACTTAGTATGAGACACAGCACAGCAAGTACAATAGAGTCTGTGCCTTCATGAGCTGCAGAGGGCTAATGCTTGTTTGATTTTAGTAAAAACAGAGCTTATAAGCACTTCTTAAATATTTAAAGTAGATAGGCATAAATAGATACATATTATATTATATACCTAGTAAAATCCAGGAATGTTCCATATCCCTCTAAAATACACACTGTTTTGTCTATATTGACAAGGCTTTTGTGTAATTGGGACAATGACACTGGAGTAAGTCACACACAACGGTTCATATTTCATTAGATGGCCACTAGCCAGTCATGGATAATGGATAGGGTGCAAATCCAGGACACCCGATCTGCATACAACCTGGTGACAGATAGGAAGGAAATAATTAACTTGTGGAAAGAAAACTGATACACTGCCGTTCAGTAGAGGAGATATTCCTGGGCACCAATGTGACTCATAGCAGGATCTGGAATTTTTATATATGCATTTCACATTCTTAAGCAGAAAAAGTGACGCTAGAGGAACTGTCCAAGGTAGGATCTTAAACTGACATTTCTTTCCTCCTACACTATATTTTTCTTATTGCCTTGCAGTGCTGAGTCTGGAATTACACCCACACAAGGAGTTATGTGGTGTCTCAAAACATCACGAGCAGTGCTAGGCTATTTTGCCTTCTTCTTGGAGATAATAGTCTTGGTATGTGCAGAAGATATTAAGTGCCTATTAAGGAGTAGCAACACTGTGCTGGTGATATAAAACTGGGGCACTATGGAAATAGACACTACAGGTTTTCTAGGGCACAAGAACATATTGAATGCCAGCCCTGGTGTGGCACCATGAAATATAGAGTATCTGCACTTATGGGTCACTAGAAAAAATACAGTGACAGACATCTGTAAGAAAAGACGACAGGGCGGCAAAGTGCCTTTCAGTTCTCACCTTTAGTCATGTAAGATATCTTATTAAGTAAGTGTCCTTTCCTACTGATCTATGCATGATCTTGGACATAATAGTCTCGGTATATGCAGAAGCTATTCAAACTTGATGTGCCTCTCTGATAAGGAGTGGTAACGTAACACTGTACTGGTGATAGGAACCTGGGACACCTTGGAAATAAACGCTTCTTACAGGGTGACAGAAAATATAGAATGTTAGCCCCTCTGAGTAGAGTATCTGCCATTATGGGAAATATAAAGTGGCAATCATCTGTAAGAAAAGACAACAGGGCGGCAAAGTGCCTTTGAGTTTTAACCTTTAGCCACATAAAATATCTTATTAAGTAAGTGTCCTTTCCTACAGAGCTATAGCATTCTGCCTTACAAGTACATGGCTAAAAGTGTAGGGTTTAAAAGTTATATTTTGTAGACATAAAGATCTCTGAACACCTGTATACTGCTTTTAACCATCATGTTGCGCAGTCTTGGATGGGATTTACTAAGCATTTTCTCAAATGAGATGAAGTGAGAAGTAAATATTTATTTAGTCATGTCTGACACTCCGTTCCTTCTCCAGTGGACTGTGATTTGTCTGACCTCTCTGCTATGACCTGCCCATCTTGGTATAGCTCACAGCTTCATTGAAGGACACAAGCCCCTTCTCCGCTACAAGGTAGCCATCCATAAGGGGGGGGAGTAAATAGTGCATAGTAAATCAAGTGAACATGTGAGATGCACTAGAGATACTTAGTAAATTCTCACCTTAATGTAGTGGTTATCACAGCTCAGCTACATCACACAATATATTGGGACAAACTCTCAGATCCTAGTGGAACCACAAATTACAAGCGGAATGTTTATGAACTTTCTTCACTGTAACAATACATTGTAACTAAGTAAGTTAGTAAATAAAAGGAAAAAGCTTTTTGTTTTTTGTAGTTACAAGGAGTCATAGGGGGCTTGTGATTTATGGTCCTTTTAGGATTTGCAGACATGCACACTCAGGATCCTGCCAAGAGGCAAGCAGATGAAGGAATAACTTGTAACTTGTTTTAATTTTTAGTGCTCTGATAATATAGAGCAGTATTTACAAGTACAATGTCCCTTTAAATGTTTTTTTTTTTAATTTACAAGCTTCTAAAATAAAGTGAACCAGAGCAACATAAAAAATGTAAACAATTCATGAACAAAAAAAACATTTTAAACAGAAACAAATATTTTTGTTTAAAATGTATGCTACAACTCCTGTTTCAGACATTTGTGTGTGTTTTTTTTTTTAATATTGACAATTTGATTACCATATGTTAAAATAAATATTATGCAAATAGAAAAGGTTCATTAAATTTTTATACTTCAGCTTCTGGACTTTTCCTGTTGGCAAGCCACACGCCAACATTTTGTGAATTTCTTAGTGCTAGAGGTTAGGGTTTTGGGTTAGATTTAGGGGTTAGGGTTTATGGTTAGGGGTTAGGATTTTGGGTTAGTGTTTAGTGTTAGGAGTTAGATTTAGGAGTAAGGGTTAAGGTTTTGGGTTAGATTTAGGGGTTAGGGTTTATGGTTAGGGGTTAGGGTTTTGTGTTAGTGTTTAGGGTTAGGAGTTAGATTTAGGGGTAAGGGTTTTGGGTTAGATTTAGGGGTTAGGATTTATGTTTAGGGGCAAGGGGTTAGGGTTTTGGTTTAGTGTTTAGGGTTAGGAGTTAGATGTAGGGCTAAGGATTAGGGTTGTGGGTTAGATGTAGGGGTTAGGGTTTATGGTTAGGGGTTAGGGTAAGGTGTTAGATTTAGGGGTAGGGTTAGGGTTTTGAGTTAGGGTTAGGGGTTAGATATACGGTTTTGGGTTAGGATTTAGGGGCTAGGGTTTTGGGTTAGTGTTTAGGGTTGGGTGTTAGATTTAGGGGTAAAGGTCAGGGTTTTGCGTGTGGCCAGGTCCCAGCTTTTTTATAAACATTTTTTTGTAAAAGCATTGCAGGCGTTTATGTTGTGTTAAAGAGCCACTGTATTGCTGTATTTTAAGGAAGTGGCACTTCTTTCTGAAGAACGCAAGAAAAGATGCTATAAGCCAATGACATTTTTTTGAGAAAATCAGAATTTTTGAAACTTTGTTTATGAATCCATTTTGTGTTTATCACATCACTTCCTTCAAGCATGATGGTGTGTTTATGTATATATTAGTGAAAGGAGAAGTGGGTGAGGAGGGAACAAGGAAAAGACAGTTGGATCATATTGAAGTTGAAATTACATCCCCTCCTCATTACAGTCACGGAAGCAGGAAGTGTGTATTAGGAGATGCAACCACAGCTTCCACAAATATAAACACCGCTCTCACACATATAACATCCACCAAAGTATCATGGATCCCTCCAGGCTCCAGCAGAGATATTATAATGTATTGTCTTCTAATTAAAAACTAGGGTTATTGCTTTTTACCTACTTACTGTTGCCCTTAGTCCGATACATATATAAAAAAAAAAAATATATATATATATATATATAAAAAAATATGTTATATATATATATAAAGATATATATACATATACATATATATATATATATATATATATATATATATATATATATATATGTATAACTTGCTCTATATTGGTCATTTTAGCATCATTATCTCCCCCCCCCCCCTGAATATTCCTTAAAGGAATATGTAATTTTCCTGGATTATGAATGCATCTGGTAGAGAAGAAGTAAAAGCATATGAAAAAGAACAATTGCATGATATTTTACCAAAATAAACATTTAAACACTTACCTTGAAATTAGCAAAATCTATTGTAATTTCTGACAGTTTAAAATTAAGGTTAACACCCCCTTTAATTTGTTTTGGCCAATCCGGTTAGACGAAAGATTTGAGACATAGCACTATGTTAGTTGCTAAGGCAACACCACACAGCATAGTCAGGAAGCAGGGATGAGTCATATCCCAGCAGTGACAAGAGCAGGCAAATAGTGGGTTAATATTGCTCCCCGGATGCTGCATGCTGATTGTTTGGGAATCAGGAAGTTGTGTAGTCACCCTCTGGAGGTGTCAACACAATCATTAGAGGGATTTTTAGATATTAATAAAAATAAAATGTTTTATGAGATGTGATGCATACATATATATAGGCTGCTTTTTGACTTTAGAGTGCAGAAATGTATTAATTCGGCAAACCGAGATATCCATTTAATTCAAGGTCATTGTCACTGTCAGAGTTCCCTGTCATTATCCCCTGAACCACCTTGCCACTTTGGACTCTTATGTATGTGGTTGTGGATCTGGAATCAGTAGTTTTACAGTATGTTTTAAAGTTATTTAATATGTTATGTTATAATAATATAACGTCTGTCTGACTGAAGTGTGTCTGTGAGGTAAAGTAAGTTTTTTAATGCTCCCGACAGGAAAAGAGGGAGGTAACAGCTATCAGTGACTCTGAGAAACTGAACATGTATATGCAACAAGATATCTAGTAGAAGTTATATATATATATATATATATATATATATATATATATATATATATATACTAGCGACTTGCCCGACGACAATACAATTTGAAGCCATGGCAATGCTGTTTGCTACACAATGTAAGGCTTTTGCTCCTCTGAGGGCCTTCGGCGCTCATTTCGAGCCTCTCCCCTAATGTACTTCAAGTTTCCTGTTTTGCAAAGATCACCTTCGGCGCTCTTCGCGAAGACAGATATATACCGTATTTTTCGCCGTATAAGACGCACTTTTTCTTCCCCAAAACTGGGGGAGGAAAGTTGGTGCGTCTTATACGGCGAATATGCCTTTTGAAACTGCCTCTGTCCTCTTGATTTCACCCCAGCGCTTCCTACCAGCATCGCGTCGGCCGGTGCGTCCTAGTGACGTCACACACGCAACGCTGCAGTACACGTGGAGTGCTGGTAGGAAGCGCTGGGGTGAGATCAAGATGGCAGAGATCAGAAGGAAGGTGAGGATCAGGGGGATCAGGGGGGTCAGGGAGGATCAGGAGGGTCAGGGAGGGTCAAGGGCTCCCAAATGCTGCAGTATATGGATATGTATGTGTATGTGTGTGTGTGTGTATGTATGTATGTGTGTGTGTATGTATGTGTGTGTGTGTGTATGTGTGTGTATATATGTATGTATGTGTATGTATATTTATGTGTGTATGTATAGTTATGTGTGTATGTATATGTATGTATGTGTATCTATAAAGGTGAGGATCAGGACGGTCAGGGAGGATCAGGAGGGTCAGGGAGGATCAGGAGGGTCAGGGAGGGTCAATGGCTCCCAAATGCTGCAGTATATGGATATGTATGTGTGTGTGTATGTATGTGTGTGTGTATGTATGTGTGTGTATTTGTGTGTATATATGTATGTATGTGTATGTATATTTATGTGTGTATGTATATGTATGTATGTGTATCTATATATATATATATATATATATATATATATATATATATTTGTGTGTAATGTAGGTGTGTATCTGTGTGTAAAGTGTATTTGTGTTTGAGTGTATTTGTGTTTGATTCAGATTTTTTTTTTCTTGTTTTCCTCCTCTAAAAACTAGGTGCGTCTTATCTGCCGGTGCGTCTTATAGGGCGAAAAATACGGTAAGTACAATGTAAAATATAAAAATACATTTAGTACAGTGAATTGATAAATTAATATGAATCAAAAAAATTCATATACTTTACCTATTTATATTTAATATGCAGCAATCAATATCCTGAAGAGCTAACAATCTATTTGGATTTTCCTGCATCTGAAAATGTACAGTTCGAATGTTGATCATCTGAGGAGAAAGTGTCAGCAATGTGCCAAGTGTGCAGTGTAAATAAGCTGCGTGCGTGAGGCCAAACCGTTTCTGTAGGTGGGTAAAGTGCCATTTTAGAATCGTAATGTTATTATTTGCAAATTAGTGTTGTTAAATGGCAGTTTTTTTCTATGTGTTACTCGGCGAACATTTTCCGTCTGTTGTAATGGTACTTTTTGTATGTCCTACGTTCCTGGCTAACTCTTACGTGCCTGGCGGTTATTTGCGCACCTCTGTCTCCTTTAGCCTTGTTTTCATTTTTTTCGTCGCCCATTTTTTTCCTTGCTTAGCCAATTTTCGAGTGCCAAAACGCAGTAATTTCAGTTTAAATTTACGTGCAACCTCACTCCCAGGCGTCCTGGCAATTCCCCCGTGCTGTGTGTTATTTTATTTATTTATTTTTTCTTATTTTTGATTTCCGCGGTTCAGCCGTTAAATTAGTATTTTTGAGTCGTTCCTGGCTAACTCGTACGTGTCTGGCAGTGATTTGCGAGCTTTGGTCTCCTTTAGCTTTGTTTTAATTTTTTTCATCCGCCATTTTTTTTCTCGCTTTGACGAGTTTTGAGTCCCGAAACTTGGCAATCCTCCCTCCTAGGCGTACTGGTGTTCCTCTTTGATGTGTGAGAGTGGTTTTTTATTTATTTATTTTTCTTCTTTTTCGTGTTTTCTGATTTCTGTGGTTCAGCCGTTAAAGTCATATTTTTGCGGGGTCTTTTTTTTTGCCCCCGTGATTCCGAGGTAGGATTTTTTTTTTCTAAGTCCTGCGTTCCTCAACTACTTGCAGCCTAATGTTTTTAAATGCCTCATCAGCTCGCCTCACTTCGTGAGGCTCGAAGTAGCGCCTTTGGCGCTCATTTCAGTCTAAGTCCTGTGTGTTTCAATGCCTCAACTGCTCACCCCACTGCTGGCACTAGGGAGCTTCAGTTCATTAAAGGGTACCATGAATGTCAACATGTAGTGTGACATCCTGAAGCAGAGCATGATCCCCTCACTTCGGAGACTGGGCCGCAGGGCAGTATTCCAACATGATAACGACCCTAAACGTACCTCCAAGACGACCACTGCCTTGTTAAAGAAGCTGAAGGTAAAGGTGATGGACTGGCCAAGCATGTCACCAGACATAAACCCTAATGTGCATCTGTGGGGCATCCTCAAATGGAAGGTGGGTGAGGGCAATGTCTCTAACCAGCTATGTGATGTCATCATGGAGGAGTGGAAGAGGACTCCAGTGGCAACCTGTGAGGCTCTGGTGAAGTCCATGCCCATGAGGGTTAAGGCAGTGCTGGAAAATAATGGTGGCCACACAAAATATTGACACTTTGGGCCCAATTTGGACATTTCCACTTAGGGGTGTACTCACTTTTGTTGCCAATGGTTTAGACTTTAATGGCTGTGTGTTGAGTTATTTTGAGGGGACAGCAAATTTACACTGTTATACAGGCTGCACACTTACTACTTTACATTGTAGCAGAGGGTCATTTCTTCAGTGTTGTCACATGAAAAGATATAATAAAATATTTACAAAATGTGAGTACTCACTTTTGTGAGATACTGTAAATGTGTGTGTATTAAGACCTTTAGAGTAGAGGGTAGCTTCCTTTGTTCTGTACATATAATAAAGTGTGTGTATCCTCCTAAAAAGAGGGATGTAACAGCTATTAATGTCTGACTGGATTAATATACATATGGAATGAGATATCTTGAAGACATATGTATGTGTTAGCATTCATAGAGAAGATAATGGGGAAGTGGATGTTATGATGCTTTGCAGATGAATCATTGCCAATGGCTGTATTAGCAATTTATACAAAACCCAGAAGACTCACAGACGGTTACAGAACTTTATCAGTTCAAGTTTAATTATACATCTATACACATTTATTAGACCTGTTGTGAATTACAACAGCAGTAGAAGCCGTTCAAGCACCTCTTGTACAAATGAAGTATCCTATAAGCTCATCCTGTGTGTTCATGTTTTTAAATGCTATATTAATACAAGGGGATTTTAGAGACATCAGCTGCATTGGTCAAGAGATCAAAAAAGAACCTGAAAAATCTGCTGGGTAGGTTTGGCCATAACAGCTTTATCAAGCCCGACTGATAAAAAACAAAAAACAGATTGTAATATGCCCCTAACCTGTTGTGGCTCTGGTGCCTTTAAAAGATCACCATAATATCCCAATGACAGGAGCTAGAGGAGATACTGATCAAAAATAAAATTCATATTCAATGATTTCAAAAATCTTTTTTAAGTAATGAGCCTGGTTTCAAAGATCAGACTCAACTGCTGCTGGATACACACAGTATGGGGAGATGGTGTTGCCTAGCAGGCAGTGCTAACTTTTCAGGCACCAGGTGTAACCCAAAAAGTGATCTAAACCTTCTTGTTAATGTTATTTCCCGTAGCAGCAAGCTTTTGCTGTGACAGCAGCCTATGTAAGTTCATTGTCTTCTGATCAAATTACATTGTTCATAAAGTTTTGCCTCTCGGCTTTACCTTTGCCTCCTTGATGACCATATAAGGGTGGAGGCAATCAACTGAACTGAAGGTTACATCTTTAAACTTTTATTGTAAATTTAATATTGAGTGTTCTATTATAGATTAGGAATTATCATAATGATAAATGAATAATTATAACAACAAGCTCCTTTTGTTCAATTGTTACAGAGGTGCGTGATACATTTTATTTAAAGGTATATGCAAGGGAGCTGGGTTATGAATGCATCTGACAGACAAGAATTTATAGTGCCTAAAAAAATGTTTTTGCATGAAAAAATTCCAAAGAAAACAGTTAGCCTAAAGTTTGCTGAATTCTTGCATTTGCAAACTGTTTTCTCTTAATGTTGACACCCCCAGAGATTCCCGGGGAATATTAGCATAAATAATACATTGTATCGTTTTGGCCTGGGGATTGTGCAGGCATGCTCAGTTAGCACTTGAAGTCTTCCCTACTGTAGGAAGTCACATGATTTCAGACACTTTCCTTTCCTTTAGCCAATCAGCAGCTTTTATATAGGGTACAATTTTTTAATGAAGTACCCGATATGCACAGTGCCATTGCTGGGGGTGTCTACATCACCCCCAGGACATTTACATTGGCACAATAAGCTAAATTAGCTGAGGAGTTCGATCTGAACAATAATTCATGATTGTACCTAAGACAGAAGGGGTGTAATTTATCTTATTACATTTTCTAAAGCAAATATAATGTATATATGTGTCAGTAATTTGTTGTTATTTAGTTGATCAGTCGTGTCCTACCCTCTGTGACCCTATTGACAGCAGCAAACCAGACACAATTATGTATCTGGTTGTGCTTATCCATAAGGTTATCTTTGCAAAGATACTGGAGTGCTTGCCAGTTATTTCTCCAGCGTACCGCGATATGTCTGACCTCTCTGCTATGACCTGCCCATCTTGGATGACCCTACATGGTATAGCTCATAGCTTCATTGAGGTACACAAGCCGCTTCACCACGGCAATGTAGCAATCCAAAAGGGGTCATTTATTAGGATAAATCATTATCCTAAATAACAAATTCTTTATATGGTGAAATAAATGTGAACATGTATATTCTACTGTAGCGTAGGAGTAAAAAATATATGGTTTTATAACCCAGGGTTGTTTAAAAAATAACTCATCTTCTAATGTATTACTTTTATATACAATTATGCTGCTGTGGAAACTGCCATTTCAGTTTCTAGTGATCTAAACTTGAAGGAGCCATTGAATATCTTATATCTTCACATGGGGAAATGTGGCATATGCAACTGCCAGTGCATTCACTAGTTCTAATGCAAACATTATTAGTTTACAAGGGCATGTCTGAGACAGACTGCAAGAAAAATTGTGTTTTTTCTTAGGTAGTTTATTTTAATAGTAAAAACAGAGTAACTTCTATATCCTTTTACGGGGCTGTTGTAGTGATCAAGCCTTTGGTGCTTAATTTGATTACATAGTAACTGATTAGCAATAAAATTAGAAAATAAAGAAAATAAATTCAGTGTAGCTTTTAAAAATAACATCTTAACGTTACTAGTTTAAAAGACTAGAAGAACTGCTTCTCTCCACCCTCTAATAGTTGTTCAGGAAGTTGGAGGATTTGCTAATGAAGAGGATCTCATATTTTCCTGATGAAGTCCTATAGTGGGTGAAATGTGTGGATACTTTGCTACAGTGATTGCTTGTACCTTGACTTCTTGGTAATGCGAATGCTAACATATTCAGGTCATCTAGAAGCTTACTAAGAACCAAGAGCTGCAGCTATCAACTGGACAAACTAAAGGATTACCTAAAAACAGGGCCCTCAACAATAAATGAGGAATCTTAATTTATTAGATGAGTGCTTTATAGTAAAGTAATCTGTTTACCATAGGGGTGATATGATTATCTACATATATTGTAAGCTTTTTTATTGACCCCCAAGGGGTGCATATAGAAGTCGGAAGGTGAGCCAGGAATTATTTTGCACTGGGGACCACCATTCATTAGTTCCACCACTAAACATGTGCCTCATTTCTACCTAGCTCAGGGTTGCCTATCTAATTGTATTGACAGTTCAAGGTGTCTTCTACGGCTACTGCCATGAAAGAGGCAGATGAAAACTCCTATGAGGACAGCCTCCGTGGCAGTTCGTCTCCCACGCACTGGACACCTATAAGGAGGTGGTGAGAAGCACATGTGTTGAAGACAGACAAGTTGTCTAATTAGTGCATCGAAGCTATTAGTATTCAAGAGCTATGTATTTGTATAAGACTATGGAACAAACCGTCCTGAATATTTCAGGAATTATTCATATTATAAACAAAATGGCTAGTACAATGTACAACCAGTTTTCATGTTAAGTATAACTTTAACTATTTTAGAGCCCCTTTAAAGACCAAACTTTAAATTATCGTGGAAATATTTAATCCAAAATACTGTAAATGTAATGTATTTTCCAATTATTTTTTATAAATAAGAATCCCGTATGTTTCTGTCGCCTAAAATAATTAAAGATTGAGAACAGCTATAGAATGTAATGGCTATTGTCCTTTTGTGAACACAATATGCACATTTAGATCTCAGGGGTAAAATTATCATTACATTTCCAAGTGTAAAATGGGATTCAATATAAAAAAAATGGTGTAGAATATTTAGTGGTCGATCGTTTGTTATTTTATTATTTTTTTTACCAGTTTATTGCAATCTTTAATGTAATTATTGAGGTTGAGTTTAACAACCAAGATAAAAAATAAATAGGAAAAGCTGTAACAAGTACTGATCCTAGGTTACTTAATGACTTGTTCTATCCTCTGTGTATCTTCGGGATGCTGTTGATGAGCTTTAACAAACAGGACGCTTATATTTTAATTAAAGGGAATTCCTTCCGGGCTAGTTTGGAAAGCAGCCAAGAGGACAATCTAAATCTACCTTCCTACAGCAAATTTATTAACTGTGTGGTATATTTTGAACAGACTGCAAGAAAAAAACACTCTGGGGGTAATTTGATTTGTTTACCCAGCAACCATATTTAAATGAAGTCAGTGCGGTGTATTGACTAAACATCTCAAGTACATCTGACTTCACTCCATGATTTACTATGCACTATTTTTTCTATAGGGAAAAATAGGCCTTCTCACTTCACCCCAGCCCTTCTCATCGCACCGAAGCCCTTCTCACCTCACCCCAGCCCTTCTCACCTCACCAAAGCCCTTTTCATCCCAGACCTTCTCATCTCCTCCCAGGCCGTCTAACCTCATCCTAGGCCTTCTCACCACATCAAGCCCTTCTCATCTCAGACCTTCTCACCTTATCTCAGTTCTTCTCATCTCACCCCAGCCCTTCTCACATTATCCCAGACCTTCTCACCTAATACCATCCCTTCTCACCTCAACCCAGCCCTTCTCACCTCATCCTAGACCTTCTCACCTCATCCTAGACCTTCTCACCTAACTCCAGCCCTTCTCACATCACGCAGCCCTTCTCACCTCAGCTTTTTTCACCTCACCCCAACACTTCTTACCTCATTTTAGCCCTTCTCAACCCAGCCCTTCTCACCTCATCCCAGCCCTTCTCACCTCATCCTGGACATTCTGACCTCATCCCAGCCCTTCTCACAATACCTAGCCCTTCTCACATCATCCCAGCCCTTCTCACATCACCCCAGCCCTTCTCATCTCAGCTTTTCTCACCTCAGCCCTTCTCACCTCACCCCAGCAATTCTTACCTCATTTTAGCCCTTCTCAACAATGCCCTTCTCACCTCATCCGAGCCCTTTTCACCTCATCTCAGACTTTCTCACCTCATCCCAGCTCTTCTCACAATACCCAGCCCTTCTCAACTCATTCCAGCCCTTCTCACCCCAACTCAGATGCACCCAACGTGCTACAGTCCATAATGTCGCAGACCATGGGACTAAACAACAAAATGTACTGTAATATTTTTTGGGTCATAGTCCATAAAACATACAAAACTTTCAGCAGTAAGCAAAATTATACTGGAATAATACATTATTTTTCCTTAAAATCGATTATTTTGCTTAATAGACTGACCCCAAATCCTGCATATTGGATGTGGCAGTGCTACCCAGTATACACAGCTTGAGAGTGGCATTTGGACACATATGTATTAAAGCTTTGGCTGCTTTAAATTATTGCAATTAATCCTAATACCAGAGCAGCCAGCGACACGTTGATCCCGGCCATATGGTTGGCCTCCGATTGATGGAATCAGGTGGGTGGGATCTGCTTTCTTGTAGATCTGATGTACCATGTGGAGCTTAGATAATCATATTGTGAGTGGGAACACATTTCATGCACAATGTTCTGTTCTAGTAGACCAGGCTGTTTCAGACGGATTTTGTGTCATTATTTCACACTGCCAAATATTATTATGGACCAGATTATTAGTGACACAAATAAATGGAATTAAGTTGTGATATGTTTTGTAGTTTTAGTTATTTAGACAGGTGATATTTGACTAAAAGAAACATTATAGTTTGGTGACAACTTCACATGTTTGCAAAGTATGTAACAAATATCAATATCAGCCGATATGCAAGACAGGAGAATAAAAGTCAGTAAATGGAGGGCCTTGGGTCCTTTCCTGTTATGATTACTCCAGCACACCGCCAGCACAGGCTGCTGCAGTGGTGGTGAGCTCCGGCTAGATGTTGCTGTCACGATTTTGCTGCCAATGTCAAAGATTTAGTGTTATGGGGTGAGGGTAAGGGTTAGGGGAATGGTTCAAGCTTGGAAATTGTGTACGATCTCAGGAGCACTTGCAGACAGTGTACAACTTCTGCAGCGCAATCTAGCAGCTCCTTGCAGCCACTGCTAGGGGACTCCTTACAGAAATGATCCTGGCCTTTTTGCAAAATAATTCCCCCCTCCCTTGCAACCTCTCTATATATGGTAGGTGTTAGGTAGGTCAATAAATAAAAAGGCAAAAATAAATTAGGTGGTCAGACTTTCTATTATGTGCAAGATAAATTAAAGCAACTAAAAATATAGAAAATAAAGCAATAGATATATTTAGTATTTCTCCATTGTTTCTCGTCCTGCATCTTTCCCAGCACTGTATGTATGTGATTCATAGTGAAAGGATCGGGCAGCAAGCTGTGCTGCTTGTTCTTGCATCTTCAGATGCACTACAACTCAGGCCATTTAAACAGTATTGCAGCCAATAACAATTGTTTGGGCTGCAGAGCATATGTTGCTGTTGGCTGCAATGCTGATTATAGGGGTTGGTTGCAATACATCTAAAGATGAAGCAAGCCGCATAATTTTCTAACCTAGACTTGAAAAATGTTTCTCACAATTTATCCCTGTGTAATTCAAATTTTCTTTTTGTATTATTAAGCAGCATAGGCATAGGGATTTTAAGTTAAAGACACTTTTTAGGCCATATTTGTTTTATATAAATGTTTTAACAAGATGATATAATTAATTTCATCGTCCTCTACGTATATGTCATATAAATTGTACACTTAACTTACTTCTTAGAAACCCCCCAAGTAACACCCTCCTTTCTTCCTGTTCTTGCTCATGAGAGCTGCCATGTTTCACGACTGTGACTAAAGGCTACACCCACAAGGAGAGTCTTTACATTATAAGCATATCATAAAGCTCAAAAGCACAGCATGTCACTGTCTGCTTGCTAACAGGTGAGATACAGCCCCTCCCCTGTGCACGTGGATTTGGTTGTTATTGTTTAGTCCTTCAGTTGTGTTCGACTCTCGGTGACCCAATGCACAGCAGCATGCCAGGCACAATCATTATGTCTCTGGTTGTGCTTATCCATAAGGTTTTCATGGCAAAGGTACTGGAGTGGGTTGCCAGTTTCTTCTCCAGTGGGCTGTGATTTATCTGACCTCTCTGCTATGACCTGCCCATCTTGGGTGACCCTAAATGGTACAGCTCACAGCTTCATCGAAGTACACAAGCCCCTTCACAACAACAAGGTAGAGATCCCCAGGAGGCATATAAACAAATATATATATTTTTTTTTTTGGGGGGGGGGTTGTAGCTGTGGAAATCCATCCAGCATTGAGAGAGAAAAAGAAGAGATGGGGCAGATCCAAACAATAAGGATCTGTAACCCTGACATTTTCTTAGAAGTAAGTTGTGTAAGATGGCACCCTATGTGAAAGTTACAAGGTGTAAAAGGGGAGGCTCCAGAAGGTGAGAATCTGTTTCTCTGGGGTCTTCTTAAAAGTAAGAGAAGTGAAAATTGTATATCATAATTGCATTGTAACATGGTGATATATGACAAATATTGATGTAGTAATCACAATCAGTATGACAATCACTGTCTGAACCTTATCATCTATGTCTACACTTGGGGGGGGGGGTTCTAGGACTATACATGCAATAAAGACATTCTGGATCAATTAAAAAATTATTCAACGTGATTTCTCACCCTAAATTTGATAATGCAGAGTACAAATAATAATTTCAGTGTCCCTTTAAATGTCTTTTTAAATTTTCCACAAAATAGTTAATTTACAAATCAACCATCTTCAGTTTTCATATTTTTGGTTAAAAATATTAATCAAGTTCTACTTTATGAAAAAAAAAAACGTGCATGCATTGCAATGTTCCTTAATAATTTAATTAATTCTTGTACAATCAGAAAGAGCTAAACACCTATCCTGAAAGTTACACGTTTAAAGGAATATTTAGGTTTCCTGGGTTATGGAGCATCAGATAAAGGAGAATCAGTAGTGTTTGAAAACATTTTATTGCATGAAAAAATAGGAAAATAAACATTATTAAACTTACCCCAAAGTTTGCTAAATCTCTTGAGTTTGCTAGCATTTGAGTTAACACCCTTGAAAATCCCTGGTAAATTAGCATAAAATTTACCAAAAATTCATAATTTGTTTCGGACAATCATAGGCAGCTAATACATTGTATCAATCAGTGATGGCAGTTTGTGCAGAAAGGAATCATGGGATGTGTTATCCCCTGCACAAGGAAGAAAGGAGGAGTTAGACATTGCTCTGTAGATCTACATATTGTGCTGCTCAATGCAATGTGTGTGTCTGATAAAGGCAGCATGTGTTAGATTAGAGAAAGGTAAAAACAGGGAAACTTCCAGATACCTTTAATTACTTTGAAACCATAGATTTGTAGAATAAGTAAATGCATCTTCAGTTTTACTCAAGTTAGTTTATGTCAGGCTTATTTACTGAAATAAAATCATGAAACATACATTCTTGGCATTTTACAAGATTGCATTATTTTGTTTACTTATTTCTAATAAGTAACAGTGTTTATCTTGAATTTTTTATAGCAATATCACAATATAACAAAATGAATCCTGTAAATCAGTCTACATATTTTACTGGTACCCTGGCTAGGAAAGTGTTAACTTTCAGTGCCAATTCCAATTACCAATCACCAATCAATATCCCAGCTTAGGGATCCCATTGTGTGCCTGATCATAAATGTATTGGTCCAGGGTCTTAGTAAAAAGTCTTTTCCATCCCATTCTGGTTTCCTAGCACCTTTATGGGTTCCCTGGTGGTCCAGTGGTTAGGATTTGGTGCTTTCACAGCTGTGACCTGGATTTGATTCCAGTCAGGGAACTAAGAGGTCACACCACCCTGAAACCAAGCAGGGTTGGGCTTGGTCAGTACTTGGATGAGAGACCACCTAGGAATACTAGGAGCTGTATGACAGGGCCCACTAGAGAAGGAACTGGTAACCCACTCTAGTATCTCTGCCATGAATACCAAGTGGGATCAGCATGGTGTGTTATGGTCCATGAGGTCACGGAGAGTCGGACATGACTGAACAACGCAAACACACACAGCACCTTTATGTTGTTTCGTACCCTTAGTTTTGTGATGTCTTTCCCAGGATGTCCAGCTAGACCTAGCTTCCTGTATCCCTGGAGTAATTATTTTCATGTCCATTTAAAAGGGTGTATTTTTTACATTGTAAAAACATGTTGTATATTTCCATGTATACCTCATAAGAGTGTATATGAAATTCAGCGCTGCAGTGGTCATTTCAAGGAACACTGTCACCCTAAAGAGCAATACGACTCTGTATACATTGTACTCCCCTTCTGGATCACTATCTTGTCATGGTGAAGGGGCTTGTGAACCTCAATGAAGCTGTGAGCTATACCATGTAGAGCCACCCAAGATGGGCAGGTCATAGCAAAGAGGTCAGACAAAACACGGTCCACTGGAGAAGGAACTGGCAACCCACTCCAGTATCCCTGCCAAGAAAACCTTATAGATTAGACAACCAGACTCAAGATGTGCCTGGTGAGCTGCGGTCCATAGGATCATGGAGAGTCGGATACGGCTGAATAACGAAACAACATTAACAAATACATTGTACTGCCTGAGATGATCAGCTTTGTTTGTTATACTCATTTAGGCTAATTTTACTTGATAATGGTGGAGGAGGAAACCTAACTGAATGGAGACATTGGTAACACTGGGTCAGACACTTACAGCCTTATTAAATTGTGATTTGGCCAATTGAATAGGGCTCTATATAAGCACAGAGCATATTTTTTTTAGTTAGTGAAGACCTCGCTTTTGGATAGAAGTTCACTAACTAAAAACTTCTGTAAAAAAATATGCTCTGTGCTTATATAGAGCCCTATTCAATTGGCCAAATCGCAATTTAATAATGCTGATAGACTGTGATTCAAATCACAGCTAATTAGTATAATGGAATCTCTTTTGTATAATAATGCAGCACAAACCATACTGAATATCTATAAAACTATTTCCTCTAGAGAAAGCAGCAAATACAATATATAGACAGTTTTTCATGATGTTTAAGAATAATTTACACTTGATTAATAGTGTCATATAATTCTGATTATATATGGATATCTTTCAGGGCCCCCTCTGGATCTCTACCTTGGGGTGAAGGAACTTGTGAACCTCAATGAAGCTGTGAGCTATACCATGTAGGGTCACCCAAGATGGACAGGTCATAGCAGAGAGGTCAGGAACTAGCAACCCACTCTAGTATATTTGCCAAAATAACCTTATGGATAAGTACAACCAGACACAGGATGTGCATGAAGCGCAGCTGTTCATGAGGCCACAGAAAGTTGGACACGACTGAATGACTAAACAACAATCTTTCAGGTCTGTCTGTTTCAGCAAATAAATGAGATTTTCAAACTGAGCTGTAATCATGGCAGGACATAGCTGCCTCTGCTTCCAACCCACACTTTATTTGCATATGAATACTCCTCTACAGCAGGAGGGAAGGTGATCGGCACAAAGGAACTGGCAGCAGGTAGGGAGGGAACACGAACAGGAACATCACACACACATTCAAGTTTTATATTCAAAGTGTCAGTAACACAAGAGGTGGAAACTTTGTACGACACAATCTAAATGCTGTGCACATCCATAGCTCATCTCTGATCCAAGAGTTCTTATTGATACGAGATGCACGGGTAATACGTGTTTATATTCTTAGCCTACACATTGAGTGATACCAACGTTATAAAAATGTTAAAGGGATATGGAAGGTTCCTGGATGTTACAAAGACATATAATATCCCTGGGTATCTATTTACTGTTATGTACTTTATTTTATTAAGAAGGGCCTATATCCGCTTAAAATTAAACAAATATTATCAACTTTAGTCTGCCCTCTACAGCTCATGAAGACACAGACTCCACTGTACTTGTAGTGCTGTGTCTCATACTAATTAATCAATGACCAACTCTCAGCAATGTTCTGCTGAGGCATGATCCTTAATAGACTAGGACATTACACTACACATCTAGCTCTACAGAGTCTGTGTCTACATGTGTCGCAGTGGGCAGACTCATAAAGGTAATATTTGTGTGGGGCAGTAAAAAGAAAAAAATAAAGTACATAAATATAAATAGATGCGGGCCTCGCGATAAGTGCTGAAGGTGCTCATCGCAAGGCCCGAAAGTTACGGGTTTAATGGGGGCTGCAATGAGAACCGTACATGACTGGCTTGAGGGGTGGAGAGGCTCCAAACGGCTTAGTAGATTCAGGCTTTAATGGGTCGCCATTTTTTTCAAGCCCGTAACTCGGAAGCCATTGGGAGACCGCCAAACAAAAACTTACAACCTCACACATAGCACAGGGAGAGATGCAGGGAGTCTGTAAGTGAGGTTGCAAGCTAATTTGAGTTTTAATTGGCGTTTTGGGAGGTATGGAAACGGCTAAGCGAGGAAAAAAATGGCAGTTTTAAAGCCGTAACTTTTTTCAAGCCAGTAAATCGGAAACACATTTCAGGCTTGGGGAAAATTAACAATTTCCCAAGCCTACAAATGGTTTCACACCAGTAAATGTAAACAGGAGCACAGAGGAGTAGAGGGGGGAGAAAGACACAGGGGAGGGGGGAGAGGGTGGAAAGAGACACAGGGGAGGGAGTGGGGGGGGAGACACAGGGGTAAGAGAGGGGGGAAAGAGACACAGGGGAGGGAGATTAGGGGGGGGGGACCCAGGGGCGAGAGAGGGAGCAAAGAGTCACGGGAGGGAGAGAGGGTGGAAATATTACCTTTATGGGTCTGCCCACTGCGACACATGTATACACAGACTCTGTAGCAATAGATGTGCAGTGTAATGTCCTAGTCTATCAAGGATCATGTTTTAGCAGAATATTGCTGAGAGTTGGTCATTGATTAGTTACAGGGGAGGGAGAGGGGTGGAAAGAGACACACAGGGGAGGAAGTGGGGGGGGGAGACACAGGGGTGAGAGAGGGGGGAAAGAGACACAGGGAAGGAAGATAAGGGGGGGGGGGGGAATCCCAGGGGAGGGAGAAGAGGCAAAGAGACACAGGAGGGAAAGAGTGGCAAGAGGCCCGAAAGTTGCAGGTTGGTCGACACCTGCAATGAGCCGCAAAGACGCTCATTTTGGGGCTCGCGATGAGCGGTGAAGGCGTTCATCACAAGGCCTGTAAAGTAGAGGGAGGAGAGGCTCGCATTGTGTGGCAAACAGCATTGCCAAACAACAAATTTTATTGCTGTCATTTTTGAAGGGCAAGTCGCTAGTATTATATACCTAGTAACATCCCAGAACCTTCCATATGCATTTAATGATTTTGGAACAGGGTTATGGCGTGAGAAGGATGGGGGTGACAATGAGAGGAAGAGGATGGTGATCTCCACATCTCCTCAAATGTGTGGCAGTCCAATAACGATTCTACCAATTACTGATATTACTGATTATGTGCAGCTCCTAATTAATTTAAGTACTATAATATACTGAGATGTGGAAGGAAGGTGGATGTGAGGAGGTGGGTAATAAGAGAAGGACAGATGGAAAGATGATAGGGCGGGATGATGGATTAGTTTGTCCTTCCTGCATTTCCCAAGCTGCCATCTTTTCTTTGTTGTTCAGTCAAATCTCTTTGTGACCCTTAACAGATTTTCTTGGCAAAGATACTGGAGTGGTTTGCCAGTTCTTTCTACAGTGGACTGCAATTTGTCTGACCTCTCTGGTATGACCTGCCCATCTTGGATGACCCTACATGGTATCGCTTACAGCTTCTTATACCCACAAGTGTGCACACAAGTGATGGAGCAATCTAGCTGATTTTAGTGGCTCTAAATCAACCAATTGCAGAATATACTGTCGATTTCTTTACTTATTTTAAAAATCTATATATATTGATTGTTATTATGGAGTTATGGCATTTTTTACAAACATTTTATAATTTGTTAAATGGGCTCTCAGGGAATTGTTTTAATTAAGTTACTTAATTAATTGTATCCTCCTAAATGTAATAATCATATATAATTTACACTTCACTTTCTTCAAGGTGGTCCCCACAGAAACAGAATATCACCTTTTGGGAACTCCCATTTTCTTCCTTTTCTGTCTCATATAAGGTGCCATATTTCACAGCTGTGACCTTCTTAGGATAAACAAAGAAAATAAGACTAAATCAAGGGGGTAAGGATTAAAATGTTTAATCACTCCCCACCCCACTTTAGTTTTTAACTTTCTGTGGGTTGTGATAGATTTTTTCCTCTTTTCCACTATGTATTTAATTGTTTAATTGTTACCATTTTTAGGGATTTGTCCTGAATTTTTTTTTTCTGCCTTGTAATCATGTTCTTTTATTACGGCATAATATATATATTTTATGATACAAGTATCTTGGACTGTTTTTAACATATTTTAAAAATTGAGACAGATACAAATACCAACATAATCTTGTAATCTTGTAAAAATATTATGTGTGATTTTGTTGCACTTTTCTTTTTTACTTTTATTAAATTCGTAACACCTTAGATTTCTGTACAGAATATTTTCTTTTTTTATGATACTTTGCTGATGAGTATATGTAAAATAATGTCAGATGAGATTCGAACTTTTGTATATTTTTGTAAGTAATTACTAAATTTGTGTTCACATTTTGGCATCTAACACAAGTTAAAAAACATATGTTCTGCTCACAATTCAGAGAAATACACTTATTGCACTGGGAAATTGTGTAGGGACATGCAAATGTTTCCGCAATGCATGTTCAATCTTCAATCCAATACCACTTTATATATGGCTCCATTAAAGGCATATGCTTGCTGTATTATACAGCTTTAAAGCATAACATAGGATGGATTATGAACAAGTTAGGAGACCTATCCACAGATTGCACTGTTTCAATCAAGGGCAACTTAATTCAGCACCGTTTAGGCCACATAAAAGAAAAGATCTCTTAAAAACATGTTGAAATACTTTTTTTTTTTTTTTAAATATGTTCTTTTTTCACAGATTTATAAATTAAATATCTGTTTACATGGAGCCTCTGACATGCCCCAAGATACACTCACAGCAACTGCTCCTTGCCGTAAGCACAAGCAGACAGAGTGTTAACCCTTCACAAATTCATCTGTGCGGGCAAATAACTGCTGGAATCTACTAAAAAAGACAGCTAGGGGTTAACTTGTCCTGCTGTATTCCTGAAGTTCAGTGAAAACTGAACTCATGGAACTTCACCGGCCCAGCAGATGTTGTTAATCATGGAACAGTCAGGAGTCTGTAAAAAGACCTCAGACCATAGTTTTTTAGGTGTTATTAGTGTAATTAGAAAAAACAATAGATCATTTTAACATAGAATCTTGTGCTCTTTCACACCATGAAGAGCACTTATAGTGAGGTAAATAGCCCTTTAAATGGATCTCATTATTGTAGGGTTGGTACATAACTCGTGATATAGATTTTTTTGTATGTGAAATATTTAGAGCTGTATGAATCTTTTATTATTCTATATATTACTCATGTTTTGCCTTAAGGTCAGAATGATGCAAACTGAAAAGAATTCAATGCTCCCACACTTGTTATTTATTTATTCTCTAAGAACACACAGTAACAAACATCTCTAAGTCTCTATCTACAATTTGGTGTCACCTTGTGGACAGTTGGATGGTGCTGTTTGCAAACTGAATCCTCCATCTTCTTGTCAGCTCTAAAAAAAAATATCTTTTTTCTGAACTGTTATAAATGCATCTCTGCCAATAATGAACAACCGCAATCCTAAATTTATGTAAAATATATTCTTCTGAGGAACTGCACTTGAAAATAGACTAAAAATGCTAACTTTATTTTTTTATATACAATAATTTTGCCATGGAATGAAACAGGCCTTTAGAATGAACAAAAAAGATGTAACAGAGAGTACAAGGAAAGCAATAAGGCAGCAAAAGGGATATTAGACTGGCTAAAACAGAAAATGACAAGTTAGTTGCAAAGCAAATTAAAACTAATCCACTAATTTCTTTTAAATATATTAATGGAAAGAAGGCCTGGAAGGAAGCTATAGGAACATTACAACGTGACACAGGCCGTCTGATAATTAGTGACCAGGAAAAGGCAGATGAGCTAAATAGTTTCTTTTCTGCGGTATACACAAGGGAGATACAAGTGGTTGGGACACAGCAACATAATGGGGCTACACTACCTTCACTAAATAATTGGTGAACACAGGAAGAAATCCAAAAGAGGTTGTAAAAAATAAATGTTAATAAAGCCCCGGGTCCTGATGGAACCAAGGGTACTGAGGGAACTGGGTTCTGTAATAGCCAAACCATTATATTTAATTTTTCAAGATTCACACAACACAGGGTCTCTACCAGATGACTGGAGAAAAGCTGATGTAATACCTATATTTAAGAAGGGAGCAAGAGCAAATCCAGGGAATTATAGACCAGTAAGCCTCACTTCTGTAGTGGGAAAGCTTTTAGAAAGGATAATAAGGGATAACATACAGTAATATGTCTATTGAAACAGGATTATAAGTAGGAGCCTACATGGATGTATGAGGGATAGGTCAAATCAAACAAATCTAATTAGTTTTTATGAGGATGTTAGTAGGATCTTGGATCAAAGCAACTCAGTTGATTTAGTCCATTAGCTTTTGCTTAATATGATATATATATATATATATATATATATATATATATATATATATATATATATATATGTATATATAAATAATCAGAGCATTGCAGTATAAAGTAAAACATTGGAACAATGAGCTTTCGAGATATGTAACTCTCTTTATCAAGTCAAAAGCAATACTTAAGTATTGCTTCAGACTTGATAAAGAGAGGTACATCTCTTGAATGCGCGTTGCTCCAATGAATCATTAAACTTATGGTGGGTTGAAGAATGATACAAGCCCTCCACCGTACAGAGAGAATACTAAAAATATGATTTCCGTGGTCCTGTAAGACTTTGTTATTTCAAGGTGAAGGTGCTTTGAATTTGTTAGGATTATGGGTCTGGGGGAAAGGCAGGTAGAGTTCAATCACAAGTGTTGTCACAAAGTAGAATTCAGGCAGGCATGCAATATACAGTGTTTGGCAAGGAAGAGGAGGCTGGGTCTGGCAGATCCAAGGATCCCTAAAACTATTTCTACTTTGGAGCCATAAGTACTTATATGTATGAACATATAAGAGATAAAGACTTTTATTGGTAGGAGTGATGGGAAGATGTGTGTTGGGTGGTCCAGCTGCTCTTCCAGGGGGGTCTGTAGGAGGCTGGGTGATGGTGCATGCTGCTGTCTTTTAAACAGACCTATGGGTCAGAAGTTAGAGGCATATGTAAGTGAGCTGGATTATGAGTGCATCTGAGAGAGGAGAATTAGTAGTGTATGAAAACATACCAAAATAAGCAGAGGGACACATAGAAATTTCCCATTGACGTATTTACCATTGTGCATATGGTGCAAAACTACAAATGGTGCAACTGAGGTTTCACAAAAAAGATGCCCCCATACTATATAATATGTATCTTGATTATATATATATATATATATATATATATATATATATATATATATATATATATATAATATTAATGCAATATTATAAGGAATTCTTCTATTCATAAATCAGTCCTCTGATTTAAAAAAAAAAGTATTGTGAATCTGTTACGTACCTCACAAACAAGTGCGTTATTTATTGAACTGCAGTGTTTTAAAAAAAAAAAAATATGTATTAAGTTTAATTTGTCTCCTAATGCATTTTATACTCATGTCATTAACACATTTAACATACTGTATGACTTATTATCAGGTGCTAATATGAAAATGAACAGAGTGAAATTATGGGCTTTATATTACTACTAGCGAATTGCCCGTCAAAAAATGACGGCAATGAAATTGTAAGGAAGCTCATGGTGTTTTGTGTCTACTACTGAAATATATAATACAATTAATAAATGAATATACTTTACCTATTTTGAAGCTGGCAATCTGTTTTGATGTTGCTGCAGCATTAGTGGTGTGGAGCTGCTGTGTAAGCGTGATGAATGTGTGAAGTGTAATAGTGTGCGTGCGTGAGACGAAACCGTTAGCGTAGTGGTGTACTTCCGCATTGTCGTAAAATGGCGGGTAATGTGTGGTATGCGTCTTAACGGAATATCCGTAGGTCGTTTGTATATTTTGCGTGTTTCTTGTGGTGTTTTGCGTGTTTAGAGTGCTGTAGCCTCGTTTTCGTTTTGTTAGGCGGCCATTTTTTCTCTCGCTTAGCGAATTTTTTAGTGTTCAAACTGTTTTATTTTTAGTTAAATTAAGGTGTAAGTTGTTTTTTTGAGGTCCTGGATGCTTCCTCTTGCTGTAGGTAAGCTTTTTATGTATGTGCTGTGTGTATTTATTGTGTTTTGAATTTTGTAATGTTCGCGAGTTGCGTCCGATTGTTGCGAGGTCGTAATGTGTGGTAACGTGTCTTGTATGTTGTTTGCGTTGCGAGGTAAAGTTTGCGAGGGTCGTAGTTGGTGTGTCGTGTTGTTTGCCTTGCGACGTAAAGTTTGCAAGGGTCGCAGTTGCTGGCAAGGAGCGCCTTCGGCCCGCAAGCGTGAGCAACGGCTCTGGCTGGCTCGCCTGCTCACAACTATATATGTGATCATTATTCTCTATTTGGTGTTTTTTCACCTGTCAAAATTATGTTTGTTTTATCCAGAGCTCAAATGAATTGTTAGATCTACTGATATATATACCTTACTAACTAAAGTAATCAATTAATTAATTAATGAACTGCAGTAAACTTCCCTGGATTTATGGATATCGCTATGGAGATTTTGACAAGCTATCTAGTTTCTTTATTGGCTGCTTACCTGTTAAATTTAAGTTAGTTAACCTTCTCTGATGCAATTCTATATAAGTAGTTTACTTGCTTAAAGGACATTTGTATTAATTGTTTTTTATTTATTTGTATTTCTTTTGAAGAACTACTCTTAACAATAGGCAACATTTTTTTAGAATATATAACAAAAAAAAACCTCTAGTTTATCACTTTTATAGGTAACTAGCGAATTGCCCATCAAAAAATGACGGCAATGAAATTGTAAGTGAGCTAATGCTATTTGGTGTATAATAATAAAATAACTAATAGATTAATAAAGTAATATACTTTACCTATTTTGAAGTAATATATGCAGGAAGCATTGTGTTGAAGAGCTGGCAATCTGTTTTGATGTTGCTGCAGCATTAGTGGTGTGGAGCTGCTGTGTAAGCGTGATGAATGTGTGCAGTGTAATAGTGTGCGTGCGCGAGACCAAACCGTTAGCGTAGCTGTGTACTTCCGCATTGTATAAGTTATTGTTCTAAAATGGCGGCTAATGTGTGGTATGCGTCTGTAGCGGAATATCCGTAGCTGTTTTGTGGTGTTTTGCGTGTTTCTTGTGGTGTTTTGCGTGTTTAGAATACTGTAGCCTCGTTTTCGTTTTGTTCGGCGGCCATTTTTCGCTTAGAGAATTTTTTAGTGTCTAAACTCTTTTATTTTGGGTTAAATTAAGGTGTAACTTCATTTTTTGAGGTCCTGGATGCCCCCTCTTGCTGTAGGTAAGCTTTTTATGTATGTGTTGTGTGTATTTATTGTGTTTTAAATTTTTTCATGTCCGCGGGTTGCGGACGATTTTTGCGAGGTCGTAATTGGTCGTAACGTGTCTTTTAGCGAGGGCTGCCCGAACTCGCAAGCGTGAGCAACGGCTCGCATGCTCACAATTATTTATGTGATATATATAGTATATTATGATATTAGGTTTTAATCAGTATCTATATGAAAGAGGTTTGTTTAGAAGATAATATGTAATATGTGTATATATATATATATATATATATATATATTTGTGTGTGTGTATAATATATATATATAAAACCACATAATAAAAACAATAATATGATATATGTAATATATTTAATAATATACGTTATGTGGTATAATAATAATATATATATATATATATATATATATATATATATATATACACATACACATAATATGTGGGTATATATATATATATATATATATATATATATATATATATATATATATATTTATTTATATTATTATTGTTAATATTAAACCACATAAGATATACAGTACTGTACACATAAGATATACAGTATGCCAGCAACTGCGGCCCTCACGAAAGGAGCGCCTTTGGCGTTCCTTGCCAGCAACTGCGGCCCTCGTTTCGCGAGGGCCGCAGGCCCGCAAGCGTTAGCAATGGGCCGCTTGCTCACAACTATATATGTGATTATACTGCTGTAGAAGATACTATTTTATTTTTTTCTGTTTCATTTTTTTCTGAGGTGGGAGGAGACCTGACTGTTGTAAGAACCAATCAGAGAAGAGAAAATATATTTATATTCTATTCTTTGCATGGCTCTTACAACAGCCAATGAAACCAGGACAACATTATTATTAAAGCCTATTGTGATTGGTAAAACACAGAAATTGTATTCTTAACTCAAAATACTCAAAAAATATGGGGGAAAATATTATCTTACATAATTACAAAAATACATTTTATTATACCATATAATAGACAGCGGCGGACATATAAAAAAAAAAAAAAAAATTAAAAACACTTTTAAAAAAAACGAGGAGGCCGAGACAGTTTAGGAAGGGAACCCAGCAGCTTAGGGCAGAATGAATGATTCCTGATGCTGTGACGCCCTAAAGACCAGATTGTTTATCCAGTACATCAATGCAAACAGAAGTCTATCCCAGAGACAACCGTTATGAGGCACAAAATTCATAGTGTTAACAAAATTAGTTCAAGTTCTCTATATAGCGATAATCACTTGCTATTAACTTCATGATATTTTTGGAGACACATACTGACGGATTGTTAATTTAGTGTTGGGCTATCTATATGTTGTTCATCAGGAACTCATATCAGCCCCATTTATTAATTATTGGAATACCCTATAGTGAATAAGCTCGGGGTTAATTACATTTAAACCACCTTGAGGCTATATGCATTATCACTAATATAAAAGAGATTCTTTAATTGAAATGGTATTATAAAAGGCAAAGTGGATTTAAAAAGAGTTAGAAGTATCTAACCATTAAATGTGTATATGATATATTTAGATATCAAAAATTCCAGTTTCCAGCAATTTACCATTTATCTATAAAAGGGAGGTACTTCCTTTTTAAGTGTTTTTAAATGTTGTTGTTATTTTATATGTGCGCCGCTGGTATAATAAAATGTATTTTTGTAAATATGTAAGATAATATTTTCCCCCATATTTTTTGAGTGAATATTAATCAGTGTTAAGCACTTTTGTGGGAGTTAATAACTCCTTTCAGTTTGACCTTAATTAACTCAAAATACCCATCTTGAAATCTTTTAAGAACTTTTGTGTGAATCTTACAGTGATTTAAATGTTATTTTAATTGTCAATCTTGTTGCATACTTAAATATTTTAAGTTGAATACAATTTTACCACTTAACACATTTAAAAATAGTACGTAATACATCAGTAACTTTATTTATCTGAAAAATAAACAATATTTAAACAGCTTACTGTTTGTATAAACTATTAAATATTTAAGCATGCAACAAGATTGACATTTGAATATTAAATTTGATAACATTTAGATTGCTATAAGATTGACACAAAGTTGATAAAAGATTGTTTTGTGCCTCAAGAAAGGTTTCAAGTGGGTATTTTGAGTTAAGAATAAAACTGCTGTGTTTTACAGACATTCATAACTCAAAGTACAAGTATGTGGGTGGCTTAAGAACCACAAGAATACTGCCATCGGGAAGTACAATCTTAAACTAAAAGAACTCCATCAAATTGTTTAAAAGAAGTATGAAAGAAGCTAAGTTATATATATTTGTATTTTTATGTGACATAGATTTATATTTTATTATTATTTGCAGTGGTCTAATGACTTGAAGAAAAAAACGGATAACTTACTTTTACAAACGACACTCTGTATCATGGTTCCCTACTTTCTCCATCCTCAACAATTCTAAATATTTTTACAACTAATCGTATGTGGACTCATTCAATTGCTACTTTTTCGAGATCCAATCAAGTAGTGATAGCAAGTTACTTAACTGTTCAATTACATTCTACTTGCGGGCCCCAATCGGGTTACTTGCTACTATCCATTACTATTCTTAAAATCGCAAGTTACTTGCCTCCAAGCCTCATATCTTTCGCGGCCGCAACAGTTGCAGCCGCAAAAATTACAAATTGTTATTCGATTGCTCCTCTTTACCCTCCCGTCAAGCCCGTAAATGGTGAAAATCGAACCACAGGTCACTGGGACCAAGGAGGTCTCGCAAAGGGCTTACATACAAATCAGAACACTTTAAAGTCAAATATTAAATCAATCCAGCACTGTAAATGATGGGGAACACAATGGTTGACATCAGAATTAAATGCACAACATTCTCAAGTTCACACATACCCTAATTAAAATACTTTATTTCATGTTTATTTTTCATCCAAAGTCCTACGGGCTTTAACCTCCAAGTCCGTAGGAATTTGGAATGCAACCTCCATTTCTTTTGTAAGTCCTACAGGCTTGAATAACGAGTTATGGGCTTGGAGGTCATTCAAGCCCGTAGGACTTTGGACGTAAATTAAATATGAAATAAAGTATTATATTTTGGCGATGTGCAAGCTTGAGAATGTTGTGCCTTTAATTCTAATGTCAACCATTGTGTTCCCCATCATTTACAGTGCTGGATTGAATTTATACTTGCATTAAAATTGGGTATTTACTCTCGAGAAACCACCCAGAATTGAATAAGGCCCATGGTGATCTACTCAGCTAATCAAGGCAGTCCCAGAATGTATTTTCCCATGATTCTATTATCCTTCTCCATCAAGGAAAACTGTTTCACCTGTGATTGGCAGATTCATCACCCAGTACATGCTGGATACCATGGGCCACCAAATGATTAAAATGTAGGAAAAATAAACTTTTATACATGCAGAAATGTTAAAGTGTCTTAAACGATTTATGGGCTCTTGAGTAGTGATTACTAGGTAGATTTGATGAAGTATGCCAAAAGTTCAGAATTTATTGATCTCTCTGGTTCTATAAACAGATTACTCCAGGAGTTTCTCAGTTTCAATTGTCCATCTACAGTCAAGCAAAAATGTTAAGGAATTCTGCCATGTTGGAGACCCTTGCCTCTGATTGCATATCCCATAACATAGCAAAAACAAATGTGGTCAGTATTTCTGTGCACAGAAGCCTAAACATAGTTTTAATGACAGATTAGAACAAAATAATGTCCCATCTAGACTCTACCTACAAGTTCAGCTTAATTAAGCCTCAGAATAGCCTTATGTTTATCCCAGGCATGCTTAAACTCCATTGACCTCCCCACTTCCACTAGAAAGCTGTTCCAACTATCTACTACTTGCACTGTAAAGTACAGTAGGTTTTTCTCATATTACCCCTAAATTTCCCACCTTCCAACTTTAAATCGTAACCTATTGTTCTTGCGTTCCTTTTTGTTGAAGACACTTCCCTCTTGATCTCTATGAAATGCTTTGTCATATCACCCCTCTCCCTTATATCCTTTAAGAAATATTTATATTCCAGTAATTAAGTATTTCCTTATCAGACTTCTAGACCCTGTGCCATTTTATTTGCTCTTCTTTGAATCCTGTCTAGTGTGTTGATATCCTTTTGAAGAATCTTGCATCAAAGTGGTTATCCCCACCACCTGCCATCAGTGTTTCGTTACTACAGAGTGATTCCCTATCTTCCTTATGTCTTTTTTCTCTTGGCTGCATTCCATGGTATTATCCCATTTCAACATCTTCATTGCCTTCCATATTCCCTTTAGTAAGAGAGATGCATGCTCTGGAACCTTTTCCCAACCACCTGCCAACATACTCTAGTTATTATGAGCTTGATTGGGCTTAGAGGGGCAGTGGCTGTGGTCCATATGGTCATGGAGAGAAAAACACGACTGAATGACTAAGTAACTAAATTATAGATATTAACTTTCTGTAATTGCTTTGATTCATTGCCCGTTCTTGTACTACCACGCACTTTAATAGACTGAGTCCTAAGTCTTATATATTTCACTAGCGACTTGCCCGTCAAAAAATTTTGGTCAATAAAATTATAAGGCTGGGAATGCTGTTTGGCACACAATGTAAGGCTTTTAGTCCTCTGAGTACCTTTGGTCGCTCATTTCTAACATAAACCTTGCTAAACTAACCCCCCTCTACACTAACCTATTAACACCTGCACTACCTACCTACCCCCTAATAAACCCCCCCCACCCCACTAATTACAGAAAATAATAAAACCTATCTCACAAAAAATAATAAAAGCTAAGTCACATAAAATAAAAAAGCCTAAGTCACCAAAAATAAAAAAGCTACATTACAGAAAAAAAAAAATGTACATTAGAAGAAATGAAGAAATCTACATTACAGAGAATAAAAAAAAACCTGAGTTACAAAAAAAGAAAAAAAGGTACATTACAGAAAATAAATAAAAAATTAATTACAGAAAAAAAAAAAAAAATTACACACCTGAAAATGAAATACATACACAATACATACAGTACATTACATTACAATACAGTACAAATAAAATAGAATACAATACCCCCCTATGTAAAATATATTAAATATACTATCCCAAATACACACATACCCCACTATCTAAAATACATTACATCTTATCTAAAATATACACAAACCACACTATCTAAAATACATTACATCCTAAAGTATACACATACTACACTATCTAAAATACATTACATCCTATCTAAACTATGCACACACTACAGTATCTAAAATACATTGCATCCTATCTAAACTATACACATACTACAGTATCTAAAATACATTGCATCCTATCTAAACTATACACATACTACAGTATCTAAAATACATTGCATCCTATCTAAACTATACACATACTACAGTATCTAAAATACATTGCATCCTATCTAAACTATACACATACTACAGTATCTAAAATACATTACATCCTATCTAAACTATACACATACTACAGTATCTAACATACATTGCATCCTATCTAAACTATAAACATACTACACTATCTAAAAAACATGAAATACTATACATCCCCCCTATTTAATATACAATAAATCCTATCTCCATATACAAACCATAATTGTAAACTAAAATGAAATAATTAAGACAATACATACAGTACATTACATTACAATACAGTACAAATAAAATAGAATACAATAACCCCCTATGTAAAATATATTAAATATACTATCCCAAATACACACATACCCCACTATCTAAAATACATTACATCTTATCTAAAATATACACAAACCACACTATCTAAAATACATTACATCCTAAAGTATACACATACTACACTATCTAAAATACATTACATCCTATCTAAACTATGCACACACTACAGTATCTAAAATACATTGCATCCTATCTAAACTATACACATACTACAGTATCTAAAATACATTGCATCCTATCTAAACTATACACATACTACAGTATCTAAAATACATTGCATCCTATCTAAACTATACACATACTACAGTATCTAAAATACATTACATCCTATCTAAACTATACACATACTACAGTATCTAAAATACATTGCATCCTATCTAAACTATACACATACTACACTATCTAAAAAACATGAAATACTATACATCCCCCCTATTTAATATACAATAAATCCTATCTCCATATACAAACCATAATTGTAAACTAAAATGAAATAATTAAGACCACTTACCTTTGCAGATATCCCTTCAGATCACCAACCTGCAGAAAAATATTATTGTATATACTCGAGTATAAGCCGACCCGAGTATAAGCCGAGGCACCCATTTTACCACAAAATACTGGGTAAAATAAGTGACTCGAGTATAAGCCAAGGGTGGGAAATGTGCTGCCCCTCCTCATTCTCAACCTCCCTCCTCATTCTCAAACTCCCTCCTCATCCTCAAACTCCCTCCTCATCCTCAACCTCCCTCCTCATTGTTAACCTTCCTCCTCATCCTCAACCCCCTCCTCATCCTCCCTCCTCATCCTCAACCCCCTCCTCTACCTCCCTCCTCAACCCCCCATCCTCAATCCCCATCATCAACCCCCCTCCTCATCCTCTCTCCTCAACCCTCCATCCTCAATCCCCCTCCTCAACCCCTCCATCCTCATCCTCTCTCCTCAACCCCCCATCCTCAACCCCCCTCCTCAACCTCAACCCCCCTCCTCAACCTCCCTCCTCATCCTCAACCTCCCTCCTCAACCCCCCATCCTCAACCTCCCTCCTCAACCCCCCCATCCTCAACCTCCTCCTCAACCCCCATCCTCATCCTCAACCCCCTCCTCAACCTCAACCCTCCTCAACCCCCCCTCAACCCCAACCCCCCCTCCTCAACCTCCCTCTTCAACCTCCATCCTCAACCCTCCCATCCTCAAACCCCCCATCCTCATCCTCTCTCCTAAATCCCTGATCCTCAACCCCCCTCCTCAACCCCTCCTCCTCATCCTCAACCTCCCTCCTCATCCTCAACCCCCCTCTCTCAACCCCCCATCCTCAACCCCCTATCCTCAACCCCCCATCCTCATCCTCTCTCCTCAACCCCTTATCCTCAACCCCCCTGCTCAACCCCTCCTCCTCATCCTCAACCTCCCTCCTCATCCTCAAACCCCTCCTCAACCTCCCTCCTCATCCTCAACCCCCTCCTCAACCCCCCATCCTCAACCCCCTCCTCAACCTTCCTCCTCAACCCCCTCATCCTCATCCTCAACCTCCCTCCTCAAACTCAACCCCCCTCCTCAACCTCAACCCCCCTCAACCTCCCACCCCCCCCTAGGCCGGAGCACAAGCAGGAAAGTGAGGGGAGAGGGGGGAGGTATTTAGGGGGGTTTAGGTGGATGAGGGGGGGTTTATGCTGAGGGGGGGGAGGGAAAGAGACACGGGGGGAGGGAAAGAGACACGGGGGATAGAGAGACACACAGGGGGATAGAGAGACACACGGGGGGGTAGAGACACAGAGACACACGGTGGGGTTAGAGAGACAGAGACACACAGGGGGTTAGAGACACACAGGAGGGGGGGTTAGAGACACACGGGGGGGTTAGAGACACACGGGGGGTTAGAGAGACACGGGGGGAGAGTGACTCAAGTATAAGCCGAGGGGGGCCTTTTTTGCCTTAAAAAAAGGGCTGAAAAACTCGGCTTATACTCGAGTATATACGGTACACCACATTGACATGCAATAAATAAACATTCTAAATATTCTACTCACCTTTCCAGCATGTCCTCCCCATCTTTCTTATTTTCTTCTCTGGCGCGGCCCCTGTTTAAATCCTTCTCTTCTGCCCCGGCTGGACTCTGGAATCCGCCCCCCCCCCAAAAAAAAATAACAGAGGTCCGCACTCTCAGACCACCCCGACGCTAATGAGC
The DNA here is from genome assembly GCA_027410445.1 of Discoglossus pictus. Lineage (NCBI taxonomy): Eukaryota > Metazoa > Chordata > Amphibia > Anura > Alytidae > Discoglossus > Discoglossus pictus. The sequence goes on from CM050170.1 coordinate 123,890,774, forward strand.
CTCCCAGAGACTTTTCCTGAAGAAAACTGGCAATGGCGCCTTCTGATTGGCTAAAAACGCTGACAATCAAATTTCAGCCAATCAGTTATTTTAGATGTAATGGTTTATTGGGGATTATAGTGCAGTGTAGTGTTTGTAGTTAGTGTGATGAGGGTCCTTGAGGACCGTCATGGTACTCATGTGGGTAATGTTAGGGTTGTAACTGCCCCATAAGGGTTTTTCTATACCCTTATGGGGCCAATGGGGTTAAATAGCAGGTTATGAGGGTCTTTATTGACCCCCATGAGTGACAGGGTTAATTAAGGGCTTATGGGGGTCTGTATTGACCCCCATGAGTGACAGTGTTAATTAATGGATTATGGGGGTCTGTATTGACCGCATAAGTGACAGGATTAATTAATGGATTATGGGGGTGTGTATTGACCCCCATGAGTGACAGGGTTAATGAAGGGCTTATGGGTTCTGTATTGACCCGCATGATTGACAGGGTTAATTAAGGGATTATAAGGGTCTGTATTGACCCCCATGAGTGACAGGGTTAATTAATGGATTATGGGGGTGTGTATTGACCCCCATGAGTGACAGGGTTAATTAAGGGCTTATGGGGGTCTGTATTGACCCCCATGAGTGACAGTGTTAATTAAGGGATTATGGGGGTCTGTATTGACCCCCATGAGTGACAGGGTTAATTAATGGATTATGGGGGTGTGTATTGACCCCCATGAGTGACAGGGTTAATGAAGGGCTTATGGGATCTCTATTGACCCGCATGAGTGACAGGGTTACTTAAAGGGTTATGGGGGTCTTCATTGACCCCCATGAGTGACATGGTTAATTAAGGGGTTATGGGGGTCTGTATTGACCACCATGAGGGAGAGGGTTAATTATTGGCTTATGGGGTCTGTATTGACTCCCATGAGTTGTAGGGTTAATTAAGGGCTTATGGGGGTCTGTATTGATCTCCATGAGTGACAGGGTTAATTAAGACTTATGGGGATCTGTATTGACCCCCATAAGTGACAGGGTTACTTAAGGGATTATGGGGGTCTGTATTGACGCCCATGAGTGACAGGGTTAATGAAGGGCTTATGGGGGTCTGTATTGGCCCCCATGCATGACAGGGTTAATTAAGAGGTTTTGGGAATCTTCATTGACCCCCATGAGTGACATGGTTAATTAAGGGGTTATGGGGGTCTGTATTGACCTCCATGCGTGACAGGGTTAATTAAGACTTATGGGGCCTGTATTGGCCCCCATGACAGACAGGGTTAATGAAGGGCTTATGGGGGGTCTGAATTGACCCCCATGAGTGACAGGTTAATTAAGGGGTAATGGGACTCTGTGTTGACCCCCATGAGTGACAGGGTTAATTAAGGTGAGAAGGAGAGGAGGAGGGGAAGAGATTCACAGGGTAAGGAGAGGAGTAGGGGAAGATGTCCTGCGGGGTCATAGAGATGAGCGCCTACGGCGCTCATATCCATCAGCTCAAGGAGCGTCTTTGGCGCTCCTTGTCTGGCCGCAGTTGCTGCTATGCAAGCCCGCAGTTTTAATGTTGAGTTACCAGCGGTTTTTGGCAAGCCCAGCTGCTGAGAACTATATATGTGATTTGGCATCATTTGAATGTCTTTCAAAATACTTTAGTAACCTAGTTTCACAGAATCAGCAATTAACAAGTAATAACTTTTCAAAGGAATGTACAACTTTTAAAACTTTGCTAAACAATCAGCATATTGTCATGCAGAGCTCAAATGAAAGTGGGAGTGAGGTGTGTTAGGTGTAATCAAATATAATCAGACATCTATATATTTTCAATGTGATTGCGTCAAATATAAAGATTTGCCAGAAGCTCTACAAGAAGATGCCAAGGATTAGAAATACTTTGGTACTTAGCAAATGAGAAAATAGTTACATTTAATAATATTCTATATTGTTGAAAATTAGTTTTTCAGCATATGGCAAGTCTTTTTTTATGATACAAACATTAATTTTCAGTTAAAATAAAAGACAAGACACAAGCCATTTTATGGTCAGGTTCCTAGACTAAAAACGTTTTTATGGCAGTAATTATAGTCCAGTGCACATTTTAAGACTAGTACATACAGAATATCGAACTTTTATGATGGAGTACCCATGTACTTCTCCAATATATTTATGAAATATTTTCAACGTTTACTGAGGATCTTGTTTGATTATGCTGTGACATTTTGGACATTAGTGACACTCTTCCCACAACACAAAGCTTGCTTGATTCATTGGGTTGAACTACAGTTTTCTTTTTTGCAAGTGGCTCCTAGATATAGCCAGTGTCATTTGCAGCCACATGTTTTATATTTGTCAGTTTATCTTAAAGATTCTTAGCATCTTTTAGATTCAAACAATGTTGCTTAGAATCATATTTGTAGTTTGAGAGTGGTAGATATATTTTTCTAGAGACATTCACTTTCTGCCTCTGAAGTTATGTTGCTTATTTATGTTGTTTTTTTAGAGGTTCAGTCAGGTCCAACTCTCAGTGATCCTATGAACATGTCAGCCACTGCCAGTCTCTGCTCCAACACGCTCATGTTCATTGCTTCAATGACTTCATCTATCCATCTCCAGCACTGCCGTCCCCTTCTTTGTGTGCTTTCAATCTTTCCCAGTATCTGAGTTTTCTCTAAGGAATCCTGTTTTCTCATGATATGGCCAAACTATTTGACCTTCATCCTCGTGATCAAACCTTCCAGTGAACAGTTTGACTTGAATCCTTGTAGTACAGATTTTTTGCATCTTTTTGCTGTCCAAGGGACTCTAAGCAGTTTTCTCCAACACCACAATTCAATGTGTCAGTTATACAGCGCTCAGACTTCTTTATGCTCTCACATCCGTATGTTACTACTGGGAATACAATTGTTTTCATTTTTTATAGTTTATTTATACTTATATGATATTTTGGCTACACAATGATTTTGGTTTATTGAGGTTTATTGTGTCCAACTGTTTGCTGGCAAAATGTGCTAAATGCTTTGTCAACCTCTTTTTTGAGTTGGTGGGAGCCATCTTTAAACATCATTGTAACCTTGACCTGAACAAGAGATTTATGTTATGTTTCATAGGTTTAATTTGATAGGGAGATGACAATCTAGTATTAGAGTTTATTATTTTTTTAAATAAAATGAACTGCTAATCCATTATTGTTAGCTTAAATTATTGGGATTACTATATTTGAAAATCTCCTCAGAACCATGGCTGCAAAATTATTTTGTATCCTGGTTATATTATTTTTTTGATACTTAAAGGTCATGTTTTAAGAATGATATAGATTAACAGACATTTACAAAACAAGGAATACACTATAACATTGTTATTTATGGTCAGTAAGTGAGGGCACTCCATAAGTTAGTTAGATAGGAAATATGTGGAAGTCAAATGAAGCAAAGTGTAAGAATAAATTGCTAAAGGCAGGCGCTCGCCATGAGACTATGGTGCAAAGTTAAGCATTTTAAAATAATTTATATTATCTAAATGATGTAGACGCTATAGGTGTTGTCACACTCAGCATATTCTCTACATACTGTATTTGACATATATCAGTACAGTTAAAGGTCAACAAAATCTGTGCAAATTTCAGAACTCATTATATAAATTTCTTTAAATAATCATCTTATCAAATCATATTAAAATGGCTAACCCAACTGCACATTATTATACACTTGCAGGCACTACTCTCATGGAACTATCTAATTCAAGCTTGACATTATCACAAATACTAAATAAACAGTGTGCCACTAACACATATGTTCTCTGCACCCATACTGCCGACTGACTGAAACAAATATAGCCACTGTAACCACACTACACATAAATAGTAACTTGCATTCTGGGTAATAATAAAAAATAAGAGTTGGAATAGTACTAATAGTACTTAGTTTTAGTACTTAGTCCCTTAAGCCTCCATTCCATTAGTCCACTAGCATTCGAGAAAACCCTCATTCAGAACTCCGGGCTCTCTATTTCCGTAACTACAGACTGTATCAGTCCCTTGCAAAAACTCGCTGGTCATTTGTTAGGACCACTTTCTCTTCAAATGTGTACCTTAACTTTTATTGGATATATATTTACACATATCCATAATTTTTTTTATAATTTATAATTTATTTGTTTTCCGACAAACATGACAATACAATAAAAAAAAAAAAGAAAAAAACAAGACAAAACAGTATACAAAGTAAAACACATCTTAACAACTTAATAGAATTACTGGAATATTTAAAAACAGAATGTCAAAAGTATTCCACAAACCATTATGTGTAACACAAATAAAAAAAATAAAAAAATAAAAAAAAATGAATCTTTATCTTTTACGTCAAACTGGAAATATATTGGTCCCAAAGGTGCCAGTTTAATGCTACTATATTTTTATTAGGAAATAAATCAGTGTTTCCCTTCATTAATTCTCTACTAATATCAACCGAGTATTTTACTTCATTCCAGGAAGGGATAGTAGGCGTTTTCCAATGTTTTACTATAAGGCGTTTAGCAATCAACAAAATATGTGTATAAAGATATTTTACTTTCGACCCAAGGGTGTCCATATTTATGTTTAAAATTACTGTTTGGGGATTACAAGGTAATAATGAACCTCCCACGATAGATAGTTCTACACAAATCCTTTCCCAGAATTTTCTCATATGGGGACATTCCCACCAGAGATGGTATAACGTACCAACCTGGCCACATTGCTTCCAACAGAGGTTATCTGAGAGGGGGTAGAATCTATTTAATAGAACCGGAGAGTAGTACCATCTGTGGATGATTTTAAAATATATTTCAGTATATACAGCGTTTATCGCTGATTTTTTAACCAGCCTAAATGAGTTATGCCAAGTAATTGGATCAAAACTCAAACTAGAGTCTCTTTCCCATTGTACAATCCCTTTAGACTTAACAAACGGGAGAACGCTCGTCCTAACTGAAGAACATTTAGATATAATATGGTGCATGTCTCCTTTTATAGCTAACACTTCCATTTTCTTACATTGAGTCACGCCCTTGACTCTGTATCCCAGTGCCTCGATGCACCTTTTTAGGGAACTAATGTGTATCCACTGAATTTTGTTTGAGCATGTGGACCCATCTATTAATGCCCCTTTCGCATATAGATCCCAAATAAATTTAAATCCCTGTGTCTTAAATACCTGAGTAAATGGAAAATCTGCCACTGTGGAGAGTATTTCAATTGGAGCAGCCAGAGAAGGTTTACTAACCAGGGACAATTTATAGATATTTTCATACCAGAATTTAATAACTGACCTTATAACAGGGGAAACATTCTCGAACACCCGTGGGTCGAAGTTAGGGAGCCACAATAGTGTAGCTAGCGGATTCATACCGAGTAAGGTTTCTTCTATAGAGAACCAGATTGGTTTCTAGCTAGAGATGGACCATCTTACTGCATGGGAGAGCAATATGTTGGTTTGAATCTCCAATAATGAGGGATAGGCCAACCCTCCCTTTTCAAACTTGGCATAAAAAGTATTTTTCAATAATCTTGATTTCTTGCCGTTAAATATGAAGTGATCTAAATCCTTCTGAATAATAGATAAAAATTTCTTGTTTATTTTGCCCGGAATGCATCTTAAAAGGTAGGTTAGTTTAGGAATAATGGTCATATTAACGGCTGTAATTCTCTCCAGTAAAGGTAATTTTAGCAAACGCCATTCATGCAGCAAAGGTCTTATTAATTTCATTTTCTCGGCTAGACTGGTTTTTAAAATTTCATTAATTTGGAAGGTAAACCTTACTCCTAAATGGACTATACCTCTTGATTTCCAATTGAAGGGATATAATTCTTCCATTCTCCTAAATGAGTCTGATCCAATTCCCCACATAAGGGTGTCTGTCTTATTAAGATTAACCTTAAAGTAAGAAACCCTACCGTACTTTCTCATTATATCGTAAGCATATCTACAGGATTTCTCGGGATTACTTAATGTCAGAACAATGTCATCAGCAAATGCCATAAATTTAAGGTCTAACTTATCTATCTTAATCCCTTCCACCTCAGTTGAATCTCGTAATAGTATTGCCAGTGGCTCCAGGAACAGGGCAAACAGTAAAGGGGACAAAGGACATCCTTGTCTAGAGCCATTACTGATCTTAAACTTCTCTGAATCGGCCTCAGGACTTGTTATATAGGCTGTGGGAAAGGAGTATAAGGCCTTTATTGATCTAGTTGCAAACTCACCCAAACCAAATTTCTGTAGGGTGGCCATAAGGAAGTCCCAGTTGACCCTGTCGAATGCTTTTTCAGCATCTATAGACAAGGTCAAACTGGGAGTCCCCTTCCTCCTGATAAAGGCCAAGGTATCTATCAGGCGTCTCGTATTGTCTGAAGTTTGACGACCACTAACAAAACCTGTTTGGTCGGGGTGAATCAATTTAGGTATTATTTTTTTTAATCTTTTTGCTAACACCTTGGAATAGATTTTAATATCAAAGTTTATCAATGAGATTGGTCTATAGTTCTCACATATTTCTGGATTTTTCCCTTGTTTTAATATATTTATGATTTTTGTTTCTAATAATTCGGGACGAGTTTCTCCTGTATTTTTTATCTCATTGAAGAGATTACAAAGGTGTTCCTTAAAAGTGGGAAAAAATAAATTATAGAAAATTTGATCAAAACCGTCCACTCCTGGTGCCTTATTTTTAGAATTCTTAATAGTCTCCTCTATCTCCTCGACCGTAACTGCTTCATTCAGGAGACGCTGATCGCTTTCTGAAATAATTGGGAAAGCTATACTATCTAAGAAACTATTTATTTCCTTTTGCTTTGGGACATGAAAATTGAGGTCCTCGCCTAGGTTGTACAATTTTCTATAATATCTCATAAAAGTCTGAGCTATTTCATCCGGATGCAGGATTAATTTACCCTTCGGGTCTCTAATTTTTAGAATTTTATTTTGCTGCCGTTCTCTACGGAGTTTGCTTGCCAATAATTTACCTCCTTTATGACCTTGGAAGAAATAAGTTTGTTGATATCTCCATAACCAACGATCAGCACATTTTTGTAAAATTATATTAATCTGTTTATTTAATTCCTTAATTTTTTTTATACTATTAATATTATTAGGCTGTTGTTGGTTGATTAAATGTTCTTTTTCTAGATCTATATACAGCTGTCTGAGTGGAGTCCCCCGATTTCTTTTCACTTTGGCGGTATATGAAATTAGTAGACCCCTTATGTAGGCTTTAAAGGTACACCACAACGTGGCCTTAGAGGTTTCTGATTTGCTGTTAATATGAAAAAACAGTTGTATTTCTTTTTTTAGGGTTTTAATCAACTCTAGATCTTTAAATATATATGAGTCCAGCCTCCAGCTTTTATATTTCCTCTTATAATTATCATTGCCTACTTTAATAGTAATATAATACAGAGAGTGGTCAGCCCATGGGGTAATATGAATCTCTATTTTATCCAGTAATCTTAGCGTGTTTATATCCGACATCACATAATCAATTCTTGAATAAGAATTAAATCTACCGGAAAAAAAGGTAAATTATTTTTCCTGAGGATGTAGAGTTCTCCAGGAATCTAACAGATCTGCTTTAGAAATTATATTTGCAAAATTAGTGGATAGCCTTGCATTTTTGGACTCAGTTTTAGAAGAATGAGAGCTTAATCTATCTAAGTTATTGTCCATGGTCATATTATAATCCCCGCAAAGTAGGAGAGAGCCTCTTTTTATTTTGTTGACCTTCGCCAAGATTTTTTTAACGAAAGCTAATTGATTGACATTTGGAGCATACAAATTAACAAGGGTAAATATATTTTCATTAACAAGGCCTTGCCAAATAATGTATCTACCGAATTCGTCAATATCTGAGTATTGTTCATGAATATTAAGTTTTTTCCCAAAAAAGATGGAGACACCTCTGGATTTACTGCTAAAAGTAGAGTCAACTCTTATAGGAAAATTCCTATTATTTGTGTAGCAAGTAGATCCCTTCTTTATATGAGTCTCCTGAAAGCAGATTATATCAGCCTCAAGTTTCGTATATTCAGTAAAAGCTACTTTCCTTTTTGTTGGGGAGTTTAGGCCGTTTACATTATGGGAAATAATTCTTAAACCCATTTACATGAAATAAAAAGTATCCAGTTGTAGGGGCGAGCCCCTTTGCCAGACGAGATAGATTTTTAAGGAAGATTGAGTTCTAAATGCTCTCCACTCTATAACTCTTATTTCTATTACCTTAATAGATTTAACCAGGGGAAATGTTTCGTGTAGCTATATATAATAGGCAAATTCTCATTTTGCAGATGAGTATGCCGCCCAGATAGGACCTCCAAATTTGATAAAGAAACACAAAAAAAAAAAAAAAAAAAGATAAACAGACGAAAAAAACGATGATTAGAAATGCCAGGAAGAGCTACGTCTTCTTGGTCGAAACGCCTACATTTATATTTCTCTCATATTATCTACCAGATATCGTTATCAAACTTCTGCCTAGCAGATTAAGGCTAGGGCTACTTTCCTCCCTCCCTCCTTACTCCTGTTGTACTATTTCCTATATTTCCTTCTTGTTTTCATCTCCCCTCTTTTCTCTTCCTTCTGACTTTTTCTCCCTTTTTCTTTTCATTTCCTTTCCCTTTTCATTCTACTCTCCCTTTGTCTATTTTCCAAAGCGTCTTTGACTACAATCTCAATTACACCTACTGGAATATCGTCAGGTTAATTTTAACATATACATTTGACCCACCATTTGCACTAAAATCAGATACTATGTCCATTCATTTCGCTAAGTCCTACAAATGATCTCTTAAACCTAAATGTGCGAGGAGGGAGTATTTCCCAATCCTTCCTTATTACTAATGCGGACCTACTGATACCATATAACTAATCTTTTGGTGACCTAGTATTACAATTGATAGGTAAGGATTTTACTACTTTATTTTACACCCTTACTTTTGACATACTATAATTATTATTGTGATCGTGAAAATTATTAAATATAAAGATTTATAATGTGAATTGCATATGTGAGTGGTCCTAGTGCACTGACCGGGCAAATTTTACAATTTTTATCTAAAAATTATTAGAACATTATATAAAATATAGAGAGAAATAAGTGATAAATTGTAACTGTGTTTGATATTAATATTAAAAGGTGAAAAAAAAGCAAACAGTGGTTTTACTGGACTTAGTGACCAGTGCATTGACGGTCATTCTATTATTGGCCAAATATTAACAAGTTAACCTGTATTATAGTCGAAAAAAGATGACTCAAAACAGAAAAGGATATCTATTTAACCAGTTCCCATTCTGGTTTCTTTATCTCCAGAGAGGGTTTAAAGCTCCCAGCTTGTGCGGCTACTAGCTTAATATTCCACTTTTGAAGTAATTTTTTCCCCTCTTCTACATTTTTGATTTTTGTCCAGACTTGATCTCTATAAATGGAGATTCCATAAGGGAAGGACCATTTATACCGAAATTCATTTTGTCTCAAAGTCTGAGTTATATCGAAAAATTCCCTTCTTTTAAGTAGGGTAAAGGCTGAAACATCAGAAAAGATCTTAATATCCCCATAAGGGGGCACCAGACCTAACCCTAGGAAATTAGCTCTAACTATAGCTTCCTTAAATGGAAGATGATGAAAAGCTATAATTACATCTCTTGGTACAAGTTTGTCCATATTTTTGGGCAGGGGAATTCGATGGATACTCTCAATTTTACGATCATCTGGGCCCATTTCAGGGGCTATATTAATAAACATTCCCCTAATAAAGTCACTCAGGTTATTATCTTGGATGCTTTCCTCTATTCCCCTTATGCGAAGGTTTTTTTTCCTCGAGCGATCTTCCTGGCTATATAGCCTCATCGTTAAATCTTCAATTTTATCTTCCAATGAAGAGGAATATTTTAATAAAGAGTTATGGTCCAATATCAACTTATCGCATTTGTTTTCAAGTAGTTCAATTTTCTGATTTATATCAGATATTGATTGGGAGTTGTTTGAAATTGACTTTGAAAGGTCTTCAGTGATCTTCAGCTGGAATTCTAGCATTAAAGCTCTCATTTTTGAGCAGGTTAGGACCTCTTCTTCCTGCATTAGAGAGCTACTATCGTGACCTTGAATTGATGAATCAGAGAGCTGATTGATCGTCATATCTACATTTGAGTCATTGTATGATGAATTCCCTTTTATAGTTGTTTTTTTAGGACCAAAGAAGGCTGGAGGATTTTGTACCTCTTTTTTATCTTTAGTTTTACTTTTAATAGGCATGTTGTAGGTCCTTTATTCTTACCAGATGGTAATTAAATCTTCGAAGATAAGTTATCTTTATTAGCAAATATAAATGTTCTCTTGATTATCCAGACCATCCAAGCCGCTAACAAAGATCTGGGGAGCAAGGACTAACGCCGGGGAGGGGCCAGATGTCCACTTTACTCAGTACAGTCAATCTTATTACACCAAGGAACACTCTCTGTATAACTGCTGCCCCCAATATCAAGCAACATATGATCCTCTTTGGGATTTTATATTTGTCCCAATATAAAGATAGTCCTGCGGTAATGTCCAATTAGTGAATTGGAGCTCAATGCTCACAGTTTTTATAGGTCAGTTTAACTGAGGTGCAGGCCCTATATAAGGGGCATAAGGGCCATATACCACTCCTAGGGGCTATTTACCCCCCTCTGGGTACCAGCTGTTAGGGGCCAGGCCAGTTTACAAATACACCAACTCTTTTTATCTTTGTTTTTAATTATAATAGGCGTATTGTGGGCCCTTTATTCTTACCAATTGGTATTTAATCCTTGGAAGATAGGTTATCTTTATTAGCAAATATAAGTGTTCACTTGATAATCCAGTCCAGCCCGTGCGCTAATAAAGATCTGTAGAGCAAGGGCTAACGCCGGGAGGTGCCAGAAGTCCACTTTACTCAGTACACTCTCACTTAAATACAGCAGGGATCTCTTTCTGTATGTCTGCAGGCCCCAATATTAAGCAATCTTGTATTCCTCATTGAGAATTTATATTTGTCCCATTCTATAGGTAATACTGTGATAAATTCCAGTTAATGAGTTGGAGCTCAGTACTCACAGTTTTTGTAGAACAGATTAACAGAGGTACAGGTCCTATGTGGGGAGGATAAGGACCATATACCCTAGGGGCTATTTTTCCCCTCTGGGTGCCAGCTGTTAGGGGCCAAGTCCATATACTGGTACGCCGACTTCAGCTGCTTTAGTCCACCCACTCTCCTTTAGGCCTGTGTTTGCCTGCTATAGTGGCCTCTTTAATCATCCAGCTGCATCTTCCCACTTGCTGGTTGCTGGTTTGTGTGCTGTGGCTGAGGAAGCTAATTCCTCTCTGAGCCCCATACAGCGTCACTTTCCTCCTTGCCTTTATTTTCCTTAGTGGACTCCTGCCTCCTTCCCCACTATGCCCTACTTGCAGCCCGCGACATCGGGACACTTCAGGGAGATCAGGAGGGACGGGAGGAGAGAGCTGGCGTCTTCATGGCGTTTCAGACCTTCCTGCGTCCGCCTAAGCTGGCGGCAACGTCATTTCCGGTTTCGTCGGACATATCCATAAATTTGTACCTCTGGTTCTTAAATATTTTGTATATTGTATAATGAAACACCAGGAAGGGCTCCCTCCCATATTGTGAGAAACATCTTGCCTGAAATGTTATTTGAACAGACCTTGGTTTGTATCCGTCACCATTCCCTTGGTCTCAGATTGTGGTGCACTTTTTGCTGTCTGATGATTATGAAAACCATTGTTCTGGCTCGACAAAATTAGCCACATGAAGGTTTTAGATTCTGAAGAACAGTAAAGACATAAGATCTTGCTAATCCCTGAAAAGCAATTACGAATGCCCTAACTACAGAGTAAACCCTACCCAGCTATACTAATCACCTATCCCTAAAACATTGAGAGCAAATTGCTACGGGTCACTGCTATTAGTGAACTTCATGACACAAACGAAAAGCAAGGCATAGATCTCCACTGATTTTTGCACTGAAAATAAATTACAAGTTACTCCCTGACACTCTGACACCCAAACCGTATGCTAATAAGATTTTAAGGATAACTCGCAAATGAGGGCAGTGCTGTAAAAAGCAGAAGAAAGATTTAGAGTACCAAAGACCAATACTTTGCTGAGTATCCCAGAAGCATTTAAAGTGACAGTATAGCACAGAAAGCACTACAAAATGATGAAATGTCAACATTATTTGACACTTAACAATTTAATATCAACATATGTGTGATTAAAAAATATGATATGTTTGTATTAAGCTTATTTTGGGATACAAAATCCTGGGTAACAAACAACCCAGTACTAATACACTGCACAAAACCATGTTGCCTAGGAAAAAACATTCTAATGCATTGTCTATAATTATATCATATTTGAACACAAAATAAACTCATCTTTATTCATTGTACCTATAAATACAATTGTTACATCTTTTTAATATCAAAATATATTAAGAAATAAAAACAGTTACTTTCTATATATCTCTGTTCACTTGCTGTTGCCTTTTACTGCACTTGTTATGGCACTATCCACTCATTATAAGTTTTATTACATTCACATTTCCTTTGGCTCCTAGGTCCCTGTCTCATCCGTAAAGTTTGGATTGGCTGCTCCCTGCACAGATATCTGTTGCGGCTATAGAGCAGGATTTATGGATCTGAGTGCCCTAATCTGGGGGAGTGAATGCTTTGAGTTAGTGTAGAACTTAGGGACAAAAAGCTCCTTCAGACTTTTTACTGCATTCCCCTAACTTAGAGCACCTCATTTACATAGGGCTCTTAGTAAATAACAGAAGCTACATGTTTCAATTAGGCACTGATCTTTAATAAGCATTCTATTTAATCATATAGAAAAAAACAATATTCAATATAAAATATACTATCAAACATCAACTTGTAAATGTTCCCTTGAGATTTTTCTCTCCGCCCCTTATGAGTTTATCTTCAGATGGGAGCTTCTCAATTTCCAATTTGTGTACAGTGGCACCTTGGCAAAAACTAAAGGTATAAAACATTAAGGTGTTTCCATAAGGAGTAATGTAAGTTGATTCATACAGGTTTTTAGCAAGCGCAGTGAGTGCTGAGCAAGTGTCAAGGGCTGAAACATTTTTTCCTCGTCTAAATGCATTACATACCAGATTGAACGAGTTTTGAAGCCAACAAATGTCGAGGTACCACTGTATTTCACAAGGTAAATCAATTTAATACACCCCCATCCAATTAAAAGCATATGTCTAAGCTTGTGTCTCACCATTTAGCACTGCCTCCCAGTCACTTGCCTTCACCTTTTGATGAAATATCTCAATTGAAGCCTTCAAACTGATGTTTGAAAGTAAGTTTAATATTGTACATTGATTTTCTAAATTATTAAATCAAACGTTTATTAAAGGTCATGCTCTTGGACATCACAGTGGTCCTTTAATTGTGTTTTGTTATACAGTTTGCATTTAAGTGAATGAGAATAAAGCATAAGCTTGTTACCATCCAGACATCCATAAGGTTCACTGCCCAACTGTTTCCTGAAAATATAAGGACAGAAAAACAATCCCTCTCTGTCTCACTTTCATATCATTTTTCTACGGTTCTAAACTATAGACCATTTATTTTTTACAAAACAACTTTCCTTTCAACTGTAAAGGAAGCAGACAGTGATATTTCCTCTATTGACTGCAGTCATTTTTCTCCTGAGTCACCCAGGTTCAGCGTTGCTCATTTAAAGCATGGACTGATCGCACAATGAATAGGACTCGGTACTTCAAGTATCCTCACTTTCCTGTTTAATGAACTGCAGAGTACCAGTACCACTGAAGCGTATCTATTTTTACAAGATCACGGAGTGTCTTGTGAGCTTTTGTGTTTTTAGGTTAACCTTGTAATTTTAATTTTCCTGTGGCTTTAGACTGAACACAATTGCTATTTACTCGCTAAAGCTCTGAATGTATTAGATCATTATAAAGTGATTTTCCTCTGTATTTAGTGGATAGATCAGGAAGACAGACTGACAAAAAATATATATTCAGTTTAATTTTAGTGGAAGAAAATGCAATTTTTAAATAGCATTCAGTTGACAACGTTTTTGCCATTATGTATAGTTTTAAGATATATACTGTATCTAGACTAGAGCATCTGCTGTATAAATACATGGATTCTGGTCTAGCAAAGATGCTGCCCAACCTTTTCTTTATTAAGAACTGGTTCTGAAATATTGGCCAGAGGTAAAATACAATGGTTTAATTTGTCATATATAATATGAGTAATGAATGTATAAGGGTTGGAGTACTGAATGAGACAATGCAATATAAAAAAAGGGATTTAGAGAATCTTTCAAAATTGTCCCACAGTAGAAGTCTCCATGTATCAACATAAGTGAGCACAATGATAACAACCCCTTTTTACTTAAATACTTTTTATTATTCAGGATAATCACAAATCAAATAACAATAAGTAATTTCAAACAACAGTGTCAATGTAGAAGAGCAAAAGTTACACAATCTTGCAGAAGTAACATTACCATTTTTACAGTCCCTAATATAAATGTTAATAATAACGAAATATTAGCTGAGAGTTATATATTCTAATTATCCTTCAATTTTCTTATTTTTTTAGGCTTAATAGAAAAATCAAACAAATAACTAATAAAAGAAATATCTAGGGAAAATCTAGATATTTATAAACATATAATTAGTTCACCCGGCTGCCTTCTCAGAAGGTTAGATCCCAATCACAACCACAAGGGGTTGTCCAGAGCCGCCATTTTGATACTGCTGAGCTAATGGATGAGTGCTCATATTATACAAATAAACTATGTACATAAAAACATAATAAGTTGATACAATTATGACTCATTACCCTGGTAGGGTATATTACAAAATCAAAGGAGAAAAGTGGTTGCGTGACCCCCCCCCCCCCACCCTGATTTCACCCTGAGTTGTACTATTGTAAATGTAAATATTTTGCAGACTCACTATACCTCATAATCCAGACTGTCCGAGAGCACCCTAGTCCAGACCGTCTCCATCTCCTGCTTCCCATCAGTCAGTACATCGAAGAGGTATATGTTACAGTTATGTGATTGTTATGCTTTCGGCAGAAGCTAGTCAGGGTTCCCAGATCTTAAGGAACAACAGTGACGTATCACTAAGCATATGTGTTAGCCTTTCATTGATCAGTATGTAATTCATTTTGTCTATTACATCCCTATAAAAATCCCTTTTTAATTCTACATTGAACACTACAAAATGTGAAAAAAGGTCCAGTGAACTGCAATGTAATTGTAACACCAGGTGGTGAAAGCCTAGAAGTAAGTATTGTTCTTGTTAATGGAGGTCCTTGGAAAGCGTCATCATGGGAAATGTGTTCGAGAGTTTCCTTTGAGTTCCTTCTCAAGTTCATAAAACATACGTACATTTCAAGAATCTCTAAAATGACTTATTGGAGATTCTGTTTTTTTCTTGTGTCCATTTGTAACTACACAGTTTCCAACCTAATTTGATTCCTTAAGGATTTTAATCAGTTCCCATATGTTCCAAGTTTCAGAATGGAAGTCCTAGCACAATTAATTAAATTTATTACAATGCATTCCAATTTTTTACTTACATGGATGATCTATCGATCATAGCTTTGAAAGTTAGCCGTGAAACACACTGCAAGGACCACAGAAATCCTCAAAGCAAAGAATTACATTCCTTGGACTCTGGATCTTGTAGTTATTCTGTGTATCGCTTACAGAGGGTTTTTTACCACCATACAAAACCATCAATGAGCAAAATCTTCCCTCCCTCTACCGCAGTGTCAATTCCTCACATCTCTCTCACTGTCAACAACGACATCATCACCCCCACCTCCCAAACCCATTGTCTTGGGGTTCTACTGTACCCAGCTCTGTCTTTCATCCCTCACATACAATCACTAACTAAATCTTGTCTTCTCCATCTAAACAACATCTCCAGAATTCGATACTATCTTACGCAAGACACAACTAAATTCCTAATACACTCTCTCATCCTAAATTCCTAATACACTCTCTCATCATTTCTCGACTCAACTACTGCAACTCGCTTCTTGCTGGCCCGACTATCTCCACTTTAATCCATTATGAACGCCTCTGCTAGACTCATCTTCCGTACACAACGTTCAGTGTCGGCATCACTTCTCTATCAATCACTCCACTGGTTTCCCTTAGCATCCAGAATAATATTTAAAATCATGACCCTAACTTTCAAAGCCCTCAACAATAGTGCACCCCCATACATCTCTGCTCTCATCTCCAAATACTCCCCCACCCGCCCTCTTCGTTCTGCTAATGACTTTCTTCTTTCCACAACTCTTGTCACCTCCTCTCACTTGCCTTCAGGACTTTTCTCATGCTGCCCCTATTCTCTGGAACTCCTTGCCTTGCTCCACCAGATTATCCTCCTGCCTCAAAACATTTAAAACCTCTCTAAAAACACATCTCTTTAAAGAAGCGTATCACCTTCCACCCTAACACACTCTCACCTCCCTCTCCCTCCTTTTCCGCACACAATACCTTTAGGTTGTAATACTGCGAGTTTCAATCCCACAATCCCACAAGGTGCTTTGGGGAAAGCACTATGGACAATATGGATTTGAGGCTCGAAGACAGTGCCCTCCTTGCTTTGCTATGTTTAATTTGTATGTATCCTTGAACTTACCTTATGTACAGCTCTACGGAATATGTCGGCGTTATAAATAAACAATAATAACAATAATAAAAAGAGAGGGAGCGACTGCTCTACATATGGCAATTGGCGGCAGATTACATGAAGGTCATTGGACTTTTGGGGTGTGCAATAGAAGTGGTTCACTTTACATTGAGCCACTGCAATTCTAATTCTTAAGGCAATGGAATGGCTATAATTTCCAATGACTACAGAACATATTGCTGGATGCATCAGTCTCTTCTGTCTCATGGGAAGAACCTAGTACCTCTGAATTGCATAGTTTTCACTACCGGTTTCAGTCTTGGTTGGTGGGATGAGATATGCATAAGGGAAAGTGGAGAGACCAGGAAAGGTTACTTCCCATAAATGTAATGGGACAGCATCATTTCTGGTCCTAAAGAAATTAATTCCTATTTTAGTGCATTGTCTGTTATGTGTCCAATTGGGCAACATTAAAGCAGTGGCCTATCTCAGTTAACATGGAGACAAAGCCTGGTAGCTATTAGAAAGGTTGCACAGATTTTAAATGGGCAGAACTTCCTGTTCCAACCATCTCCATCATTTTAATACCCTCAGTGGACAAGCCAGTTATCCAAGTCATCATCCTTTGGACCCAGGAGAAAGATCACTTCATCCTGAAGTATTTATCTCACTTGTTCAGATATGAGGCAGACCAGATATAAGGTTTCAACGTGTTGCTCCAGACTGAGGGATTCTCAGACAGCATATGTAGAAGTAATGGTCATACTATGAAAATAGGTTATCTCACCTACAGTGATGTTGCCAAGAGTCATAGCAAAGATCAGACAAGATCGTGTTTCAAAGATCCTCATAGCTTCGAATTGACCAAGGAGAATCTAGTTTTCCCCTTTGAAGGCCATGTCTGCCTTTCCCCTGTGATATCTCACCTTAAACTTGGCTGTTGATACCTCCATTCTGAAAGCCAAAACTTTTTGGATTCTTTGTTCACTACTTTTTTGAAGTCTCAGAAACCAATGATATCTTGCAGACACAAGATCTTCATATAATAAGAAGTTTTGGTTCCAAAAATCCTGCGGGTCTTAAAGAAAGGGTTTGATAAAGGTCTCACACTGGGGTCATTAAGAGTATAGGTTTTTGCTCTCTCTTAAATACTTCAGCAAAAAGTTTGTATGAAGTCTGTCCATAATGTTCCGCACTTTTTACATGGGGCTTAAAGGTTCAAGTCCACTTTGGGATCGCTACCTTGTGGTGAATATACTTGTGTACCTAAATGAAGCTGTGAGCTACACATGTAGCGTCATCCAAGATGGGCAGGTCATAGCATAGAGGTCAAACAAATTGCAGTCCAGTGAAGAAGGAACTGGCAACCCACTCCAGTATCTTTGCCATGGATACCATATGAATAAGCACAACCAGACACAAAATATCTGGTGCTGAGAGGCAGATTTGAGTGCCATCTGCTATTAGAGGATACTGAAATCCAAAATATTTTATTAGGGTACCAAAGGAGGATGTATAAAATGAGAAGAGGAGGACTGAACCTTGAGGTACGCCAACAGACAGAGGGTGAGGTGAAGACGAGGTGCCAGAGAAGGAGACACTAAATGTCCAATCTTCTAGGTAGCATGTGAACCATCAGAGAGCTGTGTCACGGCTGCCAAGAGAGTGGAGAGTTTGGATTAGAAGAGGGTTGTCAACTGTATCAAAGGCTGCAGAGAGGTCCATGAGAATTTGAATAGAAAAGTGACCTGTTGACTTTAGTGACTTTTGTGAGGGCTATTTCTATAGAGTGTTGGGCCCGGAAGCCAGTTTGGAAGGAGTCAAGAAGGGAATTGGAAGATTATAAATTGGGCAAGGGGATAGTTGCCCATTTAAGCAGTTTTGAATCCAGGGGAACTAGAGAGATAAGGTAATAGTTGGGTGCAGAATTTGGATCAGAGGAGGATTTCTTAAGAATGGGTGTAATTATAATGTGTTTTAAAGATGATGGAAACTTGAATAGAAGTATGACAGCTGGGATAAGTGTGATAGAGAGGGGCAGGATTAGCTGTGATGGAATGGGATCATGAGGATAAGTTGTAAGGTGAGAGGTTGATAGTAGAGTAGTTACTTCCTCAGTTACAGGGTCAAAGGAGTCCATAGTGGAGGAGGGATTGAGGAAGGGTAAGGGCTGGGTGTTGTCATTTGTTGAGAAGAGGGCATGTAGGAGCCAATTTGAGAGGAGAGTCCTTTTCGGATGCTTTCAATTTTATTCTTAAAGTTTCTGGCAAATTCTTCAGCTGTGAGACCGAAAGGGGCAGAAGGTGGGGTGGGTAAAGGAGAGTGTTTAATGCAGCAAAAAAGCATTTGGGGTTGGAGGACAGATTGATATTAACAATGAGAAGAAGTGTTGTTTGGCAAGATTGAGGGCAGAGAAGAAGGAGCACAAGATAAACTTGTAGCGGAGGAAGTACAAGATTTCCTCTATAGTCGTTCAGCAGTGCAGGAGCACCTCTGGATGCATTGTGTCTGTGTAGCGTGCCATGGTTGTGGATGGGAGTGAGGGCATTTGCTTGTGGCTACGGGCGCCAGAGTGTCAAGGGTGGAAGTTAGAGTCATACTGTACTGTGCAGTGGCAATGTCAGGGCAGGTAAGGGTGGTGGCTGAGAAGGGATTGGAAAGTTGTGGGTCAAGTGCTTGCAGGTTTCTGCAAGTTCTGGTAGTGGGTACTGAAGAAGGGTAGTGAGCAGAAGGTGTGGTGAGGTTGCAGGTTAGAAGGTAATGATCAGACAGAGGGAGCGGGGAAATGACTAGGTTGGAAATAGTGCAGATTGGAAAAAATAAGGTCAATGGAGTATCCATCAAACTTAAACAGAGGCAGTTGAATAGTTCCCCAATTAAGCACAAAAATACAATAATAAACAAACCAGTGTTACTAAATGTGTCATATAAAAAAACATTATTTTATAATTCAGTCTATAATTGTGCTTTAACTACATCTTGAGCTTAGCTTACAATGTCCTATTATAAATGAATTTGTAACTGCTGTAGTCTTGTGGTTCTTGTAGGTAGTTTCTTCAAGCTACTAAAAGTAAAGATACAATTAGCTCAAATATATATCTTAATCAGAATAAAATAATGTAATTAAAAATGTGAACTTACAAAGCAGCAGATTAAAATAAATAAATACTGATTTATTCCTGAGATGGGAGAAGACTTTAAATGCATAGGATGCACAATGAAAATATGATAGGCGCAACTTCTAATGCTTATGTTGCAAATAATGGACGCATGTTCCAGAACAGTAATTGCAAGAGGAAACAATGAAATATATATATATATATATATATATATATATATATATATATATATATATATATATATATATATTACATTTCTACAAATAATTATATCATGATAAATTTGGTTATCAAAAAAAAAATGATATAGACAAATTGTGAACACAGCCCCCTCCTTTATATATGGCTGAAGATGTGACACTGATGGTGTCTATGACAGACATCAACTTGTGAGAACTGATGAGAACGCTCAATCTCGACTGGCGCTGCCACTTTAAACGAGATTATGTGCCGTTTCAAGCAGAGATGTTGTCATGGAGATGTTGATCTGTAATAGCTGTGTGTTCTACTTAGTCCATGTCATTATGAGCCCTACAGCAGTTTCAGCATTTTGTTTTATAGCAATCAATGCCATTATTAATTTACTTTTCTCTCATTTAACTTTAAAGACTAAAACAAATTGCTGCAAGTACTTTATTTACATTCTAGCTCCGCTGTCGGTATTTAATCTCATGTATGTGTTGGGCATAAAACACAGAATGTACATGTACAGTTGATTATTCCTTTATAGTCTTTTGCCACCTGGTGGCCAACATATAGAACTGCAAGTGGGAGTATTAAAATGTAATGGAAATTTTTCCTAAAAATCAATTATTACTTGACTTCAGCTGCTATTTTGTAGCGAGTTATTATTATTATAATTTATGAAGTGCAAATTTGTGACAACTACTGTGTTTTGGTAAAAGGGTATCTGCAACAGTATTTCGAACAGTCAAAAACAAGTGAAAAAGCTGTACAAACATTTAATTTGATTTTCTTTTTATAATTTTATGATGAAATTGTAGCTTTTAAAAGGTATATTATGAATGGTGCAAGATGAATGGCCAATATATTTAGCTTGCAGGAGGGGAGAGAGGCAGAAGGTACTATAAAATACAAGCTCCCTCTAAATGCTTACATACCTCGTCACTGCCATAATAACTGGATGAATAATCAGATAATACAACAATAAAATATGCATCAAATATAAATATTCAAAAGCTTTTTTTATCACTTAGTTTCTGGTAAATATATTTATAGTTGACAATGATGGTCGCACAGAGAGCTGCAGAAACGGTTATGAATTTAATTTAATTTTTATTTAATATGAACTATATTAGTTTCCTTTTTTTTATTTTTGGGTAACAATTTCAGATCTGGGCTTTATTAATATAAAATAATATCCTGATAAAAAATAGCAACTGATAAAAATACATTTTGTGATTTGTACTATATAATTATCGGCACAAAATTTAACCTGCTCATTACTATTATTATTATTATTATTATAAATAATAAAAATAATAATAATAATATTGTTGTTGTTTTAATAGATGTTTCCAATTTAAATATTTAATAATTAAATATAAAAAAAACATATTTGAGTAATAATACTTTGACCAAAATATATTCTTTCAGTAAATTACATTTTCATGCAAAATTACACATTATATCCATTTTTCCAAGACAAACTTATCACTGTAAAATTATCAGAAGGCATTTATTATAGTGAGTAAAAAGCTACATTTGTTATGGAGAGAGGAAGGTCATGATGTTAGGGGGTGTCCCAGAACATTGGCAGACTTTCCATGGACACAGGAAATAAATATAATCCTAGAATATATAAACGAGTAAGGAGTACAGTAGCAGGCTTAGTTTTGAGTAATTGTATGACGAAAGTCGGTCCTTGGGATTTTATCCTTGATATTTTTTATAATAGATAGTTTTACGCATTATATGCATTAAAAAAAAATCTGTGTGATTAAAAGAAAATCTCTATAAACGCTATGAATATTATTTTATGAATATCCATTTTTAGTTTTATTTTTACTCAAACAATTGATAAAGGTCCTTAGAATGGACACACATGGATGTGAGAGTTGGACCATAAAGAAGTCTGAGCACCGTAGAATTGACACCTTTGGATTGTGGTTCTGGAGAAGACTACTTAGAGTCCCTTGGACTGCAAGAAGATCCAATAAATCAATACTTCAGGAAATTAAGACAAACTGATCACTGGAAGGTATAATCATGAGGCTGAAGCTCAAATAGTTTGTCCATATCATGGGAAGACAGGATTCCCTATGGTAGTCTATGATGCTGGGGAAATTTTAAGGGACAAGAAGAAGGGGGAGGCCGAGGTTAAGATGGATAGATGAGGTCAATTAAGCAATAAACATGAGCTTGAGGAAGGTCACATGTGCAGAAGCTGAAAGATGTGCCTGGGGTGCTGGGGCTTATAGGTTCACAAAGAGCTGAACAACTAAACAATAACTCCAGTCCTTCGCTCCAACTTAAATTGTCCATATAGTGCAATAAAATGGATTTTGAGATTAAAAGTATTGTGTATCTTAATTTATATAATGTATTATTGGGGCTTCAAAAGCTCTAGATTCTTTGGGGTGAAAATCACTGCATGATAATTGTTTTCAATTTAAAAATACACAGCTAGGGGCGTAGGAACCGGGGGGGACATACCCCCCCCCCCTCTCGTGAGGTAATCTCGCGATATCTCATGAGACCAGGCTATGAGAACTATCTTGCCAAAAGGAGAGAAGGTGAGGAGGAAATGCTGGGGAGGGACAGGAAGACAAAAGGGAGATATAAGGAGAGATAAGGAACCTACCTCCCCTATTGTAAATATATATAATATATATTTACACACACACTAGGAAATTGACTGTCAAAAATGACGGGAGTAAAATTGTAAGGCTAGCAATGCTGTTTGCCACACAATGCGAGGTTAAGGACCCTCTGAGCACCTTCGGCGCTCATCGCGAGCCCCGCAGTGAGCGCCTTTGGTGCTCATCGCGTGGATCGCAATGAGCGCCAAAGGCCTCTCCCCCTGTGTACTTTACAGGGCCCGCGATGATCATCCCGAGCCCCCCCCCCCCCTTCCGTGTAGTTTAGGGGCTTCGCCATGAGTGTTACTGGCTTGGGTTAAGTGTTACTGCTTTTGGTGAAGTGTTACTGCGTTGGTGTAAATGTTACTGTTATGTAGGAAGTGTTACCGGTTTTCCTTAAGTGTTACGTGTTTGGGGCTGTTTTTTGCGAGCTTCAGCCTCGTTTTCATCCTTTTGCGTTGTTTCATCCACCATTTTTTTTCTCACTTAGGCGATTTTCAACCGTGAAAAAATGGCAAATATGCCTCAAATTCAGTTGCAACTTCCTGTGCTGTGTGTGTGTGTAAGTTAATTTGCATCATATTTGTTGTTTTTTTCAGCTTTTTACTGTTCAATGATTCGTCCGTTAAAGTAGTATTTTTGCGAGGCCCACAATCCATATACAGTCAGGTCCATAAATTTTGGGACATCGACATAATTCTAATCTTTTTGGCCCTATACACCACCACAATGGATTTGAAATGAAACGAACAAGATGTGCTTTAACTGCAGACTTTCAGCTTTTATTTGAGGGTATTTACATCCAAATCAGGTGAACGGTGTAGGAATTACAACAGTTTGTATATGTGCCTCCCACTTTTTAAGGGACCAAAAGTAATGGGACAATTGTCTGCTCAGCTGTTCCATGGCCAGGTGTGTGTTATTCCCTCATTATCCCATTTACAAAGAGCAGATACAAGCTCCAGTGTTCATTTCAAGTGTGCTATTTGCATTTATTGCTGTTAACTCTCAATATGAGATCCAAAGAGCTGTCACTATCAGTGAAGCAAGCCATCATTAGGCTGAAAAAACAAAACAAACCCATCAGAGAGATAGCAAAAACATTAGGTGTGGCCAAATCAACTGTTTGGAACATCCTTAAAAAGAAAGAATGCACCGGTGAGCTCAGCAACACCAAAAGACCCGGAAGACCACGGAAAACAACTGTGGTGGATGACCGAAGAATTCTTTCCCTGGTGAAGAAAACACCCTTCACAACAGTTGGCCAGACCAAGAACACTCTCCAGGAGGTAGGTGTATGTGTGTCAAAGTCAACAATCAAGAGAAGACTTCACCAGAGTAAATACAGAGGGTTCACCACAAGATGTAAACCATTGGTGAGCCTCAAAAACAGGAAGGCCAGATTAAAGTTTGCCAAACAACATCTAAAAAAGCCTTCACAGTTCTGGAACAACATCCTATGGACAGATGAGACCAAGATCAACTTGTACCAGAGTGATGGGAAGAGAAGAGTATGGAGAAGGAAAGGAACTGCTCATGATCCAAAGCATACCACCTCATGAGTGAAGCATGGTGGTGGTAGTGTCATGGCGTGGGCATGTATGGCTGCCAATGGAACTGGTTCTCTTGTATTTATTGATGACTAGCGAATTGCCCGTCAAAAAATGACGGCAATGAAATTGTAAGTGAGCTAATGCTGTTTAGTGTGTAATAATGAAATATATAATACATTAATAAATTAATATACTTTACCTATTTTAAAGCATTGTGTGGAAGAGCTGTGAATGTGTTTTGATGTTGCTGCAGCATTAGTGGTGTGGATCTGCTGTGTAAGCGTGTTGAATGTGTGCAGTGTAACACTGTGCGTGCGCGAGCCCAAACCGTTGTCGTGTACTTCCGCATTGGCGTAAAATGGCGAGTAATGTGTGTTATACGTTTGTATCGGAATATCCGTAGGTGTTTTGTGGTGTTTTGCGAGTTTCTTGTGGTGTTTTGCGAGTTTAGAGTGCTGTAGCCTCGTTTTCGTTTTGTTCGGCGGCCATTTTTTCTCTCGCTTCGTTTTTTTTTTAGTCTCTAAACTGTTTTATTTGAAGTAAAATCGAGGTGTAAGTTGTATTTTTGAGGTGCTGGGTGCTCCCTCTTGGTGTAGGTAAGTTTTTTATGTATGTGGTGTGTGTATGTATTGTGTTTTACATTTTGTAATGTTCGCGAGTTGCGTCCGAGTGTTGCGAGTCCGTAATGTGTGTGAACGTGTGTCGTATGTTGTTTGCGAGTGTCGTAATGTGTGTGTCGTACTGTTTGGGTTGCGACGTGAAGTTTGCGAGGGTCGCAGTTGCTGGCAAGGAGCGCCTTTGCGAGGTCCTCAGGTGCTGGCATGGAGCGCCTACGGCGCTCCATGCCAGCAACTGAGGCCCTCGCTTCGCGAGGGTCCTCAGTTGCTGGCATGGAGCGCCTTTGGCGCTCCATGCCAGCAACTGAGACCCTCGGGCAGTGCCCTCGCTTAGCGAGGGCCTCGGCTCGCTGCGCGAGCCCGCAGCGTTAGCAACAACTCGTACGCTCACAACTATATATGTGATGTGACTGCTGACAATAGCAGCAGGATGAATTCTGAAGTGTTTTGGGCAATATATCATTTTTTGACAGGCAATTCCCTAGCATATATATATATAATCTGATAAAAAATAGCAACTGATAAAAATACATTTTGTGATTTGTACTATATAATTATCAGCACAAAATGTAACCTGCTCATTATTATCATCATCATCATTATTATTACTATTATTATAAATAATAATATTATTGTTGTTTTAATAGATTTTTCCAATTTAAATATTGAATAATATTGAATATTCGAGAAATAAGACTTTGACCAAAATATGTTCTTTTAGTAAACTAAATTTTGATGCAAAATTACAAATTATATCCATTTTTCCAAGATAAACATCACTGTAAAATTATCAGAAGGCATTTATTATAGAGAGTAAAAAGCTACATGTGTTATGGAGAGAGGAAGGTCATGATGTTAGGGGGTGTGCCAGAACATTGACAGACTTTCCATGGACACAGGAAATAAATATAATCCTAGAATATATAAACGAGTAAGGAGTACAATAGCAGGCTTAGTTTTGAGTAATTGTATGACGAAAACCGGTCCTTGGGATTTTATCCTTGATATTTTTATAATAGATAGTTTTACGCATTATATGCATTAAAAAAAAATCAGTGTGATTAAAAGAAAATCTCTTTAAACGCTATGAATATTATTTTATGAATATCCATTTTTAGTTTTATTTTTACTCAAACAATTGATAAAGGTCCTTATAATGGACACACATGGATGTGAGAGTTGGACCATAAAGAAGTCTGAGCACTGTAGAATTGACACCTTTGGATTGTGGTTCTGGAGAAGACTACTTAGAGTCCCTTGGACTGCAAGAAGATCCAATAAATCAATACTTCAGGAAATTAAGACAAACTGATCACTGGAAGGTATAATCATGAGGCTGAAGCTCAAATAGTTTGGCCATATCATGGGAAGACAGGATTCCCTATGGTAGTCTATGATGCTGGGGAAATTTTAAGGGACAAGAAGAAGGGGGAGGCCGAGGTTAAGATGGATAGATGAGGTCAATTAAGCAATAAACATGAGCTTGAGGAAGGTCACATGTGCAGAAGCTGAAAGATGTGCCTGGGTTGCTGTGGTTTATAGGTTCACACAGAGCTGAACAACTAAACAATAACTCCAGTCCTTCGCTCCAACTTAAATTGTCCATATAGTGCAATAAAATGGATTTTGAGATTAAAAGTATTGTGTATCTTAATTTATATAATGAGTGGCAAAGCCACTCATTAAGGGGCTCGGTAGGCCTGTAAAGTACACGGGTGGAGAGGCATTGCGAGGCAAGTAAAGTACACAGGGGGAGAGGCTCGCAATGAGGTGTTCAGAGGGGGCACAGCCTCGCATTGTGTTGCAAACAACATTGCCAGGAGTGCCGAAGGTAATCATTGTAAAGCATGATGTTGTGTGGCAAACAGCATTGCCAGACTTCAAATTTTATTGCAATCATTTTTTGACAGGCAATTCCCTAGCATATATATATATATATATATATATATATATATATGTATATTGTTTGTCAGTTTGTCCCAGATTTTTTTGGGATTGCTATGCCCTTGTACACAGCATACTATGTCATATTTAAGAGCCATTAACCTCATTGTAGGTGCTCTTCATGGTGTGAAAGAACACACGACTGTATGTTAAAATGATCTGTTTTTTTAATTATGATCTAGTTTTAAATATATGTTCACATACAAGTCTATCCTGTCTATCCAGATTGCTGAGTGTAGCGCGCATTGAGTGAGGCTCTATGGGGAAAACTGTAATTGATTGCATAGTAAAAATCTAATTTTTATGCTGTAAGAAAAAACAGAACCTGTTCCCTTCAAGCCTTAAATATAAGCAGTCTGACAAAAACCTTACCATTTACTAGAATGGGAAACACACCCCTGCAACCTAATTGGTTGCAGTAATGCAGCAGCCCGTAAGCTGACTATTACACATGTAAACACACATTTTCTTAAACTTTTTTTTGCAGTAAAAAAATGCATGTATTTAAAAAAATGCTCTAAGTATTTCAACATGCTTATAGGAGATCTTTTCAGTGATGGGGTCCGAATTGGGCTGAATTAAGTGTCCCTTTAAGTTAACAAGATATATGCATTTTGCACCTAAAATGTAAATAGTTTTATTTTTTTTTAAATCTGATCAATTTACCTTAGCATAAATATGTTATTATCTGCTTTATATGGCACAGAGAGGGTTAAACAGTAAGCAATGCTTATAATTGCTTTTTCTCTCTGTTTCCCATTAATGGGCTCTGATTTAATCTCATCACTAATTTTTCTGAGTTTGGCATCACAACACCTGTAATAATTGATTTACTCCGAATAGTGCTGATGTCTGTGTCCTAGGTTGACAGTAATACATTGAATTAAATGTGTTTATAACTTGTTTACATCATAGGTCTGGCATTTCTGGAGAGCTGTATTGTGCTGTTTTTTAATTAGAATAAAATAAAAATAAAGTTTGATGCCTTTTCTGGACGAAGGGTTTGTGAGAGGGGTTTATATAGATTTGGTGAGAGCATGGCTTGCATTTATTAATGCAAGCTGTCTTCTTCTGGGCATGTGCAGGATAAGAGGGTTGGTGTAAGATTTAATGAGATGTACTTATTTCATAATTTCTGTTTCCCACCCATCCCTCCACTGATAAAAATACTCCCTCCATTCACCATCAGCAAGTGATGAAACAAAGACAAGATGGATTCTTCCAAAGGTCTCCAAAAATTCTAAATTTCTCTAAAAAAGCTGTCTAAAACAAGTGCTGCTTTTCTTGAACTACAGTAGTCTCTTAATATGTATTTATATAGTTCTATATTTATATTATAGTCATTTGATGGACTTGACAGTGCGCAAAATGCTTTTTACAAGGTTTAGTCTCTTGGTTTATATAGTTGCTACAGTGGTCCTTTAAATAAATAAATATATATATAATTATTTTTTAGCTGTGTTTTAATGTATTTAATGTGAGTACTTTAAAGAATCTTTAAGACTACAATAAAAATAGGAAAATATTTGAAATTAGCTGATTACTTTATTACATTTGCAGAACCACATGTAAGATTAGATTTTCTTTATTGCTTTTTCTACCACCTATGTATTTTCATTTAACATTTGATAATTTATCCAGGCTGTACTTTGTATTTTTTAGGACTTGTAAATGGGAGGAGGTACCTCTTGAAAGTTTTTAAGATCATTAATATTGCAATATTGTTTAATTTTATATCTAAGTCACTTACATGACTACTTTAAAATTAAATATAAAATATACATACATACATATATATATATATATATATATATATATATTATATACACATACATACATACACACACACACAGTGGCGGAGCTAGTGCATGGGGGTCCCCGGTGCAAAAAGCGGGGGCCACAAAAGACGGAGTGAGGCCACACATGTTCGCAGGGGGCCACAGGGGCCTGTAAGGACCGAGGGGCCACAAGAGGCCAAGGGAGGCCACAGAGGTCCATGAGGGGCCACAGGAGGCTGAGGGGGAACAAAGGGGGCTGAGAGGCCGCAGAAGTCCGTGAGGGGGCACAGGAGGCTGAGGGCGACAGGGGCTGCAGGGGGACCCACGGGAGGTCTCCACGGCCATAAGTGGCTCTGGAGACCCAAGAGGTGCCACAGGAGATCTGTGGTAGCCACAGGTAGCCAAAGACCCACGGGTGCCACTGGGGGCCACAGTTAATTTGTTGGGCCCACAGGGAAACCATAGGGGCTACAAGGGGCCCCAGAAGTCTTGCAGGGGGCACGGGAGGGCTGGGGCACCAAGGACCCGATGGGGCACTGGAGGTCCGCGGGGACCAAAGATGACTTGTGGAGGTCACATGGGACCCACAGGAGGTCAGCAGGGGCCCCTCAGAGTCCAGGGGCCTCGGTGCCTTTCACCACCTCTGCATATATATATATATGTATATGTGTGTGTGTGTGCATGTGTCTGATGAATAACAGTGATACCTATTATATATATATGTTCTATTTCAACAGGTTTGACCTAATTTTATCAATTCTAAAGCAATGCATTAATATATTTATATTTGCACATACATACATTTATGAAGATGGAAAAAATGCATTGACAGGTCTCTTTGGACCCAACACTATCTTATATAAGTTGTGCTTTAGAAATATTTTCTAGTACACTTGCATTCTGTAGAGGGAATTGTTTTGTGCTATGACTTGTGCCAAATATTAGTATTATTTTGTTAAGATAAAATGTTGAGGTCTTCCAAAGAGCCCTCTTGTGGATTTGCTTGCAGTATTTTAGTGCTTGCAGTATGGTCCATTTGGGGACTAGATCTACGCTTCTGCTAAACTGCTGCTCACATTTTATATCTGTATCTGTCCCGTGAGGAACACATTCGACATCTGTTTTATTTCAACTCTGCCAATTATAATGTAATGTTTCTGATAGGCTGCACTGTATAATAGCTTTGGGGGCTCTCACATAGAGGAAACATTACATGATACATCCTATGCATTGATATATTAACTTTAAAGCAAAGTTGACATTAAAGCAATGCTTATTTTTCTTCTCTGCCAGTGAAATGTTTATATGCTACAATATATTTGAAGGCTCGTAGGCAAGCCTGTGGTTGAAAGGAGGGACCACTTGACCTGGCATGACCGGGTATGTGTAGGAGGTGGCTAGCTGGGGGAGGTGGAGCCATTTATAGGTGTTAAGCACCATTTTCCACTATTATGCCCCCAGCTAGCCATGTGAGTAGATACCCACCCCTAAAGTATTGTTGTTAAAGTGATGTATATGTTGAATTTTGTTTAAAAAAAAAAATACAAAAAAAACTAAGGATGAATAATGGCAAGATGGGGATTATGTTGTTTATTGCCTTATGCACTCATTGTTGTGGAGGTATTATTGTAGTATATATTATATGTTATCAAAAGTTTGTTTATGTTGTTGTCACAGCGGCGGGTGGTGAGGGGAGTCGCTGGGTCAGTGGTAAACTGGGTGAGATCCTACCCTACGGTGGTATGGATGTTCCAACACAGTAGGCCCTAAACGAGGGTTCAGGGTATAGGGTGTACTTTCTCTGGCCAGGCTCCTCCCCTCATGTGGTTATGTAGATTTATCTATTGTTATGGTTATTACATCATGTTGTGTTTACCAATAAACGTCGTGGCCAGTTATCTCCCAAGAAGTGGTCTGTGTCTAATCTTTATATTTAATAAGTGATTGGGTATAAATTCTTATGCGCACATACCAACTGGGCCTTGCTTAGGTCATGTATATGTTAGGAAAAGACCTGTTATAAGCACTGGTGAGTGTTGCCATATACTCCAGGGCATTGGTGCAGAGGAGACCTGCTGATACTTCTCAACTAAAGAATAAATAGGCCTGAACTTTACCTTTTAATTCTGCCAGCTATTCTCTCCTTTACCAGCAGCTTTTCCCTTTTGCCTGGTCTCTAACTGCTTTCTATGGACCTCCAAGGTATACTAAACTATGCCCATGGGGCCATTAACCCCTATACTAGGGGGGTCCTTATGGAGTCCAGTGGTACCTAATCTACAGTATGGCGTCCCAACAGACCCACCATGGTGTACTATTCTATGAACATGGGAGTCCTTATGGAATTCTATGGCACCTAAAGTTAGCACCTATATCATGGGGGTCCGCAAGGACTCCCACGGCACCCTTCCTACCATCACAGTGGTGTATATTGGATCACCATGGATCCTAATACTAAATACATAAAAGAAAACACTAGATAATATATATATACTAGCGAATTGCCTGTCAAAAAATTACGGCAATGAAATTGTAAGGCAGCTAATGCTGTTTGGTGTATAATAATGAAATCTATAATACTTTAATAAATGAATATACTTTACGTATTTTGAAGCATTGTGTTGAAGAGCTGCAATCTGTTTTGATGTTGCTGCAGCGTTAGTGGTGTGGAGCTGCTGTGTAAGCGTGGCGAATGTGTGCAGTGTAATATTGTGCGTGCGCGAGACCAAACCGTTAGCGTAGTTGTGTACTTCCGCATTGTCGTAAAATGGCGGGTAATGTGTGGTTTAGAGTGCTGTAGCCTCGTTTTCGTTTTTTCCGTGGCCATTTTTTCTCTCACTTAGAGAATTTTTTAGTGTCTAAACTCTTTTATTTTTAGTTAAATTAAGGTGTAAGTTGCTTTTTTGAGGTACTGGATGCTCCCTCTTGCTGTAGGTAAGCTTTTTATGTATGTGCTGTGTGTATTTATCGTGTTTTGATTTTTTTCATGTTCATAAGTTGCGGCCGTTTTTTGCGAAGTCGTAATGAGTGTTAACGTGTCTTGTATGTTGTTTGAGTTGCGAGGTAAACTTTGCGAGGGTCGCAGTTGGTGTGACGTGTTGTTTGCGTTACAACGTAAATGTTGCGAGGGTCGCAGTTGCTGGCAAGGAGCACCTTTGGAGCTCCATGCCAGAAACTGAGGCCCTTGCTTTGCGAGGGCCGCGGCTCGCTTTGCGAGCCCGCTAGCGTGAGCAACGGCTCTGGCTGGCTCGCCTCCTCACAACTATATATGTGATATATAGTTGTGAGCATACGAGCCGTTGTGAGCATACGAGCCAAAGGCGCTCCTTGCCAGCAACTGCGACCCTCGCAAACTTTACGTCATAACGCAAACAAAATACAAGACACGTTACGACCAATTACGACCTCGCAAAAATCGCCCGCAACCCGCGGACATGAAAAAATTTAAAACACAATAAATACACACAACACATACATAAAAAGCTTACCTACAGCAAGAGGGGGCATCCAGGACCTCAAAAAATGAAGTTACACCTTAATTTAACTCAAAATAAAAGAGTTTAGACACTAAACAATTCTCTAACCGAGAGAAAAAATGGCGGCCGAACAAAACGAAAACGAGGCTACAGGACTCTAAACACGCAAAACACCATCTCAAACACGCAAAACACCACAAACAACCTACGGATATTCCGCTACAGACGCATACCACACATTAGCCGCCATTTTAGAACAATAACTTAGACAATGCGGAAGTACACAGCTACGCTAACGGATTTGTCTCGCGCACGCACACTATTACACTGCACACATTCATCACGCTTACACAGCAGCTCCACAGCACTAATGCTGCAGCAACATCAAAACAGATTGCCAGCTCTTCAACACAATGCTTCCTGCATATATTACTTCAAAATAGGTAAAGTATGTTACTTTATTAATCTATTAGTTATTTTATTATTATATACACCAAACAGCATTAGCACACTTACAATTTCATTGCCGTCATTTTTTGACGGGCAATTCGCTAGTATATATATATATATATATATATATATAAAAGAAGTTTAAATATATATTACCTATCCTCTTAATGCCCTCAAGTAATGATCATCTATGTCTAGGTTCCTCAGTCTTCAGCCCTGGACAAGCCTGCACTTCATGTTGATTGAAAAATCCATATACTAATTGCTTGTTGAAGATCCTGTTTCTCATTTTTAACTCATGTAAAATGTATGTAAAAAAAATGGTGCTTTATAAAAAAATCTTCACCTAACACAGCTCCTCCGAGGGACTTTGGTCATTGCTTAGCATATCATGGGGGTCTGATGGAACCCCCATGGTATAGGCATTTATTGTGTGTGCTATGGGTCCATTATTATAGATTACCATTGGGGTACTTAGGGACTCCCATGGTAACAGTTTAATATTTGGTTCCACTGGTTGTCCATGATGGTTATTTTAATTGGGAGATCATAGGGGATAGCAGGTATTAAGGCAGAATGCAAAGGCTCAGAGGGGGTAGCTGGTATTGAAGGGTGATCCCAGAGATATCCTGGCTAGTAGGCCGTAGCAGTATTAACCCATTAATTGTGTTGGATTTGAAAAATCAAGCTTCAAATCTGACACAATTAAGGTGTTAACTCCTTCATAACGTTCGGTTTGAAGGATCAAGGCTTCTCAAAGTTATTTACTTCCTTTACTTTTAAGGTAACCGTAGGCTTTTTTTAACATTTTCAGGCACTTGTAAAGACTTTCAAATAAACTTCAGTAAATTTGGATATCATTATGGGAGACATGTGATGGTGATTTTTAAAATAGTTATGGGACTGGCACTTGGGATTAACGATATTAAGCTCATTTTGAGTACTCATAATGTGATAGCTTGGTAGTGATTTACAAGTGAACTTCACTGAATTTTTTTCTTACTGGAGCCATGGAATGGAGGTCTATTACAATACTCCAACTGACTACCCAATTTAAAACCCCAATACTCTCCCTTCAGATTGTAACTAGATCACACCTT
Organism: Discoglossus pictus; assembly: GCA_027410445.1. Lineage (NCBI taxonomy): Eukaryota > Metazoa > Chordata > Amphibia > Anura > Alytidae > Discoglossus > Discoglossus pictus. The sequence goes on from CM050170.1 coordinate 123,924,318, forward strand.
ACATGCTAACAGTGTCCAAATCCACCATACATTTTTAACTGCTGCTGTTCCAATTTATTACTTCTAAATGAAAAGGCAAAATAAGCTCCACTCCATCCTACAAAACATGCTATAGAATCAATCAAACATTAAAGATATGCTAATTCCATATTCTACTAAATAACTAAACAGTATCAAATTTAGAAGGGACTGATGAGTTAGTTGGTATTCTGGGAGATGTTTGGAGGCTTACTAAGCTCTCAGCTGAGCTACTCATTTTTTTCCAGGGAGGTACCATGCCAATAGTTGTACTCGTGATGAATTTGTTCATTGTATCTATTGAAATATCTATTTTCAGACCTGATTTAGTATGATATACTGATATGCATTTTTTTTTGTAATTATGAGTCAGTCCAGTGACAACCTCACTCCTCAGTTTACATCCTGTCACATGTATGAACTGCTGGAACAGCCGATCCAGAGTTCATACCTCTGTGAGAGGTGTGAGCATGTTGCCTATCTTGAGGCTCAAATTGGAGAACTAGAGAGGAGAATTGCAGCACTGAATGATATTGCTCCACTGGAAAGGGAGCACAGTTTAGCTGGGCCTAGCATTGAGGGTGGAGATGCGGCTAGAGATGATGTCCAGGTAGGTAGCTGGGTTACAGTTACAAGGGGAAGCAGGGGGAACAGTAGAAGGAGGCAGGTCAGTTCTGAGTTGGCAAACACCAACAGTTTTGCCAGATTGAGTGAAACTGTTGGGGATGTCCATTCAGGAATGGCAATGCCAGATAGAGTTGTTCACTCTAACGGCCAGGAGAACAGTTCTACTGGAGGAGAGGGAGGGAAGAATAGGTAGAGCAATAGGTAGGTTTTAGGGGTAGGGGACTCTATTATTAGGAAGGTAGACAGGGTGATTTGTCACCCAGATCCCAGCAATCGAACAGTTTGCTGTTTCCTGGGTGCCCGGGTTAGGCATGTTGTGGATCAGGTAGATACATTTTTGGGAGGGGCTGGAAATGAACCAGCAGTCTTGGTACATATTGGTACCAATGACAAAGCTAATGGATGGAGTATCCTAAAGGAGGACTTTAGAGAACTAGGGAATAAGTGTAAGGCAAGGACCTCCAAGGTAGTATTTTCTGATATACTACCAGTGGCATGGGATAGCCCAGGGAGCCAGAAGGAGCTTAAGGAGGTTAATGCGTGGCTAAAAAAGTGGTGCATTAAGGAGGGGTTTGGGTTTTTAGAGCACTGGGCTGATTTCTCACTTGGGTACAATCTCTATAGCAGGGATGGATTGCACCTTAATGGTCAGGGAGCTTGTGTGCTAGGGGAAAGGATGGTAGAAAGGTTGGAGGAGTTTTTAAACTAGAATATGGGGGAGGGACTAGATAGAAGTTATGGGGTAAAAAGTGTAGAGGGGGTAAGGAACAAATTAACTAGTCATGTGGGGGGGGGGATAATGGTTAATATAGTCAATAGGTAGGTATTGCCAAAGTAACTCAAGTACAGTGGCAGGCACTTCAGAACTACAGACTCATAACATAAGGTGTATGCTTGCTAATACCAGAAGCTTGCCAGGAAAATGGAAGAGTTAGAATTATTAGCAGTTAAGGAGAAATGGAATTTAATAGGCATTACTGAACATGGTGGGATGAATCTCATGACTGGACTGTTAATCTGGGTGATTATAACCTATTTAGGAAAGATAGGGGCAATGGTAAAAGAGAAGGAGGGATACAGTATTTCTGTATGTTAAGCCTGAATTTAGGCCTATAGTCAGAGAGGATTTTTATGCTGGAACTAGCGGTAATGGTGAATGTTTGTGGGTAGAGTTAAATAGTGGAGCAGCAAATTCCAAAAGGAATATTGGTTGGAGTATGCTATAAACCCCCAAATATAATTCAAAGTGAGGAACTGCAATTATTGTTACAGATTGGAAATGCAGCTAAGCATGGGCAAGTTTTATTAATGGGAGATATGAACTACCCAGAAATAAACTGGATATATGAGACGAGCAGTTCGGCTAAGGGGAGCAGGTTCTTGAGTACACTCGGATCATTATCTGGCCGAGGTTATACAAGAACCTACTAGAAATGAGGCTATCTTGAATTTAGTCATCACAAATAATATTGATATGGTATCAAATGTTGAAAAAGGGCAACCTTTGGGAAACAGTGATCACAAAACAGTCTCATTTGAGATTGAATTAAAAAAAACATAACTGTAAGGGGCTAACGAAAACTCTGAATTTTAAAAGGGCAGACTTTAACAGACTAAGGACAGCAATACAAGGTATAGACTTCAACAAAGAACTGGTGGGTAAAAATACTAAACATAAATGGACAACGTTCAAATCCTTACTAAATATACATACTTATGTATGTGGAAATAAAAAGTAGAAGGAATAAATGACATCCAATGCTCAACAATGCTGTAAAGATCAAGATACAGAGTAAAAAACAGGCATTTAAATTTAACAAACAAGATGGGGACAGAGACTGCTTTACATAAGTACAAGGAAATCAACAAGGCTTCCAAAAGGGCTTTTAGACTGGCTAAAATAAAAAAATTAAAAGTTAGGTGCAAAGGAGAGTAAAACTAACCCTAAAGTACCGTATATACTCGAGTATAAGCCGAGTTTTTCCAGCCCTTTTTTTAAGGCAAAAAAAGGCCCCCTCGGCTTATAATCAAGTCACTCTCCCCCCTGTGTCTCTCTAACCCCCCCCCCATGTCTCTCTAACCCCCCTGTGTGTCTCTAACCCACCTGTGTGTCTCTAACCACCCCCGTGTGTCTCTAACCCCCCCGTGTGTCTCTCTACCCCCGTGTCTCTTTCCCTCCCCTCAACCTCAACCCCCCTCCTCCACCTAAACCCCCCTAAATACCTCCCCTCTCCCCTCACTTACCTGCTTGTGCTCCGGCCTCCGCTCCTTGACCCGGCGCCGGCGCGCATGTGACGTCACATGTGTGCCGCGTCATTAGCATATACCGTGTGCCGGCACCCAGTATATTCTAATGAAGTGGCACGCATGTGACGTCACATGCGCGCCGGGTCAAGGAGCGGAGGCCGGAGCAAAAGCAGGTAAGTGAGGAGGAGGTATTTAGGGGGGTTTAGGTGGAGGAGGGGGGTTGAGGTGGAGGAGGGGGGTTGAGGGGGGATTAGGTTGAGGAGGGGGGTTGGGTTTGAGGGGAATTGAGGTGGGAGGTTGAGGGGGATTGAGGTTGAGGAGGTGGGTTGAGGTTGAGGGGGGTTGAGGTTGAGGGGGGGGGTTGAGGAGGGAGGTTGGGGAAGGGGTTGAGGATGGGGGGTTGAGGAGGGAGGTTGAGGATGAGGAGGGAGGTTGAGGATGAGGAGGGGGTTGAGGATGAGGAGGGGGGTTGAGGCTGAGGAAGGGGGTTGAGGATGGGGGGTTGAGGGGGGTTGAGGTTGAGGAGGAAGGTTGATGATGACGATGGGGGGTTGAGGAGGGGGTTGAGGAGGAAGGTTGAGGAGGGGGTTGAGGTTGAGGAGGGTTGAGGTTGAGGAGGTGGTTGAGGATTTGGATGGGGGGTTGAGGAGGGAGGATGAGGATGGAGGCTTTAGGAGGGGGTTGAGGATGGGGGGGTTGAGGAGGGAGGTTGAGGAAGGGGTTGAGGATGGGGACAGTGTCTGTTGAGACTGAAAGAGAGAGATGCAAATGTTGCAGTAAAATGTAACTCATTTTTTTGTACTAAGAGCATGTAAAACAAGATATATAGTTTGATTTTGTATGTATTCAGCGAGGTTTAGGTTATGGGGTTAGGCTTAGAGAGTGGTACATATTTAAGAGGATAGATGGTTGCATGTGTTATGTCTTAAGAATATTTGTTGTAGTATCCTGTTTTGTGTGCAGCACTGTTGGCATTAGAGGTTTAGGTTATGTGTTTAGGCTTATAGGTTAGGACACACAAAACAGGATTTATTCTTCATTTTTGTATGTGTTACCAATATTTGTTGTACTATCCTGTTTTGTGTACACCACTGTTGTCATTAGAGGTTTAGGTTCTGGTTTTGTGCTTATAGGTTAGGTCACACAAAACACGATTTATTGTTGAATTTTGTATGAGCTAACAATATGTGTTGTACTATCCTGTTTTGTGTACACCACTGTTGTCATTATAAGTTTATGTTATGGGTTAGGCTTAGAGGTTGGTGCAGAGAAAACAGGATCCATTCTTCCATTTTGTATGTGTTTTGAATCTTTGTTGTACTGTACTATCCTGTTTTGTGTACACCACTGTTGACATGATATGTTTCGTTTCTGGTGTTGGGCTTATAGGTTAGGGCACATTAAACATAATTTGTAATTGCATTTTGTATCTTGTAACAATATTTGTTGTACTATCCTGTTTTGTGTACACCACTGTTGTCATTAGAGGTTTAGGTTCTGTGTTTAGGCTTAGAGGTTAGGGCACATAAAACAGGATTTCTTCTTCACTTTTGTATGTTTAACAATATTTGTTGTACTATCCTGTTTTGTGTACACCACTGTTGCCTTAGAGGTTTAGGTTGTGGGTTTAGGCGTATAGGTTAGGGCACACAAAACAGGATTTATTCTTCATTATTGTATGTGTTACCAATATTTGTTGTACTATCCTGTTTTGTGTACGCCACTGTTGACATGATATGTTTAGGTTCTGGTGTTAGGCTTATAGGTTAGGGCACACCAAAACTGATTTGTAATTCCTTTTTGTATGTGTTAACAATATTTGTTGTACTATCCTGTTTTGTGTACACCCCTGTTGTCATTAGAGGTTTAGGTTGTGGGTTTAGGCTTATAGGTTAGGGCACACAAAACAGTATTTATTCTTCATTTTTGTATGTGTACTATCCTGTTTTGTGTATGCCACTTTTGGGATTAGAGGTTTAGGTTAGGGGTTAGGCTTAGAGGTTGGTGCAGAGAAAACGGGATTCATTCTTGCATTCTATATGTGTCGTCAACATTTGTTGGAGTATCCTCTTTTGTGTGAACCATTATTGGCATTAGGGTCTTCTGTGTTTTTTTTGTTTTTCATTTTGACATTGGCTCACAGCAAACAGGATATATATAATTTTTTATTTTTTTTAACTTGTTATACTATACTTTTGTTGAATTCTTAGTTGTGTATAAATGACAGAGGGTCCCCTGCTGCCAATGTTCCTGCGACAGTCTTCAGGCAGTGTCAGTTGAGAAAGAGAAATGTTTTTATTTGTTGTATTTTTTTTTGGTAAGAGCATATTATTTTTGTGAAGCAAATGTATTTTTTGTATATTACCTGTTGTTCTTTCCTTGTCGTGTGTAAAATTCTGCAGATTTGACAGTCCATGTGAAACCGTGCAGCGCTGCAAATTATTCAGTGACGCTGTTGAGGCAGAGTCTGTTGAAAATGAAAAATAAAGTGAAATATTGAAATGCAGCATAAATAGATATGTGTCTATATTTTTTTGGTAAAAGCATAAATTATGTTTGAAAATAGATATGAATAAAAGCTATGTTATTTTTTAAACTTGTCCTTTTTTTTATTATTGAGATTATTTTAGGGCACCTACACATATATACATGTATCTGTGTTTGAAATGTTAGTATACATGAGTACAGTTGTTGTTGGCAATATTTTAGATCAAAACATTTTTTTATTTTTTTTATTTTGGATTTATTAATTAATGTATTATAGCTTACCTATTCGTTGTAATTTGCAGATTTTAAACTTCTAAAGTGATAATGAAGTTGCTTCAGAAGTAACGCCACCAGTGAAATGTCCAGTCAGACTGTTCATTACCTGAGGAGAAATGTAGAAATTTCTGGAAAGTGTGAAGTATTTATAGACTTGGAGCTGAATTAGAAACCGTTAGAATGCAATACGCATGCTCTATTTGTGGTCCAGCCGTCAATTTGCGCTCCAGCCGCCATTAGTTACTTTTCGCATGTGAAATGGTGGCGATTTTGTGTGTGGTACTTCCAGCATAATGTGTGTTACGTGCCGCATGAAGTGTTCTTGAGTGTTGGTTCAGTTTTGCGAGTACGTGTTGTAATTTTACGTCCCTAGCCTCGTTTTCATTTATTTCGGTGAGGGTCCACATTTGCGGCCTGCAGTGAGCCTTCGGCTCATTGCAGCCGACGTGGGAGCCTCCACCTCCGCAAATGCGGCCCCTCACTTTGCGAGAGTCTGCATTTGCGGCCCGAAAGTCGTGGGGGTCGTCTCATCTACACCAGCGCACATGAGCCTGGAAGCGTTAGCAACAACCCGTATTGCTGAGAACTATATATGTGATAGTGGCCTGCATACACTCAAGTTAATATAAGTAGTAATACATGCATTCACTGAAGTTGATGCTTCTTGTGAAGCGTCTCTTGAGAAGTAATACTCTAGACCAGGAGTGTCCAAGTTTGGTCCTGGTGGGCTGAACAGCCCTGGAGAGGAGGATTTATTTTCTGTGCACAGGTGAGTCAATCAGCATGACTAAAGAAGCAATAGTCTCACCTGGGTACAACAGGGACATCCTCAAATCCAGGCCTGTGTGTGGCCCAATGAAGAACATTGTGTTGGTGGTAAATATTATATTTGAAAATGTCTCAGCTTCCTGGTAGACAAAGCCAGCTCCCCCAATCGACCTTATAGTGTGTGGATACAAACATTACAGGACTCACAATTTATTAATTTATATTTTTTCAATTTTTCAGTACCAATTGACACACAAAATAATAAACATTCTTACTTTTCACAAGTATTGAGAACAGATAGTCATATTAATAAATACCTTTCATTACACTGGAAGTTATTTAATGACAATATATGTTAATTAATCTAAAAACATTTAATATATTGATTCCAGAGATACCACTTTTATTGATGCTAGTGAGCTATTTGTGTTTAGATATCCAACATCATTACCCAATTCTTTATTTCTAATCATTATTTCCATAATCTCTTCACAATACAGGATTTGTTTCTGTTTCCAGAGTTTAATTATTAACAATTTATGAGATATTAAACATTTACTTGAATATTTCATGGCTTTATTAATAATATGGAAAATTTGAATTTCTGGTTTATTACCAATTTTGTTTTGACTATTCTAGATATCTGTATCACAAAAAACTCTCAAAATATTTGTATTTTTTCACAATGCCATATGTATGCATGTGCCCTCTTTATCACATCCTCTCTAGCATCTATCTGAATCGTCAGAATCAAATTTAGCCATATAAACTAGCATTAAATACCACTTTTAAATAATTTGGACTGTTGCTGACCTGAAGTGTAAGTGTCAGCAATGTGTCAAGTGTGCAGTGTAAATAGGCTGCGTGTTCAAGGCCAAACCGTTTGTTTAGTTGTGTAAATCGCCATGGAATGGTAATGTTATTAGTTGTAAGTTAGTGTTGTAACATGGTGGCGATTGTCTATGTGTTACGCAGTTGTGGATCATTTCCCGTCTTCCTAATAGTGTATTTTGTACCTTGTACGTCCCTGGGTATAAGTCTTATGTGCTTGGTGTTGTTTTGTGTGGTTAGCAGCCGTGTAGTCTCGTTTTCATTTTTTTCGGCCACCATTTTTTTTTCTCGCTTAGCGGATTTTCAAGTGGTGAAAATGCTTAAATGTAACTTAAATTTGCGTGCAACCTAACTCCCAGACGTCCTGGCTGTCCCCCAAGTGCCCTGTGTGTATTTTTTTATGTTTTATTGTTATTTTGCTGTGTTTTTGTTGTTTAGGGATGTACGCTTTTCAGCAGTTAACGTTGTATTTTTGCGACTTCAAATTTTTCTTTTTATAAGTCCCGCAACCTCATATTTTTTTTTTCTAAGTTATGCGGGTTGTATTTTTTTTTTTTTTAAAGTCCTTCTTATGTGGGTTTTTTTATACCGAGAGTGAGGCGCCGTAGAGCCTCCACCTCCACAATCGAGGACATTCACTTCACGAGGTCCGCATTTCCGGCCTGCAATGAGCCTTTGGCCCATTGCAGCGGACGTTGAAGCCTCCACCTCCGCAAATGCTGCCCTCGCTTCACAGCCAGGGTCATTGAGAATTCAAATTGAGAAATTTAAAAAAAAAAATAATTTTGAGGGGCACTGCAGCAATGCCCTCTCCCCCCTCCCCCCCCAGAGCAGGTGGTAGATGCGGTGCTGCTTCCGGTTCTGGGAGTAGTGTTTAATGATCCCCTAGATATTTGGTGGCTCTTATGCCCATGAGTAATATTTCAATCGAGGATAGTAAAGAGGGGAAATATGTTAAGCCAAACACTTCTCTATACTTACACCAACATTTTAAAACAATAATAACTCCTCTTGGTAGATCTACAACCTTTTGTATAGCTAACTGTGGTGACCAGGAATTAAGGTGAATAATCTAAAATCACCACATTCTTTATTTTTTACATTTAGCGTTATTTTGAGTCATACTCAATCCCTTTCTGGATTGCTAACTTGTCATGGTGAAGGGGCTTGTGAGCTATACCATATAAGGTCAACCAAGATCGGCAGGTCATAGCAAAGATTTCAGACAGATTGGAACAACCGGGTACCAGATGTGTCTGGGGTGTTGCAGACCATAGGGTCATGGAGAGTCGGACTCGACTGATCGACTCCCCCCAAAAACATTTTTTATTAGTAGCATCAGCATTCTATAGTCATGTTGATCTTTAACAGAAGGAGATGCTAGACTACAGTTTTTGTATTTTGTTTGGTGAATATCCAATATGATTCTTGACTCTTTGCTACTAAATTTATCAATTAATCTTTGCTGTTTAATATATATTTAAGAACGATTTCTGAAATTATTACTGGAATGAATCTCATTGTACATATAATTTTAGGGAGGATCGCCATATTGATTACGTAAATTCTACCCATCCAGAATAGTTTAGTTTTTCCCAGTCTATCAATAGCAATTTAATATGATTATGTAGCAATATAAAATTAATATTTAAAAGATCTTTTAATTGGTATGAAAATTGTATCCCCAAATGTGTAATATATTTACTGCCCCAGTTAAATTGATAAATTGTTTTAAGCTTACTTTTTGTTTAATATTTAAACTTTTCATGATAACTTGATTTAGAACTATTGAACTTATAGTACGAAATTTCACCAAAAGTTTAATATTGATTTTTTTCTAAATCATTAAATATACATTTTATTAATGATCAGTGCCCAATTAAAACACATTTCTTATTCAGTTATTTTATAAAGTCTATTTATCAAAAGGTGTAAAATTTTATTCGCAAATATGTGCTATAAAATACCAAAGGAAGTGTATTTATGTAGTTGAATAACTGGAGGAATACCAACCGGAGAGAGGTAAAGAGCTGAGACTACCCCTCACACCAGGGTCTAGTTGCACTTAGCTGGAGAATAGTTGATGTTTGATCTGTGGACAACAGATATCAACGTCAGGGTCATTGACGAAAGGCTGAATCAAATGGAAGACAGGCATAAGGTCAGGACAGAAAGCAATCAATGGGATAGTACTGGTTGTTACGGCCTTAGGGATAGAGGTCCAGGTTCACCCCTAACCCTCCTGCTTACTGTTACAGGAGCAACCCTGGATGGTCTGGGTTCTAGTAATCTCAGCACTTATGGCAGGAACAAGCTCAGGACCTCAGGAACACAAGAGACAAAAAGCAACAACAAAAAGCTCCCAACAGGATAGTTACAGATCACATCACTATATTCTAAATAGTAAACTGTTCATGAACCAAACATGTGACATACAGATTCTAATCATAGTCAAACACACAGAGAAGCAACACAACACACAGTAATTAACATACATAGGGTACTCAACATAACATATTAAATAACTATAAAATATACTGTAAACCTACTGAGCCCATCCCACAACCACATAAATAAGTGTCCATAGGATCAAGGTGGTCAGGGGATAATGACACTGGTAACAAGCCAAAGTAGTGTCAGAAACATCCAGTACAAATAACAGAGCATACCCAATGCATGTAAGTCCTTGCTAAGGCAAGGTGGATTCAAACTGACGCATTTGTGTAATTATCACGGTTTATGCCAATAATTGTCAGCTATTGGGTTTTCCAGTGTAAAGGTAAAGGTATAAACATCATTTTTTTAACCCAAATTTTCTACCTACCTTTGAAAGCTTCATCTACACCCACCTCAATATTTTTCTACTAACGTGTAGATACACAAATAGATTAATTTATTTGCAAATCCCATCACACGATCAACTATATACTTAGATTATTCAATCCACATCTCCACTTGAAAATAACAGATGCTCTTCATTCATGAGAGAAAGATAATAAGGCTGTTCAGGAAGGTGCGATAAATTAATTACACCTGATTTTCTTTTTCAGTCTATCTATTAAATGAGAAATGTGTGAAAATATTTTTTGTATATCTCAGCAAAGATTAACTTGTGGTTTCTCTCATGATTGTGATACATTATTTTAATATATGCACTTCAAGTGATGTGTTTTTAATTAAAATAAAGAGGACAGAGGCACACTACACATTTAAATAAAAACTTAATATATGGAACATATTAAGAAAAGCAATAGCTCTCTAATGACAAAAGCCCCAAATTATTATTGTCTTGATCCAATTGGAAACTAAAAGTTTTGAGATTCTGTACGAGGAGACTCGGGCACATTTTTCCGATATAGATAAAACAAACTACTGAAGAAGTTATGACTATACGAAACGTGTAGGATGTTAACAATTATTTTCCTTTTATAGCTTAAGCAGCAATGCAATTTTATTTATTCAATATTTTAATTTAATATTAAGTTGACCACCAGATTGTTATATTCCATAAACGAATAACTCCATAACCCAATAAGCTTATTGTTTTAAGATGAAGTGGTTATATTAATGTGTCCCCTGGAAAACTTTTAGATAACTTATATTGGGACTGAAACGTTAAAAATAACTTTCAGATAAAATCATAAAATCTGACATTTCAGAGATTTTCACCATGTGAGTTCAAAATAAAGTTTGTTTTTAATTTGTGTATATCTGAATATATATATATATATATATATATATATATATATATATATATATATATATATATATATATATTTTTATATATGTAGTTATGGCTTTTATATCTGGTTATCACTATATAAAACATTTCAAAGAGGAGGTTTTAAAGTGCTACAAATATGTTTCTTTGTATTAGTGTTGTAGGTGTTAACAATGAACTGTGGATCCCTGTACTGACTCAGGACCTCCTCCTGATTCATTCTAATTAGGGTGTGTCAGAAAACTGCACCAGGCAGAGCTCTGTGCAAAAATAATATTCCCTCTAGTGGGTAAACATGATACAGAAAAAAAGCTAAAAGGTCTTTGTAGCAGCAGTTTCTATATGAATTTAAAAACCTGTCATTTTGTAAACAGGGGCAGAGCTACGCACCAGGGCCCTCCTCTGGGGAGGGGTCAAGTGGTCTTTATTTTAATTTTTTTAATTTAACTTTTTTCTGTTGTTTTAGCCTCAGAGCTTTCCTGATTACATTAAATGTTGGTATTTTTTGCATCCCCTAGTCCTGTAATCTGGAGGGATTTATCCAGTTTTAAACAGGGGCAGAGCTATGCACCAGGGTCCTACTCTGACCCTGGAGTGCAAATGGTATGTCGTTTTCATTTAACTTTTTTACTGTTGTTTTGGCCTTCTTAGCTGCACTTCCCCCTGCCCAGAAACTGATCCATGTTTAAAGAAAGAGCACTTTTACATATGCTCCAAGAGGTGACATTATGAAGAAGTTCAGCAAGCTGGGGATGTGTATCAGCGAAGAGGTGAGAGAGAGCGCAAAGTATGGGGGTTCAGTTCTTTTTTTGCACCAGAGCCCTTCTTTCTCTTGCTTTGCCACTCCTTACACCATAGCAAATTTTAAACATTAGTGTCAGTTTTGTAGTGAACAGTATGAATTCTGACTACGTCTCTTGGCAATGAACTAAACTGTGTAGATGATCGACGAGCCTGGAAAGGTTGTCATACCGGAATACTAGATTTATTAGCCGTGAGTTTTAGGGCTGTGTGTCTATTTGAAGCTAAGACTGTCCACTAAAATACCTGCATTTTAACATGTTTTTAACACGCATATAACATGTATATATAGAGACACAAATGTGTTTCTTCTTAAAGAACATTGAACGCTGGTTATAAGTTGCATTACCCATTTTTCTCAGCAGTGAATCATTCTGGAGATATTAATCCTTGTTTGTGCTGCATTATTAAATGCAGCTCAATATGTTCATTTTAGGCTCATTGTGCTTGATAAGGATGGGGACCTAACTGGATAACACTAAGTCCGTTTGTGCCTGCAAAGATGCTAATTCATATTTGCAAGACACACCTTTGCATAATATGGCAGCACAAACAATGGTGAATATCCCAGCAGATTTGCTTCTTAAAAAATGGCTAGTGCAATATATAGACAGTATTGATTTTGCACTGAATCCCTTTATGTAAAAAATAATAATAAAAAAAATATACAGTCAAGTATTTTTTTATTAACAGTGGGTCCTATACTGTTATGGTTACAGCAGCAGTTCGCCACTGCAGTGCGATGACTAACCGTTGGATGGCGCTGTTGATATTCCAGAGCCATATCATAGAGTCAAGGCTTAGGTAAACTGTTAGAGTTAGAAAGAGGATGAGGGTTAGGGTGAGGTTTAGGGATAGTTTGAAGGGTAGGCTACCATTCTATGCTTAGAACTTCTCTAACATATCGACAGCGCTGCAAAATATCGGCAATACCATCTAGCGGTTGGTAGCCATGCTGCAGCGCAGGACCTGTGCCCTATCTATAACAAGATAGATCCTAACAGTGTAATTAAAGAGGACAATATGAGCAATGTCACTCACTCCATGTAATTAGCATACATGCATTTATTGATTATTAAGCTGCTATTATTATAAGTATTCCAATTTAACCATTGAATATCTCTGTACGAGCTATTTTTTATGCTTCTAAGCAAATTCAGTTGTTTATATGTTTGTTACAATTTTATAAAGCAAAGTGTTAGTTCTGTAGAACAGAGCTAATTAATTGGAAACATTATTATTAATCTATCGCTTGTTTTACTAGAAGATGAATAGGTAATTGCCAAAACAAGGTTATTGTCTGAATAGACGTACTTTAATGGCGCTCTTTCATTTTCAATCATTAGGTACATTAAAATTAATCAATAATATCCACAAAATGTAACGTTGGCTCTTTGTTATTTAATTAACATTTTGCATATATTTATGTCTTTAATAAACTGTAATGAAGGCTAGAAAATATTGCAAACTCAACTTCATGTCAGGCTTCTTCATGTTGTTTGGAAGCATAGTGAGAATTAATAGCTGCAGCTACCAAACACCAACACAAGGGGATGGGGAAAAGCTCTACTCCTGGGACTGGCAATGATCTGAGGCAATACAGATTATCCCCCAATTCTAATGGTATCGTCCAGTATGGATGAATGATAAGCTGCTATCCTGGATATTTTGAGAGACCTTACTTGCAGAGCAAATGAGCTGGATGAAAAATAATTTTGAGGAGAGGACAAAAAGGAAAAAGAAACACAAGAAATATATGAAGAAGTAACTTTGGGTTATTTTAATGCATGCATAAATATTGTACTTACAAAACATAAAAACTGGTTATCTACTTAATACTAAAGAAGTCAATTATGTGGCAAAAAATATATGCAAAACCTCTTTTTAATGTATTATGGCAGAATTTTTACACTTTTGTGACCTTTAATCTTAAAAAAAGAGATACTACATATGTACTATGTCAGATAATAGACTTTTTAGTATTAAGTAGATAACTTTTTATTAATCTCTTACCCTTACGGTTTATTTATCTTAACAAGTCTTCTGAGTACTTTCACAGATTGTGGACATGTTTCTTCGGTTTTTATGTAAGTACAACCTTGCTTTTTTGTGTTAAAATAACCCAAACTTACGTCATCATATATTTGTTTTTTTTCACCTTTTTTTAGCTTATTTCCAAATTCTTTTTTTTAAATAAACTAGTATTAAAGAAATACAAAGATATACAGCCTTATTAAAATGCGATTCGGCCAATTAAATAGGGCTCTATATAAGCACAGAGCATATTTTTTTTTACAGAAGTTATTAGTTAGTGAACTTCTATCCAAAAGCAAGGTCTTTACTAACTAAACACTTCTGTAAAAAAAATGCTCTGTGCTTATATAGAGCCCTATTCAATCGGCCAAATCGCAATTTAATAAGGCTGTATGTGTTGAGAATCTGTAGAGAGCAGATACCATGAAATGGAGAGTAGAGGGAGAGGTGGAAATTGAGAGAAAAAGAAAAGAAAGTAATACTTTACAGAAAGAGTAATAGATAACTGGAACAGCTTCCAGTAGAAGTGGTAAAGTTAAGCCCAGTTAAGAGAGTGAAGCATGCCTGGGATAAGCATAAGGCCACCATAGGGATTAATAAGCTATGGGCAAGCTGGATGGGACTTTATAGTTATCTGTCATCAAATCAATGTTTTTCTATGTTTATGTGAGAATGCAAACCAAAAGAGAATGAAATAGACAGACAAGGGAGAGAGAAAGAAAGGAGTGAGAGACAATAGAGGAGACAGAAAGAGACAATGAAGAGAGAAGGGAGGGGAGAAGACAGAATAGAGATGAGGATGGAGTGAGAGATAAGGGGAAAGGAAATAAAGGGGGCAGGGAGAGAGTGTTGAGGGTAGAGGGAGGGAGACAGAAGGGATAAAAAGCAGAGAAGAGAGCAAGAAATGCTACATAAGGGTTTATGCTGCTTGTTATTATGTACATATATCTATAAACATGTAAACAAAGCAGTCACAAATATGATACATAGGAATCACTGAAATGTATCTGTTGTAGTCATGGATTGCTTGGAATCCTCTGTCAAATTTATTATTGTATTAGTAACTTGCATGATGCTCTCTATATGCCCTCTCTCTGGGCCGTCTGTCTCGCTCTGCACTCTCTGTGCCCTCTGTCTCTGGCCTCTCTTTCTGTATGCCCTCTGTGTCCTCTGTTTCTCTCTGTCTCTCTCTGTCCCCTATGTCTCTACCCTCTCTCTCTCTCTCTCTCTCTGTGCCCTTTGTCTCTGCCCTCTCTCTGTGCTCTTTGTCTCTCACTGTACCCTATGTCTCTGCCCTCTCTCTGTGCCCTCTCTCTCTGTATACCGTCTGTGTCCTCTGTCTCTCTCTGTGCCCTCTGTCTCTGGCCCTCTCTCTCTCTGTGCCCTTTGTCTCTGCCCTCTCTCTGTGCTCTTTGTCTCTCACTGTACCCTATGTCTCTGTCCTCTCTCTATGCCTTCTGTCACTGCCCTCTCTCTGTGCTCTTTGTCTCTCACTGTACCCTATGTCTCTGTCCTCTCTCTATGCCTTCTGTCACTGCCCTCTCTCTGTGCTCTTTGTCTCTCACTGTACCCTATGTCTCTGCCTTCTCTGTGCTCTTTGTCTCTGCCCTCTCTCTGTGCTATCTGTCTCTCTCTGTGCCCTGTCTCTGCCCTCTATCTCTCTGTTCCCTGTGTCTCTGGCCTCTCTCTCTCTGTTCCCGCTGTCTCTGGCCTCTCTCTCTCTCTCTCTGTGCTATCTCCCACTTACTTGCCCCCTGAGTGTGCATCCGTTGCACATGCATGAATACATAACCAAGAGGGACCAACTTTGTCGCACATGAGCAGGTGTTAGATATAGCAGCAACGTGTTGCATAAGTGTTGCTCATTACTATAGTGGATTATTCCACTATCATATCACTGTATAATAAGGCTTTCTCCCTCCACACGACATGACAGAAAAAAATATACTAGCCATTTGTAATTAAAATGTTGTGCATACCTTTGTGCAAATACACTTTCTGCTGCTTGGCTGCCCAGTGCATCCTCCAGGGCTGTAAAAAAAAAGAAAAAGTGGCAGGGGCGTGGGATATAGTTAAAAGCTTTCCAGAGTCAAAGCTTTCCTGGGAGAGACATACCGCTCTACAGAGCTGGTGCCCTCTATTGGCAAACTATAGTATGATTACATTTAATGTTGGTATATTGTGTGTCCCCTATTCATCCCTTCAGTTCCTATGCCCCTGGTCAAAAGGAAATTTAAAGGAAGTCTCAGCACATCATGATAATATTGTTTTCTTCTCTGGTTAAATTCTATAGATTGTAAATACAGGCACAATTAGTTGCACACTAGACCTCCATAATATTTACTGTCACTTTATTTCCTTTAACTTGTCAGGGTAGAGGAGGAGAAAATAATTGTGTCCCACTTTAATGTAATTTATGTAAACTATTTACACTACTTATATTTTATACAAAAATACTTATTTGTAATCTTTAAAATGTGATTTTTTTAAGTGCAATGTTGAATTTTTAGGTTACAGTGGCCCTTTAATTGTAATAGATGAATCTATAAGTGTAGACTGGAGACATCTTGATGTCTTATCTGTTTTACCTAAGTGCTTATGTAAGTTCCAGGTAAAGAGCTGTGAGAATCTAGTTCACCACTTTATACTGCATTTTTATAGTCAGATATACCATAAAAAATAGGAAACAGTTTTATTTGTTGCATCAAATGACAAATCGCAGGATGTTAAAAGGAATAACAGCATCCCCTCTGTGTGATATATTAGAGAATGACATTTACAAATTCCCACTAAAAAAGAACAAATGGTATACTCCTATTAAAAATAAATATATTTTTGGAGCTCATCATGGGCCTTTGGCACTCATTGTGAGCCTCTCCCCCCTCTACTGTACTGGCCTTGTGTCTTCCCCCCCCCCCTCCTCTGTGTCTCTCCCCCCTCCCCTGCGTCTCTTCCCCCCTCCCCTGTGTCTCTTCCTCCCTCCCTTGTATTTCCTTTCCCCCATCTCCCACCCCATGTCTCTCTTCCCCTCCTCCTCTCCCTCCTCGGTGTCTATAGGAATACTATTTAGTGTACAAGAGAAGCCCTCACCATACTGAGTACAGAAACATATAATACATACACAGATATATATATATATAAATTGGGATGTTGCTGGTGCTGCAGTGGGTTAAAGCTCTGTGCTTCCACAGCTATTGATATGGGTTCTAATTTTAGTATCACTGCCTTACTTGGTTGATGAGGTCAGCAGGAGATATCAGTCATTAAAAAGAGCGGGAACAGAGGGGGGAATGTTTGAGATAATTGGCTTATTGAAGCCTTCCTGATGTCATGTCATAACAATAAGTCTCATAGGCTTGGGGCAGTCAGAGGGGAGGTACATAGCAACCAGACAGCCTGCAGCACTGATTGGTTAATGCTGCAAGCTGCCAGTCAAGTAAATTGATACATTTCATTGAACACTGTATAATCCATACACTTAATTTGAGCATTACAGCCTGACGCTCACAAAGCAGCAGCACCAGGGAGAGATGTGACCAGGAAGGGGGAAGGCACACAAAGGGTGTATTTAAAGTGACAAAATGCATTTAAAAAAAAATCATATGAAAGAAGACATGAAAGCTGATATGCAAATATAATTAAATTGTATTATCTATTTAAATTTAAAATACAATATTAAACTGATTGATAATTTTTGGGGGGGCGTCTGCTCCTTTGCCCCTATGCACCAGCCGCCCCTGGTGGTATCTATGATATATTCAACTCGCCAAAGTTATCAATTAAAGATAATTATATCAAAGATTGGGAGGCAGATATGGGAAAATGCTGGGAGGAGGAAAAAATGTAGGGTCTCCTGGAGGAATATCTATAGAGGCTCTCCAAAACATAGCATATTGGAAACCGCAATTAAAGTATTACACTGCACCTATCTTACCCCTGAAAGAAAAGCAAAATAGACATGCTCTGTAGACCCAAATTGTTTCAGGGGTTGTAAGACCATTGGCTCATTTATCCATATATGGTGGGAATGTCCTAGGGTTTGACAGATCTGGATAGGGATCGCTCAAGAGGCCTCTGAGCTGTTCAAGGCTCAAATACAGGAAACTATAGAAACCTGTTTGCTGGGGATACCGGTGACGTCACTCTCTCAAGCCCCAATAGACCATTCAATTTTTATATTTAGCTTCCAAATCTCATATAGCTAAAAAGTGGAAACAGAGGGATCCGACTTTTCAATCCGTCATGGATAAATTGTATTATATTGCTATAAGTAAACAAATTTCCAACTCTTTGGAAGATACAATGAATACATTTATTTAATGAAGTGTGGGGTGTGTGGTTGAAATGTAGGGAACGACCAACTAGCTAGATAAAGGTGTTATACCCCAAGATGGTGTAGAGTGGAAAGAGGGGGACCGGCTACTTCAGAAAGAGCGGCAATAACGTAAAGGAGAAAGGATCGGCGGAAATGTCTAATCTTGTAAATTAGGTAACTATGGTGACCAATTTTATTTCATAGTATTATGTTTAAAATGTTGGAAGATGATAAAATAAAATATGAACGGAGGTGGTTCCCATGCAGACTACGTAATACCTTAAAGCACTAACAACACTGTCTCTAATAGGGATAATATCACCAGATAATGGGGATAGTCTGTAGGGAATCAGATCTGTTTATAGATGGAACAATTTTATATACTTTAATAAAGCTAAAGTTTTATTGTATACGGAAATATATTTATACTCAATGAATGTATATATAATCTAGATATAAAAAAGACTTATGGAATATATTATCTGTAACTTTATGTGATTTCCATCTAATAAAAATTCAATGAATAAAAAATAAAAAAAAGATTCCTCTACATAAAATAATCTGCAACCCTCAAACATATATTTTATTCATAAATGGCTTCTGTCAGAAGGAAGCTGCTAATCTCTCTAGGCACAGTGTGCAAGGACCACATATGTGGCTTACCCTAAATAATTTAGGGCAGTGGTCCCCAACCTTTTTTGGTACCGGGGACTGTTTCCGTCTATATTTAGACATATACCTATTATACATGTATTATATTACATAAAAATTATATATATCCCCCAGCAACTAGTATATATATATATATATATATATATATATATATATATATATATATAGTTAAAATAGGTTTTCTTGTTCCTCTTCTGTAGTGCAGTGGACCCCTGCAATGCCCCCCCCAGCAGCACATTTCAGCCCACAATCCCCAGTAGCACCATTAAATCCCCCCAGCAGCCCCATTCAGCCTCCCCCAGCAACACCATTCACCCGTCCCGCCAGCAGCCCCCAACCCCACAGCAGCCACATTCAGCTCTCCCCAGCAGCTCCATTCCACCCCCAGCAGCGCTATTCAGCCCCACAGCAGCACCATTTACCACCAGCAGCAGCCCACAACCCCCCAGCAACTCCATAACCCCAACAGTCCAATTCAGGATCAAGAGGATTCAAGTGGCTTCAAGGATTCAACTTGTGAAGCTCTGGGGAACTCCATGCCCATGAGGGTTAAGGCAGTGGTGGAAACTAATAGTGGCCACACAAAATATAGACACTTTGGGCCCAATTTGGACATTTCCACTTAGGGGTGTACTCACTTTTGTTGCCAATGGTTTAGACATTAATGGCTGTGTGTTGAGTTATTTTGAGGGGTCAGCAAATTTACACTGTGATACAGGCTGTACACTTACTACTTTACATTGTAGCAGAGCGTCATTTCTTCAGTGTTGTCACATGAAAATATATAATAAAAAATTACAAAAATGTGAGGGGTGTACTCACTTTTGTGAGGTACTATATATATATATATATATATATATATATATATATATATATATATATATACATAAACATTTACATACATACATATAGATATACCTATATATATACACACACACACACATGAACACACACCATGAAAAACTGGTGTTTGCTCTTTTTTGCAGTCTGGAAATATTTCCATGATACAGGATTTAAGGCTTGCCCTGTCTCATGCTGCTATAGTTTTCTGTAGAATAGGAATGAAAAAAGGCTACACTAGTCAGTCTGTGCAAAAAGCATTTACTCTGCGGGTGAATTATGTAGCGATAATGACAGGATTGCTGGGAACATCCCATAAAATAGCAGAAACAATGTTTTCTACTCTGTAGGTGCCGGCAAATCTTATTTCACAAATAAATAATATAATAATAACACAACATCAACTGAAAAGAATAGCACATGGGACTATGAGAGTATGTAAGCACATGCGGGTGAGTTGTGCTGGTTAGGACAACCAGTAATAGACTGGCAAAACTTTATAAAAAAAGCTTTAAATACAACTCATTTTTAAAAAGATAACTATTACAATTTACTGGAAATTGGCTATTATAGTAGTTGCTTTGCTTCACAGCTCCCTACCCGACTAAGGGACATATTAAATTCCAGCCTCGTAAGTCCAACGTGTAGCACGTAAGGGCTGCGTGCTTCAAATTTGGCTGAGTTACTTGCTATTAAATTAGAAAGGGCTGCAAGGTACGAGCGAGAGACATTAGCTCGTAAACCAGTTCTTGCCTGTTGGAGTTGCGTGCTCGAACGCAAACAATTAAGCAATCTCTTAGTTATGGGTTCAGATGGAGCCAATGGGAAAAGACATTGTTAGCGTTACGTCACTGAAAAAGGGGAAGGTAGATTTAGAAGTCCTACGTGCTCCAAATCCAGTTTGCGATCGGACCCACAGGCTAGATATAATGCAATATGAATAAAGCTGTAAATATGATATTCTATTACATGCGAGTTACAGTATATGTCTTAACTCATAGATTGCAGGGATTGATAAAACACAAAATTTAATCATGAAATAAAGTATTTTTTGGGGCTGATTTGCAGGCTTGAGAATGTTGTGCTATTAATTCTACCACCTAACATTACTTTCCCTTATAATAAATGTTATGTAGAGTGATTTTTTTTACATTACAAGTGCTACGTATTGTACTTTACCCCCCTTGAGGGTGCTCTAGAGCACACATTGGCCTTTGGGCTCCATTTGCGTGTTACGTGCTTGCTCGCGAGTCACCACGTTGCAATTTAATAGCTGAATTAAACAATTAGCTGTTACGGGTTGGACAGATCAAAGGATTTACATGCGCAAAGTTCAATGTTGCTCTCCACGTAGCCTATTCTCGGCCGTCCTGCCTGTTAACACGCAAAGCTACTACTGTTTTTTCCCTTTCATACATTCTCTTTCAGTGCATCAGTTAAAGGGATATGAAAGGTTACTGGATTTTATCACGTACTAGCGAATTGCCCGTCAAAAAATGACGGCAATGAAATTGTAAGGTAGCTAAATTAGTAAATGAATATAGTGTACCTATTTTGAAGCATTGTGATGAAGAGCTGGCAATCTGTGTTGATGTTGCTGCAGCATTAGTGGTGTGGAGCTGCTGTATAAGCATGCTGAATGTGTGCAGTGTAACACTGTGCGTGCGCGAGACCAAACCGTTAGCGTAGTCGTGTACTTCCGCATTGGTGTAAAATGGCGAGTAATGTGTGGTATAGGTCTGTATCGGAATATCCGTAGGTGTTTTGTGGTGTTTTGCGAGTTTAGAGTGCTGTAGCCTCGTTTTCGTTTTGTTCGGCGGCCATTTTTTCTCTCGCTTAGATTTTTTTTTAGTCTCTAAACTGTTTTATTTCGAGTAAAATCGAGGTGTAAGTTGCATTTTTGAGGTCCTGGGTGCTCCCTCTTGGTGTAGGTAAGTTTTTTATGTATGTGCTGTGTGTATGTATTGTGTTTTAAATGTTTGTATGTCGGCGTGTTGCGTCCGATGTTTGCGAGGTCGTAATGTGTGGTAACGTGTTTCGTACGTTGTTTGCGTTCCTCGTAAAATTTAGCGAGTGTCGTAATTTGTGTGTCGTGTTTTTTGAGTAGCGACGTGAATTTTGCGAGGGTTTGAGGCCCTTGCCCAGTGACCTCGCCAGCAACTGAGTCCCTCGCTTCGCGAGGGGCCTCAGTTGCTGGCATGTAGCGCCTTCGGCGCTCCATGCCAGCAACTGAGGCCCTTGCCCAGTGACCTCGCCAGCAACTGAGGCCCTCGCTTCGCGAGGGGCCTCAGTTGCTGACATGGAGCGCCTTCGGCGCTCCATGCCAGCAACTGAGGCCCGTGCCCAGTGACCTCGCCAGCCCGCAAGCGTGAGCAACGACTCGTACGCTCACAACTATATATGTGATAGAATACATCTATGTATTTATTTATTTTATTAAGAAGCACTTACAAGCTAATTTTATACTACCTATTATCAAATAGTCTCTTTATGGGTCTGCACTCTGCAGCTCACAAAGTCACAGACTCTGTAGCGCTGGATGTTCACTATCTAAGGGCATCTAACTGAAGCAAGCTTCATATGGTTATCTAGGGCATTTAATTTTTGTAAACTTATGTGACTTCTATGCATATATTGAACCAAGGCTCTGAGCACTAAATATACTGCATAGGGGATCTTTTATTAATGGCATAACTTAACTAATGGCACATGGCCCTATATTGGATCTCCGATGGATATCATAAAGTTTATAATTCTACTAGAATGATAAAATACATTTTTATAGATTATGGGTACATGACAGCAGATACTCTGTCTTACACCATAGTTGTCACTGCAATCTGACCAACCAAGTTTAGCCCAACTCTAGGGTCTCTATTGATATCCAAACATTGGTCTACACTGTATTCCATTTTGGTCTTCATTGTACTAGCAATATTATATTGTGTTCACAACAGTAAATAAATAGTTATCTATATAAAGCCAATACTGCACTGTGATACAATACTTACCTATATAAAATCAGTTTGTTGCCTAACAAATGTCTTTCTAGAAATACTTTTTTACATGTAGCACCTTTTGTATCAGTATTTATTTTTATTATTTCAGATTATCCTATATTAAGGTATAATGTTGTATTAAACACACTACACTATAAGCAAAATATTGTTTTGTATTATATAACCATTTTCACCTTGTGCTTAGCCAATAATCACATTCTATATAGAATTTGCATTACTTCATTGTACCTACATCAAGCCATTGTCTGGCGCATTATTAAGGCACTTTTCTTTTGCCACCACACCTTCTGATGTAGCAATTTTAGTGTAATTTTCTTAATATTTTAAAAGTCCCACATTGTACACACTGCAAGTAACTTATACAGTATGTTTACTTATTATAATATTCACTGGCACTCATTGATTTATAATTCAAATAGATTTTATTTTTGTGTCACACACGTCACACATATTGTCACCAGATACTATTGCACATATTTTATACATATCACTCCATCATACATTGTCACTATTACGTCATTGTTCTGGTATTTCCTCTGTTCCCCTTCTTTAGTGTAACTTCTTCACACCTTTTAGTATCTTGCCCAACACTAATGTTCATCATTTCATACTATAAACACATCTATCCAGTGCCATCTATAAACATACTTATAGGAACGTCAATGCGAGATTTGCATATCACATTCCAGAGACTTCTACAGTGCGTTGCAAAAGTATTCACCCCCTTGACATTTTCCCTTTTTGTTACATTATAGCCTTAAGTTCAATGTTTTGTTAATCTGAATTTCATGTGATGGATCAGAACACAATAGTCTAAGTTGGTGAAGTGAAATTAGAAAAATATATACATAAAACTATTTTTTAGAAATAGAAAATAGAAAATTGGCATGTGCGTATGTATTCACCCCCTTTGTTATGAAGCCCATAAAAAGCTCTGGTGCAACCAATTACCTTCAGAAGTCACATAATTAGTGATATGATGTCCACCTGTGTGCAATCTAAGTGTCACATGATCTGTCATTACATATGCACACCTTTTTTAAAAGGCCCCAGAGGCTGCACCACCTAAGCAAGAGGCACCACTAACCAAACACTGCCATGAAGACCAAGGAACTCTCCAAACATTTAATGGACAATATTGTTGAGAAGTACAAGTCAGGGTTAGGTTATAAAAAAATATCCAAATCTTTGATGATCCCCAGGAGCACCATCAAATCTATCATAACCAAATGGAAAGAACATGGCACAACAGCAAACCTGCCAAGAGACGTCGCCCACCAAAATTCATGGACATGCAAGGAGGGCATTAATTGGAGAGGCAGCACAGAGACCTAAGGTAACCCTGGAGGAGCTGCAGAGTTCCACAGCAGAGACTGGAGTATCTGTACATAGGACGACAATAAGCCGTACGCTCCATAGAGTTGGGCTTTATGGCAGAGTGGCCAGAAGAAAGTCTTTACTTTCAGCAAAAAACAAAATGGCATGTTTTGAGTTTGCGAAAAGGCATGTGGGAGACTCCCAAAATGTATGGAGGAAGGTGCTGTGGTCTGATAAGACAAAAATGTAACTTTTCGGCCATCAAAGAAAACACTATGTCTGGCGCAAGCCCAACACATCACACCATCCAAATAACACCATCCCCAGTGAAACATGGTGGTGGCAGCATCATGCTGTGGGGATGTTTTTCAGCAGCCGGGACTGGGAAACTGGTCAGAGTTGAGGGAAAGATGGATGGTGCTAAATACAGGGATATTCTTGAGCAAAACCTGTACCACTCTGTGCGTGATTTGAGGCTAGGACGGAGGTTTACCTTCCAGCAGGACAATGACACCAAACACGCTGCTAAAGCAATACTTGGGTGGTTTCAGCCCAGACCTCAATGCAATAGAATATCTGTGGTTAGACTTAAAGATTGCTGTTCACAAGCGCAAACTATCCAACTTGAAGGAGCAGTTTTGCAAGGAGGAATGGGCAAAAACTCCAATGGTAACATATGGCAAGCTCATAGAGACTTATCCAAAGCGACTTGGAGCAAAAGGTGGCTCTACAAAGTATTGACTTTAGGGGGGTGAATAGTTATGCACATTGACTTTTTCTGTTATTTTGTCCTATTTGTTGTTTACTTCACAATAAAATAAAAAAAAGATCTTCAAAGTTGTGGGCATGTTCTGCAAATTAAATTATGCAAATCCTCAAACAATCCATGTTAATTCCAGGTTGTAAGGCAACAAAACATGAAAAATGCCAAGGTGGGTGAATACTTTTGCAAGGCACTGTATATGGCTTATCGTGTGAGCCCAGAACTTTCATATTTTAGAGTCGAGTACCATATATGGCATTTTAATTATTTTCTATTTCCACTTGATGTCATACAATATACCGCTATGACTTAATGACTGTGAAATTACTGTGTAATATTTTTTCTATGTGCATTGATTTAGAAATACCTCTTAGGCATATAGACAACTTTAATCACACTTCTGATGCTTACCACTCTAATAGGCGGGTTGCCTAGGCAACAAATATCCTTAAATAGACTTTCTCAACGTGCACTCCCATTTGCTCCTTTGACGCGTCAGGCTACGTGCAACGCCAGCGTGCGTCCTCATGCGAGGCATGCGCCAAGCGTCTCACCAACCCTGAGAGTTCAACCCCTGTGTGATATTACAATATAACTGTATGTTGTGCTACATGTGCAACAGTGATTCCCCTTATCTGAGCAACCCATAAAGGCATACTCACATATATGGAGAAAGAATTGTGGTCCCTTGCTGTTAGGCTAGTGGGTGTTTTGAGACTGCTATGGGGTATGTGCCATTCTATTTTAGAAATGAAACTTAGTCCCTCAGAACTCAGACACATAAGAGATGATTCTGGTCCTTTTCAACACAATAGGCCACTTATATTTTCAGAGCTCTCTGATCCATACCACTGTTTCACCAAGAACAAGCATCAAGAGACACGTGTAGTCCCATATGGAATTTAGCACAAACTTTATTACAGGGTTCATTATACAAGACTAAGTTTAGAGAACAGAGCTTTTACTGCCTCCTAATAAAATAAAGTATATAAAAGTAAATCAATACACTGGGATATTATATGCCTAGTAACATACAAAAACCTGTGCAATGAGTACAATGGTCAGGGGTTCCTGACTGCCCAATGGCCCTAGGCATCAGACCAAGGGCCTCCCACTAACCTTCCCCTGATGCTGGTAGTGAAGAGGGCCAGTACCCACTGACTAACAGCCACTGCTATTTTGTTTCATCGGTAAGGAACCTTAAAGGGATAAGGAAGGTTTCTGGATTTTACTAGATATATAATATAACTGTGTACCTATTTACTTTTATTTACTTTATTTTATTATAAGATCTGTTTTTATAAGCAGTGGATGTTACCTGCTGTAACTATTTTGTGCCTGGGGAAATAGTTACAGCCAGTAATATCTAAGCAAGGATTATCTTTCCTCCAGGATGACACTCACACATAGATTATATAAATCCAAACTGGAAATTAATTTATTGGTCACAATCATGGGTGTAGGAACTAGAGGGGATGAGGGGGACAAATCTGTCCCAGATTTCTCACTGTGAGTATGTGTGCGTATTGAAGCTGTTAAGTGTTCTGTGTATCAAGTGAGCTGTATTCCCCCCACACAGAATAATTTTGGTTCCTACGCCCCTGGTCACAATACAACACATTTATACATAACAAGCCCCAACCTTCAGTAAACATTACTCAAACCTAAAATCCAAAGCCTGGGTCACGTGGAAGACCTGTCCATCAAATATGTAATCTTCCCTGATGCCTCCCATGGAGACCAGGAGCCTAACTGATTGATTAGCTTAATTCCTTGTCCATTCCTTCCAGGAGTTATTCAGCAAGAATACTAGTGGAGACACCGTCTCTGACTGCCTTCATACTCACCCCTATTCCCCATGTTTCTGTGCCCTGCTTCCCAATACAAGGACCTAGCGACCCCTTCCCGGGACCCACATAACATGTTTTAAAATCCAACAGCTAACACCAAACTTTACCATGTACCCCTCTTACACCAATTAATACACATATGAACAAAATAATAATACAAAATAACATTGAACATATTTAACCAGCCCATGCAATCATGGCGGTAACAGTCCCAACTTCCATGTGACCATGACATCATCCTTTAGAAAGAGGAAGAATTATGCAGTATAAAGGGCATAACACCTTCCATATCTCTTTAAGAAAAATTTACAAACATTTGTTTGGTTTTGCTATGCGCAATTATATGACTAAAAGTAACATCCATCTTGCATTCATTAAATTAAATGCTCATTATGTGTATTTTTCAAAGGATCATTTTGATTTCTGCCAGAATAACCAAACTGCGTAAGTAAAAATCAAAATAATCCAGAGGCAATGTAATTTCTAATTTCAAAATTGTTTCTCACAAAAAGGTTTGCTTTTAATGGTCTCTTCATAGTAAAAAAGACTAATACCTCTGGTACCGTGGGATGAATACACAATATCAGAGTATTTAAATAAACTTTTTATTCATCCTAAAAAGATTTGCAAATGTTCAATGCTTCATTTTTTATCAATTTATTTTTGTATGTAGGATTATTATTTTCAAAGGTGCATTATTGTAATGAAATATGAAAGGCCACATGTTCTCTATTATAATTTGACATTATTACTTTGTTTTGTAAAAATGAATGAAGCTTTTTTTTTGCATAAAAAGTGATGGGAAGTTTTTGAAATATAAAAATGATAAAGCTGGACCATTGCAGTGGAGCTTTAATCACATATATATTTGTTAGCATGCGAGCTGTTGCTAACGCGAAGCGAAGGCCGCAGTTGCTGGCAAGGAGCGCCTTTGGCGCTCCTTGCCAGCAACTGCGAACCTGGCAAAATTTACGGAGTTACAAAAGCAAAATACAAGACACGTTACGACCCATTACGACCTAGCAAAAAACGTCCGAAACCCGCGTACATGAAAACATGAAAAACACAATAAATACACACAAAAAACACATAAAAAGCTTACCTACAGCAAGGGGGGGGCACCCAGGACCTCGAAAACTGAAGTTACACCTCAATTTAACTCAAAATAAAAGAATTTAGACACTCAAAAATCCCCTAAGCGAGAGAAAAAATGGAAACGAGGCTACAACACTCTAAAGACGCAAAACACCAGCAAAAACATACGAATTTCCTGAAAAAGACGTACGAGATCCGAAAACAAGGACGCAACCCGCGCAACCACAAAAACATTACAAACACAATAAATACACACAACAAACACATAAAAAACTTACCTACAGCAAGGGGGGGGGGCACCTAGGACCTCTGCAAGTGAAGTTACACCTCTATTTAACTCCAAATTACGGAGTTTAGACACCCGAAAATCACCTAAGCGAGAGAAAAAATGGCCGCCGAACAAAACGAATATGAGGCTAAAGGACCCTAAACACGCAAAACACCACCAAGCACCTAAGGATTTTCCGAAAAAGTAGGACGACATCCAAAAACAAGGACGCTAAATCAGCCACAGCCGCATACCACACATTAGGCGCCATTTTAGAACAATAACTTATGCACACTATTACACTGCACACATTCATGACGCTTACACAGCAGCTCCACAGCACTGATGATGCAGCAACATGAAAACAGATTGCCAGCTCTTCAACACAATGCTTCCTGCATATATTACCTCACAATAGGTAAAGTATATTAATTTATTATTTTATTAATTATTCATTGCCATAACAAAAAAAAAACACCAACGCTGCTCATAGCACACAAACAACCAAGAGCCTCGCAATGAGCACCGAAGGCGCTCATTGCAAATCACGCGATGAGCGCCGAAGGCGCTCAGCTCGAGGCTCGCAATGAGCGCCGAAGGATCTTAAAACAACAACAAAATAAATTTTGCACCCAAACAACATTACCTGCCTTACAATCTTATTGCCGTAATTTTTTGATGGGCAAGTCGCTAGTCACATATATAGTTGTCAGTTTCCGGAATGAACAATGTTGGTCACACTTTGCGAGCCACCCGAAGTAAGGCGAGCCGTCGACCACATGGGACTTAGGCTGCAATGGGCGAGCAGTTGAAGCACATGGGAATTAGGCGACGAGCAGTTTCCCGCAACTACGAGCCTCTCAAAGCAAGGCGAGCAGTTGAGGCATGCGACTACGAGGGTCTCAACTGCTACCGAAGTGCGTAACTCTAAATACATGAAAATCAAAAAAAATTATTTAACAAAAATAATAACAAACTCACGCACAGCACAGGGGGAGAGCCATGAAGCCTGGGAGTGAGGTTGCAAGCAAATTTGAGCCATATTTTGGGGTTTTCGTCAATACAAAAATCGGCAAAGCAAGGAAAAAAATGGCGGACGCCAAGCAAACATTCAGCAGACACACAGAGGAGAAACACACAGGGAAGGGACAGGGGCGACATGGTGGAAAGACACACATGGCATTCCCAAGCACAAAACTTGCAGGTAAAGTGGCCCAGTACAGTAGGTGGGAATAAAGGTTCGCAATGAGCGACAAAGGTGCTCAGAGGAGCAAAAGCCTCACATTGTGTGGCAAACAGCATTGCCAGCCTTATGATTTTAATCCCTTAATTTTTGGCGGGCAATTTCCTAGTTATTAAATAAACAAAGGTTGTGACATCATAAATGGTAAAGGACTACTATGGTAAAAAAAAAAATCTGCATGGCATTTTGAAAAGCTCAACATGGTAATACTGAAAATGTTGCAACTTTTATATGCAATAATTTTTTACTGAAGGGATTAATTTTGCTTTCTTCCCTGCTCTTGTCTGTTGCTTTCTCTGGAGGGTTTGTGCTTGTACACTAATAAACTTCCCAATACTGATGGAGCATGAATGGCCCAGGTGCAAAATGATGTGGGGCCACCTTACACTTCTTTATACAAGGTAGGTTCCAGTTTTTGCTCTATAGTCATTCAGTAGTGTACAGTTCTTCATGACCTTATGGACTGCAGCACGCCAGGCACCTCTGTCAGCCACTGACCCTTTGAGCTCCATAAAGCTCATTGTTTCAGTGACCTCATCTATCCATCCCCACCTCTGCCTTCCCCTTCTTAGAGTGCCTTCAATCATTCCCAGCATCATAGTCTTCTCTAGGGAATCCTGCCGTCTTATGATATGGCCTCATGATCATACCTTCTAGTGAACAGTTTATCTTGATTTCCTGTAGTACTGATTTATTGGATCTCATGGGTACCCATGGCTTACAAATTTAGGTACCTCAAAAGCATTCAAAAGGCATTTCTCGTAGGTTTTCTTACGGAATGTGAAGTGATTGCTGTTCATTAATTAACAAGGAAACTTTACTCTTTATTTTGCCTTTAAGAAATGTGGAATGGGGGCCAATATTAAAAGGGAGGTGGCTTTGTCAAGCAAGCAGTGCCACGTTTTCAGGCACAAAGTCATAAATAAAGTGGTGTAGATTGGTTGGAGAGTTGCTTTGTTAAAGTCATTTCCATGGAAATAAGCTTTTGCTGTTAGACAAATCAATAAAAGTATGTTTGTCCTTTAATCATATTGGGCCCTATTCTATTGCCCAAAATCGTAAATTTATACAAACCTAAAATCACTCTTAATATTGCCACATATTTTATTAGCTACTTGCAATCTGATTACGAGTTCCTCGCCCGCAATCACTACGGGCCAACCAAATCCACAAAACCGGCCTTAGAACTCCATTGGTTTTAGCACAGCTCGAATATTACGAGCGCTAAATTATTAATGTTGCACAAAATAAATATTCTATTACTCCCATAGCTTGCAAATAAAGGGCCTCATTCAATTGCAATTTGGTCAATTGAATAGGGCTCTATATAGGCACAGAGGATATTTGTTTACAAAAGATTTTAGTTTGTGAAGACCTTGCTTTTGGATAGAAGTTCACTAACTAAAAACTTCTGTAAAAAGAAATGCTCTGTGGTTTTATGGAGCCCTATTAAATTGGCCAAATCGCAATTGAATGAGGCCCAAAGTCTAACCCGCAGCTGAAAATAAGTATCATGTTACTGTCAAAAATATTGCAAGTACTAAATTGGACTCACAAGGGCTTTTCCAAACACTTATTAGAGCTGTAATAGCAATTAAACACACAATACACATTCTAATTAATTGCAGAATAGTCTAAAAAGCACAGAAATGCAATTCAAAAATACTATCTTTAAAGGTTTTCTCTTTGTAATATAGATCCCGGCACTCAAGGTGTTAATACATATCATGAAACTCACATGGACTAAAACAGATGATCTAATGAATTGGATTGCAAACCTGATCGGCAAATATTACTTACTGGCAATAACTAATTCTTAGCCTCCAATTGCAGATTATGTATAACTTCCATGTTTCACTGATGCCGTGATGACAGTCTCATTTACTATTGTCTGTGTCTAAGAAGTAAATTACAGGCTTGTTTAAATATGGTCCCATCATGTGATCATGTCCCCTGATATCAGATTTAAAAGGGAAGGTTTAACGTGCGGAGGCTGTGAGAGGTAAATTGCGGGCTTGAGCCAATAGAATACATCTAGACATTTAGTGCAAAAAAAAACAAAAGACACCTGTAGCCAAAATCATGAGTTAGAGTCACTTATGGGCTTCTAATACAATAGGGCTCTTTGTTCTTAATGCCCTTTAGACCAGTCTCTCAGCTTAACCCCTTTGACAATAACAGGGTGGGGGCAACCAACTCAACTTAAGAAAACTCTAACATTTTAAAGTGAATTTTCTATTTAATATTTATATTATAAATCATTAAATATTAATTTTATTAATGATCAATGTATAATTATAAAATTACAGCAGTCCTTTAAATACATGATAGCAAAGTTGAGAATTCCATGCATTTTAAATTGGAAAAAAGTACCATTGCAATTACAATCCTGAGCAGCGAACAACATAATTATTTGATGTTTGAGCCACACAGTAAATCACAGGGTTACTTACCGATACTGATTTGAGAAATAAAAGTTGATATAATATATTAAAAACATGTGACTTTTGAACATAGATTTTTAAATGGTTTTAATTAAAGTCCCTCTGTTGCTATCTAGGGGATTCAGTGATATTAATTTAATGACATACAATAAAGATTGCTTTTAGATTAGTATTCACCTAGATATTAGGATTAAAATAGGCATCCTGGAGATTGCTATTTCGTTGCAGTGCCCATATTTGTAATTCGTTATAACTATACCTATAAAAAAAAAAGATATTACATTACTCACTATCATATTTATTGGGACAATAGGATATGGCAGTTATATAACCCACTCATCAGGACTAAATGGAAGTTCGTTAGTTTACAAGGACACACCCACCTAAAGAAAAAGCAAAATGGAGTCACAGTGGAAAGATTTTTTTTATTATTGCTTTTTGCTTATTGTGTTTGATTATGCAAAACCACCATATAGAAAAAACTGAACACAGCCATCTTTTGAAACATTAACATTTTTAAAACCCAAGCCCTGTGGAAGTCACGTGAGAAGAAACATATTGACGGTGGTATTGTAGAAACACATGGATGGTGGTATTGGAGCTTGCAAAGGTCTTTGCATTGGATAACCTAGTTAGATTATTGCTCCAACTACCCAAAAAAGGTCAAGCATCAATGAGGAGATGAAGGACCCGGCACTTCCTTTCCCAATTACATACCTTTTTTACATGCTCAAGCAGAGTGCATATAAATGCACTTCTAAATATGAGTAGGATATGCATTCATTTTTCGACATATAACAATATTTTAATAATACTAAACTTAAATATATATATATTTTTTTTTTACTTTGGTGAAAGAGATGGATTGAGAACAGAAGGCCATAGAAAAGAAATGCAAAGAAACTAAAAGATAAAAAGGACTTTAAATAAAAATTTTTATTATATATACATATATTTTTTTTTATTTTTTATTTTTATTATTATTTGTAATTGTGCACTGATCAAAAATTGGGAAAGCATGGTTTTCCTTTAAACTACAAATATGTATTAATTCCTATTATGACGTAGAAGGTCATTGTTTGGAATCTAATCCTTACCGTATGCTCCGTTAACTTAATCCACTCAATCTTTTCATCAGCTGGCTGTGTTTCATTCTCACTTAATATTCAGCATTTTACAGCTTAACCAGTCATTCCAAGATTAATCTCCTAGTGATTATTTTGCAGGACTGTTTTATTCATCTTGGATTGCTTATGCTATTGTGTTTAAAAGAGTTGGAATGAATGACTTCTTAAATATTGTTCGCTGCTATTATGAATCCACTAGAGGTCATACTAAGAGTCCCTCCCAGTAAGTTGATTGCACCTCTTGATTCGTTATGAGCTTTAGTAGCTGGAACAAGATTTAAATCTAGAAGTCCAAATAAGGACACTGGCAAAGCAGCTTGTGTGTGCCATCTGCGTAAGGGAGGGCATGAGATAAACCACAGAAAAAAAAAATATTAGGAAAGAGGCGTTCCTGACTCATTTCTTGTTTTCCTAATTTTTTTTAATATATGCATTCAATTGTTTTCCCAGTTTATTCACTAAAATAATTGCATTTTCTCATAGAGCAAACACTCATTAAACAAAAGAAAAAATTATGTACAACCAAAAAAAAAAATTTTTATCTCCCATTGGTTTCCATGTTAAAAAATGGTGTACCACGAATGAATATTTGCTTGGTTAATGGATACATTGGTGTTAAATACCATACCTCATAAGTGAAAACTAGTATAGCTGCTGCTTCTGTAACAATGTATTCTTAATGCTATAGCACAGTACATGGAACACAAAAGCAACTAGGCTAAAACAATCAAGATATCTATACTGAGAAGGGTTTATAAATGGCAACAGAATTTAAAGTTATTGGCAGGACATAAACATTGACTGGCTCATATAGCTGTTGCTTTAAAGCGCCACTGCACAATGAGAAATAACATTATATATATATATATATATATATATATATATATATATATATATATATATATATATATATAAAACATTTGTGTTCACATTTGGACATCTAAAAAAAAGTTAAAAATACATTTCTCACTCCCAATCAAAATTCCATTGCCACTGGGAAACTGGGTTAGTTAGTACGTCCACAAAGCATTTTCACTTTTAAATATAATACCACTTATACATCGTTCCTTTCAACATATGCCTGTTGTATAACATCTTTAAAGCATGGATTATGCTCAAGTTGGGAAATCTACCTGCAGATAGTTACTGTTTTGATCTTAAATGCATCTCATCTGTTTGGGGGTGGTACCTAACTCTGGGACAGTCAGTGTTATTTATCTTTTATGTTGTTTTTAATACGTCGTATTGTATGAATCAATAAAAGTTACGTTTTATGACACTTTCTCTATGTCATCATTTACCAATTATAGTATTCCCAGTGGAGGTACACTCAAGGGGCTGATTGAGTGTCTGTCTCTAGTTTACAATGGTACCGAACTCCGGCCATAGATTTGTTGGAAGGTTACTAACCACATCATCAATTAGCTTATGGTGGGCAAAAGAGAAGCCTCCACCATACAGTAAATAAATATTACATTTGTGTTCAAATTTGGACGTCTAAAAAGAAGTAAAAAAAAAAAAAAAGTGTTTCCTGCTCAGAATCCAGGAAATCTAATTATTGCACTGCAATATAAATAAAGATTTGAATCAGCAATAACAGTTAATTGATTCTATTTGCTTGTAGAAGAGGATTTCAATTTAGTAAATACATTTTCTTATCATGCTGTTAATGAGTTAACTCAGTTTTGAATTATTTGTATAATTTATATATTATTATCCAACTAATATATACAGTATATACTCGAGTATAAGCCGACCTGAGTATAAGCCAAGGCACCTATTTTACCACAAAATACTGGGAAAACTTAGTGACTTGAGTATAAGCCAAGGGTGGGAAATGTGCTGCCCCCTGTGTCCCTCTTGTGCCTTTTGTGTCCCTCTCTTGTGTGCCCTCTGTGCCCCTTTCTTGTGTCCCCCCTCTCTCCCCTGTGTCTCTCACCCCCTCTCCCTCCCCTGTGTCTCTCCCCTCCTCTCCCTTCCCTGTGTCTCTTTCCCCCCTCTCTCTCGTGTCTCTCCCTTATCACCCTCCACAACCCCCCTCCTCAACATCCCTCCTCATCCTCCCTTCTCATCCTCAACCCCCTCCTCATCCTCCCTCCTCATCCTCTCTCCTCAAAGCCCCCTCCTCATCCTCCCTCTTCATCCTCTCTCCTCAAAGCCCCCTCCTCCTTCCATCAGCAGCTGCTCCTCCGCTCCTCTGCGCATCTTCCGGCTGCGTTGGGACCCGGCCAATGCTAATGACGTGACGCACGTGTGACGTCACGTCGTTAGCATATACCGAGTCCCAACGCAGCTGGAAGATGCGCAGAGGAGCAGCTGCTGACGGAAGGTAAGTGAGGGGAAAGGGACACTGGGAGGTAATTAGAGAGGGGTAAAGTAAGGAGGGGGGTGGAGGAGGAAGGATGAGGAGGGGGGTTGAGGTTGAGGAGGGGGATTGAGGAGGGAGGATGAGGATGAGGAGGGGGGTTGAGGAGAATATGAGGATGATGATGATGATAAGGGAGGGGGAGAGACACGAGGGAGGGGGGGAAGAGACACAGGAGAGGCAGAGGGGGGAAGAGACACCGGGGTGGAGAGACACTGGGGTGTAAGAGATACAGGGTAACGCGAGTATAAGCCGAGGGGACTCTTTTCAGCCTTAAAAAAAGGGCTTAAACACTCAGCTTATACTTAAGTATATACAGTAATTTGATCACCAGAAGGAGAAGGAGCACACTATTGGTCATATATATATATTGATGCATGATTAAATAAAAGGAATGAAAGGTCACTTAAACGCTAACAAAAGCAAATACGAATTTAAAGTTGCCTCTATAAATGTCCAATAACGTTTATTCAGTTTTTGCAATTAACCGTTTATTATTGGAGTAAATTGTGGTTTCGGCATTCTATTGGTACAACAGGTTTCCTGACCTACTAAAGGCATGCACTTGGAATGTTTTTGTACCCACTATAAGATGCTGTGTGTCTGGTCAGAATAGTCTTTCCAGAACCAAACTGAGACTAACCAGCACTATAGGGGTGACACTATAGTCTGGGAGTCGTTTTTTTGCACTGTACCATAATCCAAGGCTATGTTTGAAAGCAGTGTACATGGTCCTAAATGGATCCTGTGTTAAGAGCAAATACATTACTATAAAGGAATACTTAATGAGACGTTTTGTTGAAAAACAGGTGTCCTGGCCTGTCTGAGACATGTAATCGTATTCAGAAAGATTTTTTCGTTCCTTGCAGTGCATTCAATAGAGGGGGTTTCACTCCCCTTTCTACCAACCATTAGTGATGTCGCAAACATCAAATTTTGGGTTCGTGAACAGCGAACGCGAACTTTACCAAATGTTCGCGAATGGGCGAACATCGGCGAACCCCATAGACTTCAATGGGCAGGCAAATTTCAAAGCACACAGGGACTCTTTCTGGCTACAATAGTGATGGGAAAGTTGTTTCAAGGGGACTAACACCTGGACTGTGGCATGCCGGAGGGGGATCCATGGCAAAACTCCCACGGAAAATTACATAGTTGATGCAGAGTCTGGTTTTAATCCATAAAGGGCATAAATAACCTAACATCCCCCTCCATCATCATCCTCCCCTGTATCTCTTTACCCCCTCCCTCATCATCCTCCTCTGTGTCTCTTTCCCCCCTTCCTCTTCACCCTCCCCTGTGTCTCATACCCCCTCCCTCATCATCCTCCCACCTCCCTCATCATCTTCCCCTGTATCTCTTTACCCCCTCCCTCATCATCATCCCCTGTGTCTCTTCCCCGCTCCATCATCATCCTCCCCTGTGTCTCTTTCCCCCCTCCCCCATCATCCTCCCCTGTGTCTCTTTTCCCCCTCCCTCATCATCTTCCCCTGTGTCTCTTCCCCCCCTTCCATTATCATCCTCCCCTGTGTCTCTTTCCCCCCTTTCTCATCACCCTCCCCTGTATCTCTTTAGCCCCTCCCTCATCATCCTCCCCTGTGTCTGTTTCCCCCCTCCCTCATCATCCTCCCCTGTGTCTCTTTCCCCCTCCCTCATCACCCTCCCCCTCCCTTGATGATAAGGGGGGGAAGAGACACAGGGATAAGTGTGAGGGGTGTTAGGGTAAGGGGTGTTAGGGATAAGGGTAAGGGGGTTAGGTGTTAGGGTGAGGGGTGTTAGGGCTAAGTGTGAGGGGTGTTAGGGTGAGGGGTGTTAGGGATAAGCGTGAGGGGTTTTAGTGTAAGGGGTGTTAGGGATAAGTGTGAGGGGTGGTAGGGTTAGGTGTTAGGGTGAGGGGTGTTAGGGATAAGTGTAAGGGGTGTTAGGGTTAGGTGTTAGGGTGAGGGATGTTAGGGTTAGGTGTTAGGGATAAGTGTGAAGGGTGTTAGGGTTAGGGTAAGGGTTGTTACGGATAAGTGTGAGGGGTGTTAGGGTTAGGGTGAGGGGTGTTAGGGATAAGTGTGAGGGGTGTTAGGGTTAGGGTGAAGGGTGTTAGGGATAAGTGTAAGGGGATTTAGGGTTAGGTGTTAGGGTGAAGGATGTTAGGGTTAGGTGTTAGGGATAAGTGTGAGGGGTGTTAGGGTTAGGTGTTAGGGTGAGGGGTGTTAGGGATAAGTGTGAGGGGTGTTAGTTTAAGGGTTGTTAGGGATAAGTGTGAGGGGTGTTAGGGTTAGGTGTTAGGGTGAGTGGTGTTAGGGATAAGTGTAAGGGGTGTTAGGGTGAGGGATGTTAGGGTTAGGTGTTAGGGATAAGTGTGAGGGGTGTTAGGGATAAGTGTGAGGGGTGTTAGGGTTAGGGTAAGGGGTGTTAGGGATAAGTGTGAGGGATGTTAGGGTTAGGTGTTAGCGTGAGGGGTGTTAGGGATAAGTGTGAGGGGTGTTAGTGTAAGGGGTGTTAGGGATAAGTGTGAGGGGTGTTAGGGTTAGGTGTTAGGGTGAGGGGTGTTAGGGATAAGTGTAAGGGGTGTTAGGGTTAGATGTTAGGGTGAGGGATGTTAGGGTTAGGTGTTAGGGATAAGTGTGAGGGGTGTTAGGGTTAGGGTAAGGGGTGTTATGGATAAGTGTGAGGGGTGTTAGGGTTAGGGTGAGGGGTGTTAGGGATAAATGTGAGGGGTTTTAGGGTTAGGGTGAGGGGTGTTAGGGATAAGTGTAAGGGGTGTTAGGGTTAGGTGTTAGGGTGAGGGATGTTAGGGGTAGGTGTTAGGGATAAGTGTGAGGGATGTTAGGGTTAGGGTAAGGGGTGTTAGGGATAAGTGTGAGGGGTGTTAGGGTTAGGGTGATGGGTGTTAGGGATAAGTGTGAGGGGTGTTAGGGTTAGGTGTTAGGGTGAGGGGTGTTAGGGATAAGTGTAAGGGATAAGTGTGAGGGGTGTTAGGGTTGGGTGCTAAGGTGAGGGGTGTTAGGGATAAGTGTGAGGGGTGTTAGTTTAAGGGTTGTTAGGGATAAGTGTGAGGGGTGTTAGGGTTAGGTGTTAGGGTGAGGGGTGTTAGGGATAAGTGTAAGGGGTGTTAGGGTGAGGGATGTTAGGGTTAGGTGTTAGGGATAAGTGTGAGGGGTGTTAGGGAAAAGTGTGAGGGGTGTTAGGGATAAGTGTGAGGGGTGTTAGGGTTAGGGAAATGGGTTTGTTAGGGATAAGTGTGAGGGGTGTTAGGGTTAGGGTAAGGGGTGTTAGGGATAAGTATGAGGGATGTTAGGGTTAGGTGTTAGGGTGAGGGGTGTTAGGGATAAGTGTGAGGGGTGTTAGTGTAAGGGGTGTTAGGGATAAGTGTGAGGGGTGTTAGGGTTAGGTGTTAGGGTGAGTGGTGTTAGGGATAAGTGTAAGGGGTGTTAGGGTTAGATGTTTGGGTGAGGGATGTTAGGGTTAGGTGTTAGGGATAAGTGTGAGGGGTGTTAGGGTTAGGGTAAGGGGTGGTATGGATAAGTGTGAGGGGTGTTAGGGTTAGGGTGAGGGGTGTTAGGGATAAATGTGAGGGGTTTTAGGGTTAGGGTGAGGGGTGTTAGGGATAAGTGTAAGGGGTGTTAGGGTTAGGTGTTAGGGTGAGGGATGTTAGGGTTAGGTGTTAGGGATAAGTGTGAGGGGTGTTAGGGTTAGGGTAAGGGGTGTTAGGGATAAGTGTGAGGGGTGTTAGGGTTAGGGTGATGGGTGTTAGGGATAAGTGTGAGGGGTGTTAGGGTTAGGTGTTAGGGTGAGGGGTGTTAGGGATAAGTGTAAGGGATAAGTGTGAGGGGTGTTAGGGTTGGGTGCTAAGGTGAGGGGAGGATGATGATAAGGGGGGGAAGAGACACAGGGTTGTCCTTGCAGCAGAGATCAAAAGAGTCCTTCAGGACTGTATTGCACACTGTGTACAGTAGCCTAGGTATGGTTTTCCCTATTGATGCAGTATCACCTACACTCAGCCTCCTCTCAGTATGACTGCAAGTTAGTTATGATTCCAAAATGGCTGCTGTCCATGAGGTAGAAGGGTGTGGAAGGCAAGGTATGAGGCTGATTGGCTGGAATGTGTCTGCTGACTGTGAGTTGCAGGGTCAAAGTTTGCTCAATGATAAAGTATAGGGGGCGGGTCGAATATCGCATATGTACGGAGTTCGCCGCAAACGCGAACATGCTATGTTCGCCGGGAACAGTCTGCCGGCGATCTATTCGTGACATCTCTACCAACCATACTTTTTGCTGTTATTTAGTCGCTCAGTCACATCCAACTCTGTTACCTTATGGAGGCACATCTGTCAGTCACCACACCTCTGAGCTTACTCAAGCTGATGTTCATTGTTTTAATTACCTAATCTACATCTATCCATCTCCATCTCTGCCGTCCCTCTCTTCATGTGCCTTTAAGCTTTCCCATCATGCAACTACTCTAGGGAATCCTGACTTCTCATGATATAAGAAAAATATTTAAGTTTTAGGATCATGATCAAACCTTCTATTGAACAGTTTGGCTTAATTTCCTGTAGTATTGATTGACAGGATCTTCTTAGAGTCCAAGCAGTTTTCTCCAACACCACAATTTGACAGTGCCAATTCTACGGTGCTCAGCCTTCTTTATGGTCCAACTCTCTGTATGCTACTACTGGGAATACCATAGTTCTAACTATGCAGACCATTCTTGATAATTAAATATATTGGCTTTTTAATAGCTTGTCCAGACTCGCCATAGCTCCTCCATACTTAATGCCTGGCCAACTCTGGAACTGTCCATACAGTGTTTGAGCAAGTAATATTAGAAATTGTAAAAACAAAATTTCAGGGACCATCCTCCATTTTAAAGTGAGCAAACATATCAGAATTGTTCTCAGTATGATTTGTGATTGTCTAGAGGCCACAGTTCCGATAGAAAAGAAAAAGAAGGAAACCGGATTGTTCTGCCCACAACATACAGATTGTAAAAGTTAAGACAAAGGAATAGCTCTTTATCTATCTTTGGGTAACCAGCTGCAAGATATGAGTCACCAACAGAGTACCTGCTTAATCTAAGTGGTGGAGCTAGAGAATGGAGGGCCCAGGGACAGTACATTGGGCCACCTCCATTGTAACTTCTCTATACAATTTAGGTGCTTGTAGGGGTAAAAAAAGGCAAACACATGTGGTTGGTCAACCACCTAAAGCAGGGGTGGGCAAGTTTGGTCCTGTAGGGCCACATACATCTGGATTTGAAGATATCCTTTCTGTCCACAGGTGAGTCAATGAGGATGAGGGAAGAAGTGATTTACTCATCTGTACGAAGTAGGGATATCATCAAATCCGGGCATATGTGTGGCATTCCAGGGCCCACCCCTACCCTAAAGTTATCAGATCACCGTTCTATAAAAATAATCTGTTCTTCTCTTCTGTCCTTTTTTACTCCAGGTCACTTCCAGTAGCAAAAGGCTATGAATAAGGTGTAGGATGTGTTTAATTTTACTGTTTTTTAGTAGGCATGTTCAAATGTACAGTAATAAATATACTAAATGCATAGTGTCTGCAATACAGCTGTGCTCAAATGTTTGCATACCCTGGCAGAAATTGTGAAATGTTGGCATTTATTTTGAAAATATGACTGATCATGCAAAAAAAAGGTTTTTTATTGAAGAATAGTGATCATATGAAGCCATTTATCATCACATAGTTGTTTGGCTCCTTTTTAAATCATAATGATAAACAGAAAGCACCAAAATGGCCCTGATCAAAAGTTTACATACTGTTGAATGTTTGACCTTGTTACAGACAAACAAGCTGACACACACAGGTTAAAATGGCAATTACAAATTAGTTTCCCACACCTGTGGCTTTTAAAATTGCAATTTGTGTCTGTGTATACAGAGTCAATGAGTTTGTTAATAGTCAATGAGTCAGTGGAGGCACTGAGCAGGCTAGGGGGAACAGAAAAGATCTGTCAAAAGACCTGCATAACAAGGTTATGGAACTTCATAAAGATGGAAAAGGATATAAAAAGATATCCAAAGCCTTGAAAATGCCAGGCAGTACAGTTCAATCACTTATTAAGAAGTGGAAAATTCAGGGATCTCTTGATACCAAGCCAAGGTCAGGTAGACCAAGAAAGATTTCAGCCACTACTGCCAGAATAATTATTTAGAATACAAAGAAAAATCCACAGGCAACCTCAGGAGAAATACAGGCTGCTCTGGAAAAAGATGGTGGGGTTATTTCAAGGAGCACAATACGACGATACTTGAATAAAAATGAGCTGCATGGCCAAGTTGCCAGAAAGAAGCCTTGACTGCACCAATGCCACAAAAAAGCCTGGTTACAATATGCCCAACAACACCTTGACACGT
Source organism: Discoglossus pictus (assembly GCA_027410445.1). Classification (NCBI taxonomy): domain Eukaryota; kingdom Metazoa; phylum Chordata; class Amphibia; order Anura; family Alytidae; genus Discoglossus; species Discoglossus pictus. The sequence continues at coordinate 123,965,821 of CM050170.1, forward strand.
CTCACAGCTTCTGGCACACTGTAATTTGGAATGAGGAGACCAAAATAGAACTTTATGATCACAATCATAAACGATATGTTTGGAGAGGGGTCAAAAAGGCCAATAGTGAAAAGAATACCACCCCCATTGTGAAGCATGGTCGTGGTTCACTGATGTTTTTTGGGGGGTGAGATTTACAGGCATGGGGAATCTGGTGAAAATTGATGCAGCATGTTATCAAAAAGTACTGGCAGACAATTTGCATTCTTCAGCACGAAGGCTGCGCATGGGACTCTCTTGGACTTTCCAGCGTGACAATGACCCTAAGCACAAGGCCAAGTTGACCCTCCACACTAGTTACAGCAGAAAAAGGTGAAGGTTGTGGAGTGGCCATCACAGTCTCCTGACCTTAATATCATCAAGCCACTCTGGGGAGATCTCAAAAGTGCGGTTCATGCAAGAAGACCAAAGACTTTGCATGACCTGGAGGCATGTTGCTAAGATGAATGAGCAGCTATAGCAACTGCAAGAATTAGGGGCCTCAAAGACAACTATTACAAAATACTGCACGCTATCATTGATGCTAAAGGGGGCAATACACAGTATTAAGAACTAAGGGTGTGCAAACTTTTCATCAGGACGATTGGGTGATTTCTTTTATCATTATGATTTAAAAAGGAGCCAAACTATGTGATAATACATGGCTTCCGATGATCATTGTCATTCAATAAAATACTTTTTTTTGTAGGATTAGTCATATTATCAAAATAAATGCCAACATTTCACAATTTCTGCCAGGGTATGCAAACTTTTGAGCAAAACTGTACGTTATATCAACATCATGTTATGTTATCAATAAACTCTGCAATTAGACATAATAGTATTCATTTTTAGTATTCATTTTTATCTCTATATGTGCTGTGAAGAACAGGTGTTTTAAAGTAGGTAAGAATTTAAAATAACTATTGGTTAAAAGTCAGATTTATCAGTTGAATTTTTTTTTTTTAAATATTTCCCTGAAGTAAATTGACTTTGCACATTGCAATGTTTAGCTGAAGTAAGACTTTCTGATGCACCCACAAAGTTTCACATTTTTTGTTAATTAAAGATCATTGCCAATGATTACTGATTATGCAACCCACACAGGACAGATTTTTTGATAATTATCAATGGTTATTCAGTTTTTCCTTTTCTCACTAATTCTACCAAAAATAAACTGTTGGTATTACTTAAGAAAGCAAATTCATCTCATCTAGAAAATTACTGCTTCAAAATGCTTGAATAGTTCCATTTTATGGTTTTACACATTTGAATGATTTGTGATTTATTTTATACAGATCAGAATGATGCCACAAGTCAGAGGCGAAACGCGTAGGAACGATACAATCTGCCATTGCTTTATCTTTGTAGAGGTGAGTGATATTCCATCATGCTTACCTTTCGCCAAGATGTGAGTGAGACATCAAGTTCAATATTTTGGATTTCCTGTCATCCATTCTTATTTATCATGTTCCATTGGTTGGCCACTCCAATAAGCTCATTAAAATATTTCCCAATTAACTTGTTGTGTTTGTTTAGCTAGAAAGTGCTTGACTCATTTTTAAAGATATCTATTCAATATTCTATTATGTCAAGGCTTAAAGGGGGTCTTCACATTTAATTCTGTCGAAATCCAAAACCTTTAAAGGGACAGGGAAATCAAATATCGTATCCAGCATTTGCATGAAGCTTACAAAAATGTACACTGAGAATACAACTGTATGTTATCTCATTGTATGAAACTTATGACTGATAATGTCACACTCTTTGAGGCAATTATATATTCAATGCAGGTTATCCAGTAATAGGACCATCCTTAAAATAGAATAAACAACAAACAAACTATGGAACATTTTTAAATGCAGCAAATAAAAATGTACTTCACATGGCCCTTTAAGTTTCCTAAGCATGGCAGCAAGATCAATGTCTTACAGAAAAAGTAGCTCTCTTTCTGTATGAATCCATCATCAAATGTTAAAAGTATTATCAAAATGTAACAGTTTGTTGAAAAAACTGAATAGTGTTCACAAAGGAAATTGAGGTTATTTCTAGACTTCCTCCATCATGAACGGATAATGAAAAGCAGATATACCCTGTAGGTACCTATTGACTGATAAGTGCTTGTTGGACAAGAATCGCAGATTACCCAACCTGAACTGCTATTAATAACCAATAATAGCTGTCACACGTCGGAGACTATACCCATTGACCGGTAAAATAAGAGCGTCATACTATCATTATTGGACTCTACATCTCTCCACCTCTAACATAGTAGTATCTGATTTAATTATAGTACTTTACATTACTCTAAGTCAATTAAGGGGGAAGAGTGTCAGAGGTTTTACTCTGGGGATAGCGGATAAATTAATCTTTCTCTTGCCGCATCTCATCTGTTTCCATGATGGAGAGTTGGTCCTCGCCGTGGTATCGGCGTGCTCTGCCTGTCACCGATAATTATTCAGATGTGTCTGCGTTTCCTGCGGGCAATTATGATTTATTGAGAGGGAGAGCAATGAGTCAGGGAAATTCCTACAAACGTCTTTTACTTGCTGATTACAAATTATTCTTTTTTTGGAGTAGCAGGCAAATCCTTTCTCTGTTATTAGAAAGAAAATGATTTATAAGTTATAACAGATATATATATTTGTGGGCACATTTGCATGTCCCGGCTCAGCTTCCCAGAATGCAGTGTAATAACTGTTTTCTCGGAATTCTGATCTGGAAGCAGGGTTTTAAACTTGTTTTAGACATTCAAATGTGAACACAGATGTACTCTTTGCTATATATATATATATATATATATATATATATATATATATATCAGATCTGACGTAGGTTATGGTAGTGGTCATGGGCGATAACTGGCTTAGACTAGAATAAGAATGATCCGCACTGCAGAGCTGCAAAAAATAATGCAAACTTGAGTTTATTTTTTAATATGCCGCTATAGTTCTGAAATCTACCATTTTATTTTTTGCTGATCAACTGTCTGTATTGGGAGGAGCTGAGTAGCTAACGCTAGCCATAGGGGTACCTGAGGACCCCTGTGATAACTAAGTTTAACTCCTACCCTAAGACACAGGGATTAATTTTTAGTGATACCATGGGGATTCTTAAGGATATAGGGGTAACATTTCCATACAATGAGTTCCATGAGGACCCCCAAGGTCATACTTCAGGATATCATAGGGATCCATATGGACCCCAATGGTGTGTGGTTAAATTTAGTTACCATGTGGGTCCCAATGGCTAGCATTGGTGACCCCATGACTAGCATAAATTACCCCATGGGAATCTACCTGAAGCCTCTTTGATCTTGCTGTAGTTCTCTTTGAGCCCCTCAGGACACATTGGACCTTGCAGACCTAGTGGAGATCAGAAAGCTTATACATGCACAATGGAAATATGACAACATTGCTCTTAATATGACCAATGGAAACCTCCTTTCTTCCCAAAATAAGGATTTATCTCCTTATCAAGTGATGTTCTTTTTATACTCAGCTGCAATAATACAACAATAATCAGCCTGTTTTTTTTCAGCTCCTATTTAGTAGAGATACCACAACTTGCTGCAATGTAGTGTGCAGTCCTTCTTAAACTACAGAATACTGAAGACATTTTGCAAACATTAGGATAAGTTTATTAATATTTATTTGGAGACTTTTTCATGACTTTTTGATGCCTTCTCCCATTTCAGGCAGTAAATCACTTGAAACCACAATAGTAGTACAGCATACTTTTACCAATTAAACTCATTAACTTTTTATTTAATTATGTTTATCAGCTGGTTTCCAACTGTTAGGTTAAAATAATGTGGGGTCCTCCTTGCACCTTTTCTACACTATTAAAAAGTCAAATATACAGTGCCTTGCAAAAGTATTCATCCCCCTTGACTTTTTACCTACTTTGTTACATTGCAGCCTTAAGTTCAATGTTTTGTGAATCTGAATTTTATGTGATGGATCAGAACACAATAGTCTAAGTTGGTGAAGTGAAATGAGAAAAATATATACATAAAACCATTTTTTAGAAATAGAAATCAGAAAATTGGCATGTGCGTATGTATTCACCCCCTTTGTTATGAATCCCATAAAAATCTCTGGTGCAACCAATTACCTTCAGAAGTCACATAACTAGTGAAATGAAGTCCACCTGTGTGCAATCTAAGTGTCACATGATCTGACATTACATGTACACACCATTTTTGAAAGGCCCCAGAGGCTGCAACAACTAAGCAAAAGGCACCACTAACCAAACACTGCCATGAAGACCAATGAACTCTCCAAACAAGTAAGGGACAATGTTGGTGAGAAGTACAAGTCAGGGTTAGGTTATAGAAAATATCCAAATCTTTGATTATCCCCAGGAGGACCATCAAATCTATCATAACCAAATGGAAAGAACATGGCACAACAGCAAACCTGCCAAGAGACAGCAGCCCACCAAAACTCACAGACCTTGCAAGGAGGCATTAATCAGAGAGGCAGCACAGAGACCTAAGGTAACCCTGGAGGAGCCGCAGAGTTCCACAGCAGAGACTGGAGTATCTATACATAGGATGACAATAAGCCGTATGCTCCATAGAGTTGGGCTTTATTGCAGAGTGGCCAAAAGAAAGCCATTACTTTCAGCAAAAAACAAAATGGCACGTGGGAGACTCCCAAAATGTATGGAGAAAAATGCTCTTGTCTGATGAAACTAAATTGAACCTTTCGTCCATCAAAGAAAATGCTATGTCTGGCGCAAACCCAACACATCACATCACCCAAAGAACACCATCATGTTTTTCAGCAGCCGGGACTGGGAAACTGGTGAGAGTTGAGGAAAAGATGGATGATGCTAAATACAGGGATATTCTTGAGCAAAACCTGTACCACTCTGTGCATGATTTGAGGCTAGGACGGAGGTTCACCTTCCAGCAGGACAATGACCCCAAACACACTGCTAAAGCAACACTTGAGTGGTTTAAGGGGAAACATGTAAATGTGTTGGAATGGCCTAGTCAAAGCCCAGACCTCAATCCAATAGAAAATCTGTGGTCAGACTTAAAGATTCCTGTTCACAAGCACAAACCATGCAACTTGAAGGAGCTGGAGCAGTTTTGCAAGGAGGAATGGGCAAAAATCCCAGTGGTAAGATGTGGCAAGCTCATAGAGACTCATCCAAAGTGCCTTGGAGCTGTGATTGCTGCAAAAGGTGGCTCTATAAAGTATTGATTTTAGGGGGGTGAATAGTTATGCACGTTGTCTTTTTCTGTTATTTTGTCCTATTTGTTGTTTGCTTCACAATAAAAAAAAAAAAAAACATCTTCAAAGTTGTGGGCAAAGTTGTAAATTAAATAATGCAAATCCTCAAACAATCCATGTTAATTCCAGGTTGTGAGGAAACAAAACATGAAAAATGCCAAGGGGGTTGAATACTTTTGCAAGGCACTGTATATGTTGATGGTCAGATCACACTATGGTAGTCAGATTTCTAAAAATAATCTGCCATCCTCCTTTAATAAATTAAAAGTTATCCTTTACTCCAGGCTGCTGCCAGTAGCAGAGGGCCCCTAGTCGGTTTTGGGCCCCAGTCCTTTACACTTGCTGCACCAACACTAGCACCACCACTGACCATAGTCCTCTATTGAACAGGTATTTTTTGAGGAACTACACCTACAAATAGGTTAAATGATACTGCAGTCTACCTTTTTGATTTTTCAACCTGTGATGGGAGAAGAATTTAAATGCAGAGGAAATTTCAATATGCACAATATGGTTTTAATGGAATCTAACTAATTTAGGACACACAGAGATAAGCCCCACCCCCTGAAAAAAAAAATCCTGCAATTAAAAATAATTAATTAAGTTTCCTGGATTATGTATGCATCTGTTAGAAGAGAAAAAAAAGCTTTTTGCTTGAAAAAATACCAAAATAAACATCAACAAACTCACCCTGATGTTTGTTAAATCTCTTTAGTTTGCAAGCAGTTGCATTTCAGAGTTAACAATCAAGCTAAAAGTAGCATAACATTCATAATTTATTTTGGCAAATCACAGGCAGCAATACATTTTAATAGATTGTATCCATCTGTGATAGCAGTTTGTGCAGGAAGGAATCATAGTATGTGTAGTCTCCCTGTAGAAGGAAGTAGGAGGAGTCAGACACTGCTCTGTAAGATCTATGTGAGCTGCTGTTGGCTTTAAGGTTAGTAAAGTGTTAGAATCTGTACCCAAATGCAGGGTTTCTATTGGGAGGTACACTGTGTTTATGTAAGCAGCTCTGGGGGTGTGGAAAACAAGCTTTATTTTTAAATAAAATAAATCTGTGTTTGTATAGTGTGACAATGTAAGGTGTGCGTCTGATATAAGCAGCATGTGTTAGATTAGAGAAAGGGAAATGTAAATATACTTTTAATTATTTTTCAAATAACATGTTTCCATTATCAAGCTTAGTTATTTATAAAAAATATATATATAAAAAAAAAAAAATACTACAGTGGTGCATTAAACTGGGATCACCAATGGTAGCCATGTTGTTGAAACATTAGTTACAACATGGAGATTGCGGAAAAATAAAACTCCTTTCTTAAGAAGGCTCTCTGTAATAAAGAATAAAATTAAAAGTATACTGAACTTATTTTTAAGAGTAGCCGACGTGCGTGAGTTTCTTGAGCGCATATCATTCATTTTCTGGCAATACGCTTGGCGAATCTACAGGCGGCCACGCAGAGACTGAGCAGATGACTTCCTGTCAGAAAAGCTAAATGTTAATAAATATGTCTTATCCAGTACAGCAAATTAAGCGTCATGCCTGTCATAAGAGATAAAAAAGCACATCAGTCTTTTACATTTGAAGGCGGAATATCTCATATTAGAAAAATGAAAAAAAAAAAAAATGTAAAAAAAATGCTGTAACAATCAGCTGTCAGATGTTTTGAATTACGGTTTCGTAATTGAGATAACGAGGAATCCGGCGACATTATGGCCCCATATTATTTAAACTGTAAGAATAATGTTTGCAACAACCAATATTTCAGAGAGTACTTTTAGAATTAAATTTAACAAGAATGATTTATTTTCCCACTTACAAAGAATATCAATTTTGTTTAATTCATTATTATTATTATTTTTTTTGCAGAAAGCAATTAAATTCTATTAAAGGGTCACTGTAGTCCAATATTTTCTATCATGCATTTAACAATACTTTTATACATTCCAAAAAATGTTTTTTTACAAACAATTAAAACAATGTATGATGCATAATGTCATTAAGCAAGTTTTTAATTGGAATAAATAACTGTAATGCATCTGCTGGGCCATGAAGGCATCCAAGATACCTTGGCTGCTGTGTGTTTGATTGCATTTATATATCTACTAGCTACTTGCCCGTCAAAAATGAAGGGATTAAAATAATAAGGCTGGCAATGCTGTTTATCACACAATGTGTGGCTTTTTGCTCCTCGTAGCTCCTTCGGTGCTTATCGCGAGCCCCGGGCTGAGCGACTTCGGCACTCATTGCAAGCCACTCCCCCGTGTACTTCAACTTTCGTGCTTTGCACTTATTATCTTCGGCGATCATTGGGAGCCCCGTGCTGAAGCGCCTTTGGGGCTCATCTTGTGTCTCGCAATGAGCACCTTCAGCGCTCATTGCAAGCCTTTTCTCTCGCCTACTGTACGGGCCGCTCATTGCGCGTTTCGTTAACCTGCAAGTTTTGTCCTTGGGAATGACATGTACCTCTTTCCACCATCTCCCCCTGTCCCTTTCCTGTGTGTTTCTCCTCTGTGTGTCTGCTGTATGATTGCGTGTTACGAGCTGAAGGCCCTTTGTTTTATTCTCAAAGTCCTGCGTGCCTGGCGTTTGTTGGTGTAAATCTTACTGTTTTTACCGTCGTGTATTTTCTAAGTCCTGCGTGTCTGGCTTTGCTGAGCCTTGTTTTCATCCAGTTTCAGAAATATTTATGTTTTTCGTCCGCCATTTCTTTCCTTGCTTAGGCAATTTTGGATTGATGAAAACCCCCAAATAAGGCTCAAAATCTCTTGCAACCTCAATCCCAGGCTTCCTGGCTCTCCCCCTGTGCTGTCTGCGCTCATCCAACCTAAGTCCTGCACCCTACACAGCTCGACTTGCGAGGCTTCGCAAATGAGAGCCTTCGCCGCTCATCCAGCCTAAGTGTGTTACCAATATCGCAAACGTCACCAACACTGACGACTATATATTTGATAGTAGCAAAATTTGCAGTTATTTGTGCAAGATGCATGCTTCTGAGCATGTTCAGAGGAAAAGGGTAAGTGTCAAATTCCAAAAGGTACAGCTATTTAAGAAATTCCACAGTTCTCTCTCCTCTGTTAAGTAGGTTACAGTTGCTATTAGGAAGTGCTTAAGTCAGAAAGTTATTATGATTTTCTCTAAATGGTTTTATGTTCATACTCAGTTGTTGACATTGTTAGATTGTGATATAATTCAGAAATATCAGTTTTTATCATAAAAAGTAAGGACCATTGTACTATAAAATAATAGCTATTAAAATGAAAATACGTGCTTAAGTATACATGATTTGTAATCTTTAAACCGGACATGCTGTGGTGCTTATCTCCACACATTTTGCATAATTAGTGGTGGAGCAGCTGTAGCAGTCTTCCTGTTGTGTGCTCTGGTGTCTGACTGGTGTAGATGTGAGGTCTGATTAATACCAGGGCATACAGTAGGAAGTCTACCACAGTGTAACATTCACGAGGCACAGAGGGACATGGAGATTTCCCCTGAAAAGAACTGTCCCTCCAAAAGAGGACTCACCAAGGACATTTTCTGCAAGAAAAAAAAAAATCAAAATAAACATTAACAAACGCACCCTAATTGCTAGCAGTTTCTTTTTTGAGTTATCACCCCTGGGTATCTCTGCTAGAATGAGCATATAATTAATAATTCATTTTGGCCAATCACAGGCAGCTAATACAAATAATACTTTGTAACAATCCATGATGGCAGTTTGTGCAGGAAGGAATCATGGGATGTGTAGTCCCCCTGCAGACGGAAGCAGGAGGCAGGCAGGCACTGGCCTGTAGATCTCTGCATTGAGCTGCTGCTGGCTTGAAGGTTAGTAAATGGTTACAATTTGTACCCAAATGCAGTGTTTCTATGGGTAGGTAAACTGTGCCTATGTAAGCAGCTCTGGGGGGAAACAAGTTATATTTTTAAATTTAAAAAAAATTGTATGTGAATGTATATAATGTAATGTGTGTGTCTAAAATAAGCTGCATGAGTTAGATAAGAGAAAGGCAAAACAGAGTAACTTAGATATACTTTTGAATCTGCTGAGTGCATTTCCATAGCTGAATAGCCTAGGAGCAATAAATCATCATGCCATGCTGAGTAACAGCTAACCATAGTATTCATGGGTCTTTACTTTGTGTATAGATATTTCAATGATATTATCAATTGAGCTCAGGCTGCATTTATTTACTACAATTACTTTGAGTATGTGCAAATCTTGAGTGAGTAATTAGCCGAATTCTCCTCCATATCTTTGCTTCTTATCTTTGTGTAAGTCTGATCATTGCTAATTGACTCCATGAGCGTTGGCACGTGCTCAGAATAATTGACACAATCGGATAGAGGTTGAAAACAATGACCAGCATCTGTTAGCGGATCTAAATCACAAAGTTGATGTAAAATACATTTAAAAATAATTTTCTTTTGATAAAGTACCTCGGGCAAGCCAAACATTTAGACTAGAGCATATATAATCTTTTTATATCAACATTAGCTTAAATTTATTTCACTTTTTGGTCTCCATACAATCTGAAAACTAGCAAAGAGAAATCACAATCTTTTTATTCAAAAGGGATCTGGGAGAAAAACACACTTAGAGGAGAGAAGATAAAGTGACAGACAATATGACAGATCACTCGTCTCAGCAGTTGCAGAATGAAATGTGTCATATTACTCTTGTTTGTCAATTATATCTATACTAGCGACTTGCCCGTCAAAAATGACGGCAATAAAATTTGAAGCCTCGCAATGCTGTTTGACACAGAATGCAAGGCTCTCCCCCATCTGACCTGCCTGCCTTGCGATGAACACCTTTGACACCCATCGCAAGCATCTAAATGAGCCCCTTCAGCGCTCATTGTATGTATCTTCCCTCCTCTAACTCTCCCACCCTCTACTTGATGGGAGGAGCTCATTGCAAGCCTCCCCCCCCCCAACTCTCCCACCCTCTACTTCTCCCCCATCTACTTGACAGGTGGTGCTCATTGCGAGCCTCTACCCCCCACTCTACTGGCCTTGTGATGAGCACCTTTGGAGCTTATTATGGGCCTTGCAGTTTTGGTGGGCTGCTGTCTCTTGGCAGGTTTGCTGTTGTGCCATGTTCTTTCCATTTGGTTATGATAGATTTGATGGTCCTCCTGCTGTACAATGCAAGGCCTTGCATTGAGCGCCTTTGGTGCTCATTGCTAGCCTCTCCCTCCTCTACTTCCTCTTTCCCCCCTCTCCATCCCCTGTATCTCCCCCACCTCTGTCTATTTGCCCCCTTCTCACTCCCCTGTGTCTCTTCCCCCATCTCCCTCCCCTGTGTCTCTCTTCCCCCTGTGTCTCTTTACCCCATCCTCCCTCCCCTGTGTCTCTCTTCCCCCCGTGTCTCTTACCCCCATCTCCCTCCCATGTGCCTTATCTTCCTTCACGTCACATGAGCGTCATGTAATTAGCATATGCTGGTCTGGACACAGCTGGAAGACATGCTGCAGGGGAGAGATGAGCATCAGCAGCTCCTGCATCATAGTAAGAAATAAGCAGAGAGGGGGATAGGGATTGGAGAGGGGGAAAGTGAGGAGGAGGTTATGGGGAAAGGAGGGGGTGATAAGGGGGGGAAGGAGGGTGGACAGCATCAGTGGGGCAGGTGAGCCCTGTAAGGAGCGCCAACATCGCTCAGGTCTGGGGAGATGAGGCGGGCTGGAGAAGAGAGAGAGTGCTGCGTCCTAGGAGCCTCACAATGAGCACCTGTGGCGCTGTCGACTGTTCGCCTCGTATTTGCGACCCTATGGGCCGCAAAGCGCTACCAACATCGTAAGCGTTTCCGAACAATCCCGCAGATCCACAACTATTCTAGTGAAATTGTGTGCATAAAAAAATGCAGTTCATTTGCAATACTCTGTATGTGCATAGAGTCAAAGCAACAGGAAATACTGTATATTTCAGATAAAGGTTTTGTTGGTTTTATAAGAGGTATTTGTGTGATTGGGGTTAGTCTGTTTATTTTAGTTTCATAGTTAAATAGTAATTAAGGTAGAAAAAAATGCTTTAGAAAAGTCTATGCAGCAGAGGTAAATGCTTTTTCTGGAACTCTCTTGCTTTCTCTATTATGCATCGGATACTGACAACTTGATTTCTTGTGCCTCTTGTTGAAGCAGAGCTTGTAGGATCTCAAGCATTACCTAGCTCGCAAATGAAATTAGTGCAATTGTTCGATAATTGGAACACTCTTTGGCACTGCCTTTTTGAGGGAATTGGTATGTAAACTGACCTTTTTCCAAATTTGTTGGCATAAGGCAAGTAACACTTTCACAGCATCATCTTGTAGGATGTTGAATAGTTCAGATGGGATTCCATCAACTCCTGCACCCTTGTTATTAGCAAGACATCCTATGGCCCATTTCACATCACTCTCTGAGATGTCTGGTTCCAGCTAGTTGGATAAATGATTGAGGTCATCACTGCTGTTAAGATCCTTCCTGTACAGATCTTATGCTTCTGTTAAGTCCCTGCCATTATTGTCTTTTATCATGCCCACTTTGTCTTTTATCATGCCCACTTTCCTGGAGTGGTTTGCCAGTTCCTTCTGCAGTGTACCACAATATTTCTGAGGGGTTCATACTGAATGATCCTAGTGGAATCAGAGGTGTTATATATACTTTTAACAAGAAACAGACACAAAACTTGTCCTATGAGTAATGAGTTTTTAATGATTACTACTATATAATAAACCTAGTGATTTACAATATAATGATTCTGTTGCCGGATATTCTTTTCTAATGTGTTGGAAGAAAAGTCTGATAATTTACTGTTTTAAATGTGCACACCAAAAGCTTGTAAAATAGTTTTTTGCCCTTGGCGTGTACCACTTTGTATCTTCCTTTTGAAATGTTTTGCTGTCATATACAGTTTTCTGCTCTACTTTGAAAAGCTTCCTTCCCCAGCGTGTGAAGAAAATCTTCAAAGCACCGAACTCTTGTTTGTGCATCAGATGGTGCTTTCTCAGTCCCATGGCTACTGGAAGAGCATCTAATGCATAAAAGAACAGGTTAAAGTCCAACTCTTCAAAAAAACGTCAAACACTGTTGAAATTCTTTTAACAACTTTACATATTAAACACTAATTCTTCTAAGACATCATAGTGTATCTAGTTTTCCTGCATAAATTTGTGGTAATTTAAGTGTTGAAATATTGCTCAGAATGAAAATATTCTTGTTCAGTCCTGTTATGGCTTCTGTACAGAGGAATTATTGTCATATATTATTTGAACAACAAAGGCTCAGGGTCCATCAGGGTTTGAAGAAAGAAACCAGTCACATTATAAACAGATTATGTTGCCAGCAGGAATTTAATGAAACCGTTACCCTACAAAATGTAGTATAAATGAATAGTAAAATTGACTATAGCTTGTTATACAACATTTCATTTTTATCTTAATTGAATTAATGTATTTGGCTAAAAAATTTGTTTTATATAAACATTTTAACTAGGTTAATTAATTGTATCCTTCTTTATTGTTATATAAAAAGGTACACTTAAACTACTTTTAAGAAGTCCCCAGTGTAAGAGGATCTTACCTACTGCAGCCTCACCTTTTCTTCCTGTTCTCTCTCATGTAGCATGCCATATTTCACAAATATGACAAAATGACACACCCACATGGGAGGGGCTTCATGCTACCAGTACATTACTGCTGCAAGAAGTTGGTCCTCAGATCAAAAAGGTTGAGAACTATTGTTCTAAGCTACAATTAGGAAGGCAATGTTAACCTTTTCCTTCTCCATCTGGTAGGTTTCCTTTACAAAAAGAACACTGTTTTAATTCCTTAGCTAATCAGAGGTCACGTCCAGGGAAGTATTTTTTTTCATTATCCCTTGTACTTTGGTTGAGTAACCCATCTAAGTATAAAGGAGAACTGGCAGGGGAGATAAAACATGTGGACCTGGCTATCATGTGGGGCAGCTTTATAGTGAACGTATGATCAATTGAAGTCTGGCTGTTTCAGTTAGTTAACAGTGTTTAAATGAGTAATGAGCTCTGTACCACGCGGGACAATGATTAATTAATTAGATCCAGGTGCAGAAGCTTTCAATGACTGAGTCATTGTAACTACCTATATTCTAGCAGCATTGGCAATAGCTGAGGACATAGCTCACTCAGTAATACAGCTGCTTGGGGAGCTACAGGTCCTGAGCTTGATTCTAGCCACAGCCAGATTTTTCTTAACTGTTTTAGAAATCAGACATATTTCTTTAGGTTATTTCTTAAAGCATATGGCAGTATGAGGTACTGTTGTCTTGTGTTTTTTGTTAATTGAATAATAATAATAATTAGGTGGAAAATTCTGTACACACAAACACAAACACTTGTGGGCCAATTTTCGTGTCCCTGCCAAAGTTTTCAGAATGCAGTGTAAAAACTGTATTTCTCGGAATTCTGAGCTGGAAACAGTTTTTTTTTACTTGTTTTAGACATTCAAATGTGAACACAGATGTACTATTTATTTACTGTACTACTGTACGGTGGAGGGCTTCTATCGCTATTTTGCTCAACATATACTAAAATGACAATATCCAAGTCAATTCTTGATCAATTTTAAAAATGTAACCTGATTTTCCACATGATTTTCCACCCTCTGATTGATCATGCAGAGCATATATGGTGACTTTTGTGGTCCTTTAAAGAACCACTGCAAGATGGAAATATATATATATATATATTTGGAAAATGTGAGTCTAAGAGCATAATTAGATAGGAACATTTCATAAACCTAGTTTTTAAAGAACCATTGTAAATTAGCAAAACTTAATGTTTATTAAAATGGCCATTGAATGTTTTCTTTCTTTGTTTTGTCTGAAAGTGGGCATGTGATAACATTGAACAGTAGTAGGGGTTTGTCCCTGTCAGCCAGTAGCTGTAGGAGTCATAAGTGTCTGCCAAAGATATCTACTGCACACTCTCTGCTCACACAGGTATTTCCTGGGGCATTTCAACAAGTTTAATAAAGAAATAGACTTTTTTAATGTTAACAGATTCTGTTGGTGCATAGAAGCTGCCATGACTTCATTTTCGAAGAAGAAGGGCATTTTTTAGAGTGAGTTGCCTCTACTGAGCTTATTTGAAGGAGGGGGAGGTGCCCATACTGAAATTGTATCTGAATCCACCGATCAGTCAACAAATCCTCCTCACTCCTTCCTCCACTCTTGAATAGATAGTACAAAATATCAGAACACACCCACTCGATCTCCAAGCCCACATGAACTGTAAAAGACAAACACATGGCATCCTTCAGGCACAATTACAGCCCTATTAAATTGCGATTTGGCAAATTTAAAAGGGCTCTATTTAAGCACAGAGCATTTTTTTTTTAGTTAGTGAATACCTTGCTTTTTGATAGACGTTCACTAACTAAAAACTTCTGAAAAAAATATAGAGCCCTATTCAATTTCCCGAATCGCAATTTAATAAGGCTGTTAGTGTCTACTAAAAGGAAGGTTGTACCCAAAAATACTGTGATATATATACAACCACTTCTGGATCGCTACAAAATGCTGCATGCTGATTGGGGGGACCAGGTGCCTGTTTAGGCACCCCTGGAGGCACCACAATAATTATTAGAGGGATTTTTAGATATTAATAAAAATAAAATGTTTGCAGAAATGTAACAATCCAGGAAACGTAGATATGCCTATAAGCAAGAAGCATCCTGCAATGTGGACATATAGTACCCCTTCTGGATCGTTACCTTGTCATGGTGAATAGGCTTGTGTACTTCAATTAAGCTGGTAACAGAAATCATAAAGCCTTGTCTGGCAGTAAAGGAGTTAAAGCAATCTGCTAATTAGTGCACCTGGAGAAGACTGGCTGTTTGCGACCTCACATAGTAGCTTGAGAGAGAGAAGAGGTGAAGTGAGAGCCTAAGCCAGGGTTGGATCTGAACTATTTGAATGAAATGGGTTCTATAAAAGGAAAGCTAAACAGTCAGGAGTGTGGGTTGGTGAGAGGATTGGCAAATAAGAAGATTGCAAGCAGTGTGTCCAAGGAGAGCTGCAAACCGAGGTACTTGCAGTGCCTAAGGACTCCCCTCTAGTCAGAGACAGGAAGAGACTGCCTGCACTACTGGACAAGGCACCTGCTACATACTTTATATTGCCCTAGGGAGAAGTTGCTAGAGGTGTTTATTGGAAAACCCCAAAAGGGGTGTACTAGGGTCCCTGGGGTGGACCATGTGGAAAGCAGGCTTGGCCCTTGGTCCACCTATTCTGTAAATGAGTGGTCTGGATGTGATTGCAAGACCATTCTGTCTTATCTGAAGTTATCTAAAGACTAAAATAGTGCTGGATTTAGACATTGTTATGGTCATTTGAATACCTGAACAAAGTTGGTTTATTTAAAGTACCACTATACTGCATTTACAAGTAAAGCTCATAGGTATCTTTGGTGTGCATAGATTATTAAAAACAGTATGCAGTTTAAAATAAATAAAAGCATACATGTTTTTCTTAACTTTTTAACTGTCTGTTTTTTTCTCAATCAAAGCTACGGATCTCTACCTACCTGTGTCTATTGGTAGCATGGCCAGCTCTGCCTGTGTGCTGAAATAAAATGGAACTGCATGCATGTTACAATCGAGAGGTTAACTCTCTGTAGGTGGTGGGGAGGAGCTGATGGTGTCATGGGATAGGGCCAGTGACATCAGCCCAGCCTGCTTTCAAGCTCCGGCACACAGACAGAGCTGACCACACCCCTGATAGACACAGGTAGTAGGAGATCTGCAGCTCTACTTGAGGAGAAAACAAACAGTTTAAACACTAAAAAATGTTTTATTTGTTTTAAACGGAATACTGTACATGTAAGGTTTTCTTGTAAATTAATTTTATCCGGCAAGCATAAAAGCTGTCTGTGAGATCCAGATGCATAGTAAACACATATAAAAATGTGTTTATTTTTTTGCCAATTTAAGTATATTTATTTGATTACAACCAATAAAATGGGCATTTACATTTTGGAGAGCAGGGCTTGTAGTTATATTTGCAAATCCCTGCCTCTGAGGATATGCGGGAGAGGAAAGGGTAGGTGCCAAGCACTGATTGGTCCAGTGCTCTCAAACAGCAAGCTATCAGGAAGTTAATGCTAATGTTACATGGTTAACAAAGTGAGTTTTTTCTTAAAATGCAATATGCTTTTGGTTCTTTGTGAATAAGGAATTTTAGGTGGTGCCTGTGAGAACTTGGTGATATCCAGGCTCTCCTTTGTGTGATAAATGCATCTCCAGCTAGCAACATGGCCAGGGATGAGACTACACCTAAATTATTTTAAAATCTTAGACAAAGGATAACCCTTTTGTCTTGCTTGGAGAACCAGTGAAGGATAGAAGTGGGACACTGAGGCAGAATTCCGCCTGGTAACTAAAACTGAAGTGTAGGTTTTCCATGATGATAATCAATTGTACCAAATATAATTATATTTTTTCATCTGTAAATTATTGTGGTTATATACTGTGCACCTATAAATATATTCATTTATTCAGTTCTTTCTTCGTATTATGCTTGTTTAACATTGAACTGAATTATATGAACTTTATATTATTGATAATATCTTTACAACATTAAGTTTAAAGGTTACTTTATACAAAGTGAATGGATTATGGTAAATTGAACCTATTCATATAATTTATAACTTGCGTCAACATATGTAATTTTGACATATCTGGCTAGATCATGTATTTACTGCAGGATGAAGGTCATGAATTAAAAGGATGTTTTTATAATTGTGTTTAATTTTGAAATTTATAGCTGATTCAATCTATCCTTGTTTATAACATTTTCTTAAGGATAATGTTATATTCAAAATGTAAAGCAGGAAATGTATATGTAACATAATTTGGAGATAAAAAGAACATCATTATCTGGGTTATATTCTAGAACTGGCTATAACTAATACATTACCACAATACTATACCATGCTAATTAAAAGCAATTTGTAATAAAGGAATAGATATGTGTGGAGAAGAGAAGAAGAGGAGGAAGGGGAGAGGGAAATGTAGAGACTGGTAAGGTAGAAAAGAGAGAGGTAAAGAAGGAAAAAGAAAGGAATAAACTAGAAAAATGAGAGAGAAAGAGAATCAGAGTACTAAAAGCAAATTGATAGATAAAAAAATATAGCTAAATCTAGAGAACATTTCTCATCCCCAAAAACAGGAAGCAAAGATAAAAAACAAATGGATAGTTCAGCAAGTTCTCACTACCCAATCAGGTCTTGAAGAGGAACTAATAGCTTCCAAAAAAGAAATAGATCTTGACGATAGGGAAGAAAAACTTATCTTGAGCTCAATTAAAATGTGATCTATAGAATTTCAAGAGAAAATAAAAACAGAACTGACTCATGAAATAGCTAAAAACACTCTGGCTATAACAGATCAGGCTAGGGTAATACAGGGTTTAGCCAAAATGAATTTACTCTAGAACAACTAAAATGTAATAAAGAAATCAAGGAATTGAAGAGCAAGTGATAGAACTTAGTCATAAAACTGTTTGTTTAGAAGAAATAACATTAGAATTTGTGAGATTTCAGAAACAATAATGGTGAAAGATTTAAAAAGCTACAGTATATCCTCGTATTCTTGTCTTGCCTGCTTAAAAAATACAATACTAATGAAGAATATAATATATAGACAACATATATCGTATTCCACTTCCTAGAAACTTGGAGAAGTGTGTCGCTAGAGAAGTTAGATTTAGCCACTTTGCGACGTAAGATAAAATAATGAAGGAAGCTTTTGAGAAAACGATATTTCAGGGTAAACTCTGCATAAAAGAAAAATCTTTAGAGAAATAACAAAGATCTTAAGAGAAAAAGAGATACCATACAAATGGGCATAACCTGTAAAATATAAAATACAAGGGTAACTAAAGCTGTAAATAGGTTTTCTTTTTATTATTTTCTTGATTGGTGCCCTTATTTTGTCCCCTTCTTGTCGTTCCATGTCCTTTTGCGGCTAGCTTCCTCATTTCACTTTGTGTCCTCTTAATAACTTATTATAAATGAAAATCTATAATTTGTATTCATGATCTTGATATTGGTGTAAGAAATAGGGAAATTGAATTGGAAAATATTTGTGTATATATTGTGTGCAAAGGAGATTATATAACCACGGTATTTAGTTGTAAAATGTTATTATTTGTTTTGGTTAACACGGATAAAGGGTTATTTTGCACTAATATGAGAGTAGAAATCGGGACAGTACTAAACACTGTTCTTTTTTGATAAATATTATAAGATTCTCGAAACACATTATTTAAAGATAATTTAAAGACTGAAAAGACTAAAAGATTAAGTTAAATAATCACAACATATACACTAAGGGTAAAGGGAATATTGTATGAGATCGTTATTTATTTTTTTAAAACACTAACATATTTTTATAAAAAGGGAGAAAAAAGTGTGAAAAATAAAAGTATACTGTATTGATTTGTATGGTGAATTAGTTGAAGGGGCACTGATATAATAAGAAAGGGGTTACCCATTAGGACACATTGAATTTATGATCTGTTGCGAGGACTGACACTATCAAAATTAGAATTAGATAAAAAGTTTGTAAATAAATATATTTATACACTTTATTAAAAAGGAGGAAGATTTTTTTTTCTCTAGATTATAGTTAATAATAAAGAGGGTTTTAAATTTATCACACTAAAAATACGGTTAAAAATGTAAAAATATTTTTTTTACTGAGTTTTGAATAAAACACAGGGGGCCTCATTCTATTATCGGCCGTAAAATGGCCGCAAGGCTGCGATTCCTTGTGGGGGTTCCGTTACCTTGCAATTCAATTATACGGCCCCGCAAGGATCTCCTCTTACGGCTCGCCGTAAATCTTGCAACCGGCCGTAAGCTCAGAAATCTTTAAAGTCAAAAATAAATTCAAGACAGCACTGTAAAGCTCTGTAAATGCTAGGGATCATATTGGGGAACATGAGGATTAATAGTAACCCACTCTCAAGCTTGCACATCAGCCCAAATCCGAGTTTACATTAACTGTTTATTCTCCGGCTGCGGCGTGGGCGGGTCTGAGGTGCTCCAAGCACTCTGGACTTTTTACATGGATATTTGACATATATATAAAAAAAATTTTTTTTACGGATTTGAGTGTAGGGGAATGTTGTGCTATTTTTGCTAACACCTACAATCACTTTATAGTCTCCTCAGAGTGCAGGGTGGCTTTATTTGGGCTATATTATGTGCTTAATTTCTGCAAGTAAGCTGCGGCTCGGTTTTAGCCTTGCAGAGAGGTTTCCCGGAGCAATTGAATAGCAAATAGGATTTTCTTGCGGCCGTTTTAGATCAAAGGCTTTCCTCCGGCGCGTGCGGAGGGGAATAAAATAGCCGAATAGCTTGGGGCCGGTCCTTGCGGCCCCGCATCTCTTACGGCCGATAATAGAATGAGGCCCAGGGGGTTTAAGTATGTCTTTAATCACAGGGTTAATTTGAAAAAAGAAAGATCCCCTTGCAATTAAACAGTAAGGAAGAGAATAGTAAAGGGAAGGAGAATGGTCAAGTGGTAGGAAAGCGACAAGAGCAAGGGTAGGAAGTTAGTTAAAGATGCAGGTAAAGATAATTGAAAATAAAATGAAAAAAAAAAAGAGGCATACATCTCTGTAAGAGCTTATATTCTCACATGGCTAGAATAATAAAAAGAAATACAGAAACAAAATGAAGGATTGTAAAATGCCAGATAAAAGGCTTTAGGATTTAAATTATTTAAAGAAATATGTGGAGAGAAAGATTAATAAGAAAGACCACAGCCAAGTCATTCAAACTTTTTTCACAAGTTTGCCCAATGATCCGTTTTTTACATGCCTTCTTAATAGAAGTGGGGGGGGGGAGGTGTATCGGAAAGCCAGGTGGAACATATTGAGGTAGTGTTTGTGTGTCACTTTAGTTTATGATTTTTTTTTTTCCCCTACCCTTTTTCCCAATGTATGTATGAGATGGCGTTTTTAGAAAACGAGGGTACAAATCTCAATGCTTTTTATAACTTGAAATGGTTCTTAATATCCTGACCTTTAATTGTCAGGGTCTCAACCACTCTGCCAAAAGAAATCATATAGCTAATTTAGCGTAAAGGGAAAACGTAGATATCTTACTACTACAAGAAACACATTGGCAAAGAGATAAAGTCCCAAAATGTATCATTAATGGGTTTGATACTGTATATAATGCGACCTTTAAGAAAAAAGCAAGCAGGGTGTCTATTTTTTTCAACAAAGATCTTTTGTTAAATTAGTTGGTGATATGTGACCCCAATGGAAGATATATACTTTGGGTTAGAAAAATAGGCCAGAAAACTATTTCTTTGTTAAACATCTATGCACCGAATAATAAACAGAATTCCTTTATTAACCATGTACTGGCTTATTGGAATAGATTTGCACAAGGAAGGTCTATAATTAGAGGTGACTTTAATATAATAATGAATTGTTTGTTGGACAGGAAGTCCTCCAAGCATCCAGAGTGCAATGCTAATACAATAAGGAAAAATAAACCATTTTTAAAGAGTGTACTGAAATATAACCTTTATGATACATGGAGGGTTTTATACGCAAATCAAAGAAAGTATTCTTTTTTTTCAGCGAGACATCACACTTATACAAGAATTGATTATATTTGTACAGATGTTAAATACATTTCAAAAGTATTGGAAGTTTAAATAGGTCCAATTGATATTTTGGATCATGCATTTGTTTTGGCAAAACTAAACTTAGGAACACCAAAATCTATAATCCCTCAATGGAAAATGGATAACTCTCTATTTGAGGATGAGGATAACAATTGAAAGAGGCAGTAGGGTTTTTTTTTAAACGAATATAGGATCAGTGGACCATGAATCTACTCTGTGGAGTGCACAAAAGGCCTACATGAGGGGGATTCTGATTAACTGAAAGAGTATAAGAAAGAAACAGGAGAAGAAGAGCCACCTTAAGACAGTTGATATTGATTTATTTAAATGGGAAATGCAAAATAAACAAAATCCTGATTTAGTTCTTTTAAGTAAAATGAAGGAATGTCAAGCACAAATTAAAAAAATAAACCAAATAATAACAGACAGATTGGTATGGAAAATTCAACAATGGCTGTATCATTACGGAAACAAAATCATTAAACTATTAGCAAATAAAATCAAAAATAGAGTAGCTAGGAAAAGAATAGAAACTTTGCATATTAAAGGTATAAATATAAATAAACCAGCAGACATTGCCATGGCATACTACCAGGAACTATATAACTTATTTATAAAACCAACAGCAGAAGAAATTAAAAAAATATTCTTAATAAAATATCACTTCCTAGTATTTCAGGGCCACAATTAGAACATCTTAATAGTCCTATTACAAGTGCTGAAGTTGAAGAAGCCATAAAGAGATTAAATTATATTCCTCCCCTGGCCCAGATGCCTTCACCAACCTCTTCTATTAGGTATGCCAACCTATTATAGCCAAGAGATTTTTTCAACAAAATAAAAAATACAGGTAAAATCACAAGTGAATCTTTACTTTCATCTATTGTTCCAATCCCCAAAAAGAAACAGGATAATTTGGAAATGTTGTGGATATAGACCCATTTCCTTTCTAAATACTGATCTAAAATGTTATTCAAAAATGTTGGCCATCTGTTTAAATACTATAATTAAAGACTTAATTGCAAAAGACCATGATGCCAGAATGGTTTTGTTTCGGGTAGGCAGGGAAGTGATAATTCTCGCAAATTAATTAATCTTATTGAATATGTAGGAAGAAATAATACTCCCACCCTATTTGTATCTTTAGACACAGAGAAAGCGTTCAATAGGATAGTGTGGGAGTATATGAAACTTACATTAGACAAATTCGGCTTTGGGGAATTTGGACGTTTGGCCATAGGATCCTTAAATACCAATACGTAGGCAATAGTATCTAGTTTGGCATTCAGATCACGGAGATTCCTGAAAAGAAATGGTACGAGACAGGGGTGTCCTTTATCCCCTGTCTTATTTACCCTTTTAATGGAGCCATTGGCAGAAATAAGGTGCACAAAGAATATAAAAGGGATTGGAATGAATGAAATAGAATACAAAATAGTTTTATTTGCAGACAATGTAGTATTAATGTTTACAAAACCTAAATCTTTGTTAAAATATTTACAACAAATATTAAATGAATTTAGCTTTATTTCATACTATAAGCTTAACTTACATAAACTGAAATATTAGTCAAACATTTGAAGCCAGAGATTATAGAAACATTGAAAGTGAAAAATCCTTTTAATTGGTCCAACAGAAAATGGACGCATTTAGGAATAATTTTCAATAAAGATATACAAAATATTATTACATTGAACTACAAAAATCTATATGAAAAATGTTCTAGTATTATCCAAGACTGGATAATCCTACATATAATGCCATCCATATTGAATTATTCATCTCAAGCTTTTATTTTACATATTTGTATAGTTGCAAAATGGTTGATTGCGTCCCTTTGGAAACAACAAAATATTCCGTCTAGGAAAAAGAGCATTCGAAAAAGATTTTAATGCAGCAGAACTAATTAAAATAAATATACAGTGGACATAGAAAGTCTACACACCCCTGTTAAAATGTCAGGTTTCTGTGCTGTAAAATAATGAGGCAAAGACAAATCATTTCAGAACTTTTTCCATCTTTAATGTGACCTATAAACTGCACAACTCAATTGAAAAACAAACTGAAATATTTTAGGTGGAGGAAAGAAAAAAAAAAGAAAAATAATGTGGTTGCATAATTCTGCACACCCTCTTATAACTGGGGATGTAGCTGTGTTCAGAATTAAGCAATCCAATTCCAAATCATGTTAAATAGGAGTCAGCATACACCTGCCATCATTTAAAGTGCCTTTGATTAACCCCAAATAAAGTTCAGCTGCTCTAGTTGGTCTTTCCTGAAATGTTCTTAGTCGCATCCCACAGCAAAAGCCATGGTCCAAGAGAGCTTCCAAAGAATCAGAGGGATCTCATTGTTAAAAGGTATCAGTCAGGAGAAGGGTAAAAAAGAATTTCCAAGGCATTAGATGTACCATGGAACACAGTGAAGACAGTCATCATCAAGTGGAGAAAATATGGCACAACAGTGACATTACCAAGAACTGGAGCTCCCTCCAAAATTGATGAAAAGACGAGAAGAAAACGGGTCTGGGAGGCTACCAAGAGGCCTACAGCAACATTAAAGGAGCTGCAGGAATATCTGGCAAGTACTGGCTGTGTGGTACATGTGACAACAATCTCCCGTATTCTTCATATGTCTGGGCTATGGGGTAGAGTGGCAAGATGAAAGCCTTTTCTTACGAAGAAAAACGTCCAAGCCAGGCTACATTTTGCAAAAACACATCTGAATGTGTTATGGTCTGATGAAACCAAGGTTGAACTTGTTGGCCATAATTCCAAAAGATATGTTTGGCACAAAAACAACACTGCACATCACCAAAAGAACACCATACCCACAGTGAATCATGGTGGTGGCAGCATCATGCTTTGGGGCTGTTTTTCTTCAGCTGGAACTGGGGCCTTAGTTAAGATAGAGGGAATTATGAATAGTTCCAAATACCAGTCAATATTGGCACAAAACCTTCAGGCTTCTGCTAGAAAGCTGAACATGAAGGGGAACTTCATCTTTCAGCATGACAATGACCCAAAGCATACATCCAAATCAACAAAGGAATGGCTTCACCAGAAGAAGATTAAAGTTTTGGAATGGCCCAGCCAGAGCCCAGACCTGAATCAGATTGAAAATCTGTGGGGTGATCTGAAGAGGGCTGTGCACAGGAGATGCCCTCACAATCTGATAGATTTGGAGTGTTTTTGCAAAGAAGAGTGGGCAAATCTTGCCAAGTCAAAATGTGCCATGCTGATAGACTCCAACCCAAAAAGACTGAGTGCTGTAATAAAATCAAAAGGTGCTTCAACAAAGTATTAGTTTAAGGGTGTGCATACTTATGCAACCATATTATTTTATTTTTATATTTTTTCTTCCCTCTACCTAAAAGATTTCAGTTTGTTTTTCAATTGAGTTGTACAGTTTATAGGTCACATTAAAGGTAGAAAAAGTTCTGAAATGATTTATCTTTGTCTCATTTTTTTACAGAACAGAAACCTGACATTTTAACAGGGGTGTGTACACTTTTTATATCCACTGTAACCAAATGGAAAATTTGGGATAGTCATTTGAGTCCTGAAACTAATTGAGGGAATGGAGACAATTTGATCCTGTATTTTGAGAAAATGCTGACTCTTATACCCTTTCTGGAAACACCATCTCTCTTCTCTACCTTATTCTTTTCCCCTTCCCTCCCCTCCATTTTTTTGTTTGTTTGTTTGGTTTTTGAAGTTCAAAGGGAAAAGGAAAATATTGTAAGAAGAAATAGGGTGATTTTTCATTAATCAACATAATTTATGATATGTATGACTGACTTTTAACAAAAATCAATGTACGGTTTATATTTTTGTATTTTGTGTCAATATAGGCTCCCAAAGATTTATACATCTTAAATTGACCTGGTGGTAGCAGGGTATATATGGTTATGGATTGCAAGAGCAAAGCCTTTGTGGGCACATTTGCATGTCCCTTCCCAGGTTCCCAGAATGCAGTGTAATAACTGTATATCTTGGAATGCTGGGCATGAAACAAGTTTTTTAACTTGTTCTAGACGTTCAAATGTGAACATAAATGTTCTATTTATTTACTTTACTACTGTATATCTGAGGCTTCTACCACTCTTTTGCAGGAATTAAATGATTGTTGTGGTATACTACCTCCCCACAAAACCTACTGCACAAGCTAAGGAACCTGCCCCACGCTGATGAGTCAGTAACCTCAAAACAGCTGTACATGGGTAGGATTCCTGGCTTGTGTATAATCCAACCTTAGCTTTGCTCAAAGCTGTTTAATACAGCGGGCATATGCTTAAAGGTTTAAAATGGTTATGGATTACAAGAGCAAAGCCTTTGTTGGCACATTTGCATGTCCCTGCCAAGGTTCCCAGAATGCAGTGTAATAACTGTATATCTCTGAATTCTGAGCATGAAATACATTTAACTTGTTTTAGACATTCAAATGTGAACACAAATGTACTATTTATTTGCTATATATAGTGTGTGTAGGTGACTGATGGCTCGGATAAGCAGTTTTGTGGTTGACCCATGCAGTATTTTATTTATATGATCCAATTTTGTTTGCGTACATGATTAACAAGATCCATGGACCAGTATATCTTTCTGTTTGGGCGATATACCTGGAAACTTGAACCCTTTCTGATTTTTGAATGAATGCCTAAAACTAATACCTAGGAATACAAATTACTAAAAGCTCATAACTCAAAGTTTGAAGCAATTTTGAAAGGAAAACACTATTTCCACATGATTTTCTACCAACTATCTGATAATGCAGAGCACATATGGTGAATTCAGTGTTCCTAGCTCCTCCTAAAAATATATGTGTCAGTGGAGAGGAGTGCCAGTGTAATGCATGCTATGTAAACATGCTGGTTCTGCAATATCAAATGTTTTCTAGGTTTCATAGTATTTCACGCAAAAACTACTTTTTTTGTTTTACCTAAATGTTTAATAGAAAAGTTATGGTCCATATTATTTTTACAAGAAATATTGGCAAGCTGGAAAATATCTGTAAACACCGCCCAAAGGCCCAAATGATTAACCTGACTTTGTGTCTGTTTTTACTTCTCTCACTTTCTTTGCCAGCTCCTTAACTATCAGAATCATTTATCTTAGGGGAAAAAATCAATTCTCACTAAACTACCAAACACTATAACAGCTGCCTTGGACATCTTAATTAGGTGACTTACAGAATATAAATTTAAAAATACATTTTAATTATTCTTTGAACCAATCACCAAAAGGAAATATTTTTCTTTCTTTACGTTGTAAATGTATAAACAACTTTTCAGTTTATTGTGACTTAAACAATTATTTGTTATGAGAAAACTTACCCTGAAAATGTTTTTCTTCTGATCTTTTTTTCAGGTTGTATCAGTAAGGACAGCACATTTTCCTATGCTGTCAGTATAGCTGTGCAAATAATTGTCAGCTGCAGATAAGTCCTCTACAGGCTGTGCCAGAGTCCAAAAAAAGATGGGTGGGACTCCAGTATAATGATTGGGAAAATCATCCCAGACTTTTGTTTATATACACTGATGATAAGCCATAAAGCCTCAGCGGGTAACCAGCTTTTTTTGTAAGGAGCTCTCATTAGGAGATATTCATTTTTTTATTGGGTGGATGATATTGATAGGTACAACATACTCACTTTTACAATTAGTTTGCTGTAGGTATGTACATTTTTTTAAACATTCAATTTGTAAAGTACTTATCACCCATAGCATTAGATTTATACCACATTGTCACCTCTGCTCACTAAGCACTTAAAGGCCTATTTAACTCACTGGTGTAAAAGAGCACAATAATGTATGTTAAAATGATCTATTTCTTTTTAATTAGACTTATAACGGCTTAATAAATCAAATGTCTTAAGTCTGTTTACATACACAGTCTGTCCTGCCTACTGGCAATTTAATGATTAATAACAGACCACTGAGTTATGCGGTGAGGACACTGATTGATAGGAGTTCTTCCCTCAGGAATGCACTCAAAAAATAACCCACAACTGATTCCATGCTCTGCACAGCTTGATTTGTTGAGGATTAACTGTTTTGTCTTTTGATAACAACACAGAGCTGAGTAGGCAGTCAGTGATGCATGTAAACACAGATTTTACTTTATTTAATTCTCAGTGAAAAATGCATGTATTTTAAAAATCCAAAAAGCATGTTTTTAGGAGATCTTTATTGTGATGTGGTTCAAACTGAGCTGAATTAAGTGGCCTTTTAACTTCCTTATACATCCTTATCCTCTAGTCTTGTGGGTGTTTGGGACCGTAGCTGTTACCCATTTACTGTATTCACTAAACTGCATCCAGCCACAAACTGACAGTGAAATTTACTGATCACTCTTGAAAGCATTTTCTATCCGGTTCCATATTGCTATATTTACTTAATTCACACTATATACGTATGTAATTAATAAATCTAATGTATATATTCTACCCCGATATGCAATTAGATCCATTTCTTGTGTTATAATGGAATCCTAGCTTTACATGTCTGTTCAGGTGCGGAGCAACCACCAGTGCAATGCACTGGGCCCTCCTCAGAAGGGGACCAGTGCTGTCTATTTTTTTAATTTTATTTATTATTATTATTATTATTATTATTAGTATTATTAATAATATTATTTTTTTTGCTTTATATAATGTTGTGGTCCACCGCACCACAGCTCCCAATCCTGGCATATACCAGGCCCTCTTGAGCCCCCCTGTTAGCACTCCCCCTCTGTAGAGTGTAGCGTGTGCGATCACGCATGTGTCCTACATAACAATGTCAGAACAGCTAAGGGAATTGGACAACTATATTGGGATAAATCAATGGTGCACCAAATCATAAATACATTATATATGTATATATGCAGTGTCTTAGTTGGTGAGCTGCTAATATTTTATTAAGGTATGTTCAGAAATGTTTGCAACTCAAAACCTCGGGGATTAGTTATTGATCTTTATTATTCATTGTACTTTTTAACTGATATTAGTATTGGTAATGTTTAGAAGTAGGTGAGATTATTATTTGATCAAAGGAAGTGGCTAATGTTATTTTTAGAATGAAAATTGAAACAAAAGCAATATATATATATATATATATATATATATATATATATATATATATATATATATATATATGGAGAGAGGAGGGGGATTGTCCACCAGTATTGTCAAATAAGTAAGAATGAAGTAAAACAGAGAGAGAAAGGAGAACTAGATGGATGTGCTCATATGTAATGGCAGTTGCTAGAAAATATGAGAATAATATGAAGAAAAAAGCGGCAACTAATGATATACAAATGAGAGACACAGTTGTTCCAAAATTGGAGAGAGGGTAAAGGAGTACCCACAGCTCATAGGTTTGACCACAAGATTGTAAAGGTGTAACAATCAAGAAAAAAGGTCAAGGACATACCAAATCATTGCTGGGCAGGTGTAAATATGCGTATGGAAGGTAAAACTTAACCTTTAATGATAACTTAAAAAAGTGATGTGTATAGAAGACTTAAAAAGGATTGGGTAATATGTCCTAAAAACAGGACCCCAAAATCTAAATGAGGTTGGATAGTGAGTGAATACTGAAAAATAAAAAGGCTGGGAATGAAAACCCCTGCACTTAAAGGGGATATCCAGGACAGGCTCAATAGTAAATACTTGCAGACATAGTTATGTGAGAAAAATTCACAAGGCAATCTATCTATCAGTCTGTACAATGATACATTGAGTGCTGAGAATGATAAGGATCCCAAGTCTCCAAACTCAAAAAAAGAACTGTTAGCAAATATTAGAATCTCACAAAACCTGAGTAAGGTTATACTGCAAGAGAAAAAATAATTTGGTTGCAAACAAAGGGATAAATATCCTGAGAGTGCTTGAGAGGAGAGAATGAGAACCCCTGTGCCTGGATGGAGAACCTGGGACAGGCACAGCAGCGAGTACTTGTAGGCACAGTTGTGTCAATGATCCTAAGGCAACTGGTATGCTAATGTGCATATGATTGTATATCGTACTCACTGTTGTGGAGGTCCCAGGTCTCTAAACGTAGAATTGGCCAGTATATCAGTATTGCAGTATTGCTATACTTCGCGCCGATTGCTGGCGTGCTGAGACGCTCCGTCGCCCGTTCGTGACGTGTGCACGTGAAGATCGCGACCAGGTTTTGTGAGATTCTAATATTTGCTAACAGTTCTTTTTTTGAGTTTGGAGACTTGGGATCCTTATCATTCTCAGCACTCAATGTATCATTGTACAGACTGATAGATAGATTGCCTTGTGAATTTTTCTCACATAACTATGTCTGCAAGTATTTACTATTGTGCCTGTCCTGGATATCCCCTTTAAGTGCAGGGGTTTTCATTCCCAGCCTTTTTATTTTTCAGTATTCACTCACTATCCAACCTCATTTAGATTTTGGGGTCCTGTTTTTAGGACATATTACCAAATCCTTTTTAAGTCTTCTATACACATCACTTTTTTATGTTATCATTAAAGGTTAAGTTTTACCTTCCATACGCATATTTACACCTGCCCAGCAATGATTTGGTATGTCCTTGACCTTTTTTCTTGATTGTTACACCTTTACAATCTTGTCGTCAAACCTATGAGCTGTGGGTACTCCTTTATCCTCTCTCCAATTTTGGAACAACTGTGTCTCTCATTTGTATATCATTAGTTGCCGCTTTTTTCTTCATATTATTCTTATATATATATATATATATATATATATATATATATATTGTGTGTGTGTGATTTTGCTAGGAGGGTCCATTCTCTGGCTCCATCACTGTGTCTATATGTACAATTAATTCCATACTTCTTCTATATTATACTGGTATATTGTTCAACAAATATCTGCGAAAATCTTTAAAATCTCTTTACCAAACATTTGATAAATCAGAAATTAAAGGTTGATGACAATTTTCTGCTCACATAATATCAACTCAAAAACTGTTTTATATTACTTAAAAACACTTAAATGGTTATACAAAAGGATTCCATTCATTTATTTCATAACTGGCTAGCAATAAGCTCTGTATTTGGACAAAATAAATTAAATATTGGATTCAGAGACCAGCAGAGCTGGTGCTATCCATTCACTATCAGGTGTCCAGGAGGTGGGGTCCTGATAGGAGTCTTTGGACCCTATTTAATTGAGCAATTGTTGGTTAGTAATTTAGCTCGTAAACTAATTTGCTATTTATTTGGCGTCTTTTAGCTACCCGCAAATGATTTGCGGTTTACGAGCTGAAAATCCCTGCGGTTGTCAAAATTGTAACTCTGACCAATTTAAGCCTTTAATCTTTCAAGACAGTAAATGTTACAATCGCAAATCGCTTTTTAATTGCTACAATTACCCCAGCCCGCAAATATTTTCACAAATATAGGAGAAAATCCTATGGGTACCAGGTAGGACTTGCAAGGGGGTTAAACACCTGATTATAGCACTGTAAATGCAAATAAAAAATAAATACTGCACTTTAAAAGACAGGAAAAACAATTAAAGACATTAGAATTAATTGCACAACAGTCTCAAGCCCGCAAATCTGCATTAGAATTATTTTTTTTTATTTCATTTTCGTGTTATATCAATCTCGAGAATGAAGAAGTTAATACATATCAGGCCACCCACATGGACTAGAACAGTATCGCCATTCATTTTTATTATTTTGTACATTGCGAGTCCGATCGTATATCTGACTTCTAAACGCTAATTGATTGATGTGTAACCTCCATGTTTTACTGACATCATGATGACGGTATTCTTTACTATTGGATATTTCTAAATCGGTAGTTACGGCCTTGCTTAATTGATCATGATCACGCTCTGAAATGCTACTTATGGTTACATGGTTTATGCTTTAGGTTTTCAGCCCTGTAGTTGCTGGCTTGTTCATTTGAAACGCACTGTAGCTGTTGCAAATTTCAGACTTAAAGCCGGTATGAAGGCAACTGCAGGTTTGCAATTGAATAAGGCCCTTTGTGTCTCCTTACAAGAGGTCAAACCTAGATATTTTAGAATAAAATGTAGGACTGCCTCCCGTGCAGATCCAACCCGTGGACACTTAATAGAGGGTATAGAGAAGCAGCTCTGCTAGCTACAAAACACTAAAGTTCAAATGTAAGTTTAACATTTTCATTGATTTTATTTTCTAATCAAACAACTGAAAAGCTATTTTATGAACGTTAAAAGCTAGACCATTAAAGCATCCCATTAAAATCCATCCACTCAGATTTATACGGGCAAACAATCCACTCTATCCAATGTGCTATGCCCCACCATCAAAAGAATCCCCCAAACGCTCCATTAACTTTGAGTAACTAATTGCACTGTTACCATTACCAAGCAGATGACTGATTTTCTTCCACTTTAGCCAGTTTCAGGTGTTTTATTATTTAAACATTTATAAAACATAAATGATGTTGCAGCAATAGTTGGAGGCAGGACATGGCCCTGTAATAATAAAAGTACACAAGTGCCAATGCAAAGCCTTTTTCTGCATGTGAATAATTTATTTTCTCGATTTCCCCCTTTCTCAGCAGATTCAGCATCTGTTTTTCACTTTTGCTTCTGCCTAATGCTGTCAAAAAGTCATAAACTGACAAGTAACCTAAAACATTGAAGTTATTTAGACTTGGGGCCAAAATAATTACTTAGTTTTGCAAAATATTTAACTTTTTTTTATTTTTGGATGATGCTAAAAAATAGTAGAATATGATATATCATGGGTTAGATGCACAGTGGTCCTTATAAGAATACTAGTGGTGCTTGAGGGGGTTTCTAAAAAATAGTTGGCTAGCAGTTGATAATAAAAAATTAAAAAAAAGACTCTCTATGAAACATTTTTACTGTGCATTTAAACAATTACTTATTATTTTCCAATGATCCTCCAGATTATATAAACTCAGGATCACCCCACCTCGTGAATGAAGTATTGTGGTTGGAGTAGAGCCACTCAGAGAGAAGTTACTGGATTTTGCTAAGTATATCGTATAACTGTGTATATATTTACTTTTATGAACTTTATTTTATTAAGAAGTGCTTATAAGCTCTGTATTTACTGCCTAAAATGAAACCAATAGTCCATATGGGTCTACCCTCTGCTGCTCATGAAGATACAGATGCTGTAGGGCTGGATGTGCAGTATGGTGTCCTAGCCTATCAGGGACAATGTTTCAGCAGCTTGTTGCTGAGAGATGGTCACTGATTGGTTAGTATGAAACACAGCACAGCAAGTACAGCAGAGTCTTTGTCTTCATAAGATGCAGAGGACAGACCCAAGCAGGTACCGTATTGGCCTGAATATAAGACACACTTTTTTTCCGATTTCCAAGCTTGGAAATATTTTTTTTACTGTTGCAAATATAAGCCCCCCCCCCCGGCTTATATTCACAATAGTGAAAAAAATATTGCTGAGTTGCGGGCTTGAGATTGTTGTGCAATTAATTCTAATGTCATTCATCGCTTTCTCCATATTTTACAGTGCAGTATTGATTTTTAATTTGCATTTACGGTGTTCCATTTAACTTCCTTACGGGTCCTTTTTGATACCCGTAGGAATTTCTTTTACATTTGCCGTTTACAGGTTTGAGTGCCTGCGGAATTGTAGCAATAGAATAGCGATTCGCGATTTTAGAGATTTGTAACGTTTTGCGAGCTACAATTTTCGGTCTGTAACCCGCAAAAGGAAGTTACCATAGGTAAGTTGCGGCTTATATTTGTATATTATCTTTTTTTCTATTTTCCCCTTGAATTTCACAGGTGCGGCTTTTATGCGGGTGCGGCTTATGTTCCGGCCAATACGGTAATTGATTAGTTTTATGTAGTAAAAACAGATCTTATAAGCAATTCTTAATGAAATAAATAGATACACAGGCATATTATATACCTAGTAAAATACAGTAAACTTCCTTATCCCTTTTATATACATAGCCCTTTATAAGATCACTAAATTGTTCTTCTAAGACCTCATGTTCTCCAGGACCTTAATACATCTGCCCCATAAGATAATATATCAATTGGGAAGTGTGATAGACTTAAGGCCATCAGTTAGTCTAGGATTTTCCATGTGTTTTCAATGTATTACATATAGTATATTACATAGTTTGTCTTGTAGGAAAGGAAAATTATTGGTTTCCTAATAGTTAATCATATAAATTTCCTTATTTACATGGTGTTAGTCAACAACAGGGATTGTGAGACTGGCAGATGAAATACTTGTCCTAAGACAGAATTGTACTTTCCATATTCAGCCATAAGCAAAGGCTAACAATGTGGTGTCATGGATCTGAACTGTATTATAAGTTATGTGTTTTGGAACACTAATAAGTAATTAATGTAAAAGGATACATGCTGGGAGCTGTATTTCTTTTAATGAGGAAGTTCTATTGATTTTTTTGTTGTTGTTCAGTCGAGTCTGACTCTCACTGACCCTGTGGATTGCAGCACGCCAGGCACATTGTGTCCAGTTGTTGCAGCAAAGATACTCTGCTACATCTGCTATGACCTGTCCATCTTGGGTGACCATACATGGTATAGCTCACAGCTTTGTTTAAATACACTCACCCCCACAACAAGGTGGCGATACAGAAATGGATCATTCTTTTTAGCACTTTTATTATTTTGGTTCCTGCACAAAGAAATCACTCCTGACAGTGTTATTTGGACTCCCATATTCAGTACCAGATCTTCTGCAAGAGTTTTTTTTTACTTGGTAGTTATGCAATATATTGGACCAGATCCACTTACATTTTATCCAAAACGTGTCCTCATTTTACAAAGACTTCAGGCCAATAACTCTTTTTAACTACTGAGGAATTTGGAAGTAAATGAATACATCTGGATATAAGCCATAACTTTGAATCCATTATTTTATTAATAAAAATACATATATTTATGTAAGATCCAACAATTCATTCAGCGATGTAGCACTTTCATGTTGCAAAGTTCCAAAATCCTTAATTTATTAATCGTCTCCTCCAGGAAAAGCTGTTGAAAGAATTAAGAATGTGCTTTGTCATTTTCTGAGTTAATATGACTTCTGCTAAATATTGCATCTGCATTTCAGCTGTGCCAGATAGAGAAGCTTTCACTTGTTAGTGCATCACACTGCAGAGTGGCTAAAGGGTCACTGGAAAGAGTTATATATATATATATATATATATATATATATATATATATATATATATATATATATATATATATATAATTTTAAACGTTTGAGTCTGACTAAATGCAAAATTAAGCAGTAAAAAGTTGCAGCTAGTTATTTAATTAATATACCAAAACAAAAATAAATAACAGGGATTATTAGATCCCAATTAGGCAGTAGGGCGCTATAGAAAAATGTGTATTTTGAGTTGTTATACAGCCCTATTTCATACACTTCTTATTTAAGTCCGATAACCCAATGGTAAAAGTTCCATTAAGATGAATGTTTATATAATTCTGCACTCTTGTTAGGTCGCATGCTGGTCTCCAGCACCGGAGCGTCTCTAGATACAAATGAGAAGAGGGAAGAGAAAGATTCTTAGTGCAGGTCACTTCATATGTTGACAGACAATAATAAGTATGTCCCAATATTCGTTCAAACTCTCACCTTGCAAAACCTCAATAATTATGGGGTATATATTACACATGGACAAATCCACTAATCTGGTCCATGATGGGATGGTATAGTGGTACAGTCCTCCTCCCACAACATATTTCACTATGTTCCACCAAAAGAGGAATAGGATTCTCCGAGTAGGTGTAATAAATGATTTTTATTGGTATAGATACATAACCAATAAAATTAAAAATATAAGATATAGAAGACTAAAATGTGTTTCGCTGTTATTCCCACGGCTTCCTCAGTTGGCATATAATATCTTAGACTCCTATGTATTATTATTATTATTATAGTTCATTTATAACGCGCCAACATATTCCATAGCGCTGTACATAAATTAATTTCAGACAAAGATAACTACAAATTAACATATAGCAAAGCAAGGAGGGCCCTGTCTTTGAGCTAGGAATCCAATGTCAATGGTGCATTCTCAAAGTACTTAGGATAGAAACTCGCAGACTTCTAATCTAAGGTATGGTGAGTAGTAAAAGAGGGAGAGAGAGATGATAAGCTCGTTTAAAGAGATGCGTTTTAAGTGAGGTTTTAAATGTTTTGAGGCAAGAGGATAATCTGGTGGAGCGAGGCAAGGAGTTCCAGAGACTAGGGGCAGCACGAGAAAAGTCCTGGAGGCGGGAGTGAGAGGAGGTGACGAGTTGTAGAAAGAAGGTCATCAGCAGAACGAGGGCGGGTGGGGGAGTATTTGGAGATGAGAGCAGAGATGTATGGGGGAGCGTTATTGTTGATAGCTTTGTAAGTTAGGGTCATGATTTTAAATGTTATGCTTGAGGCTAAGGGAAGCCAGTGGAGTGATTGACTGTTGTCTGTTAAAGTAAGATATCTGAATGCACAAACTTCAGAAAAATAAAAATACTAAATCTTGCAACGTTTATTACAAATGTCCCACAGTTTGGGTTTTAACATTTGTATTAATTTTCCAAGAAGGAATAGTTTACTACATGAGATGCTAATCCGTGATGAAAATGTTCGTTTGTTTTTAAATCAAAGTATATTAATATAAATATATATCAAGATAAAATAAATATACACATTTGTAGAACCAGCATGGCATTGTTATATAGTAATTTAGGTTGAAAAAATAATTGAGTACAACCTTTTTAGATTTCCTCTGATCTGCAATACGCAGATTTATTGTCAATTGATCCAAAGGAAGGCAAACAGAGAAAGAAAAAAAAACAGTGAAACTTTGCAAATTATCTTAACAGGGAAAAACATATAAGATTCCTTCCTGACCCCAGATACTGGCAATCAAATTCATCCCTGGATCAATACTCCCTCTCTATTTATCCAGGATAGCCCTTAATGCCCTATTTATTTAAAAATATATCCAGTCCCATTTTAAAGTTATCTATTGAATCCGGTCACTACTTCCTTTGGTAGAGAATTCCACAGATTAACCACCCTTACTGTGAAGAACACGCTTCTTTCTTAAAATATTTTTACTTCTAATCTCAAAAGATGTCACCTTGTCAGTTGAAAACCTCTTGGCACAAAAAGTTCCTTGGCAAATCTTTATACTGACCCTTTATACTGACCACAAGTAGTCGCAAATCACTTTCTATATCTGATACACCAATATTTCCTCCATTAAGATTATAAATTGCATGGCTATTTTTCCTTCCCAGATGCATAACTGTACATTTATTTGTAATAAATCTCATCTGCCATTAAGTCACCCATTTCTTTAATTGATGCAAATCCCTTTGGAGGGAAAGTACATCATTATCTGTTTTAATTACCTTGCACAACTTTGTGTCATCAGCAAAAATGGAGACAATACTTTCCAATCCTACTTATAAGTCATTACTAAATATATTAAACAGGAGAGATCCTAATACTATACCCTGAGGAACCCCACTTACCACATTAGTCCAATCTGAGTATGTTACATTTACAACAACCCTTAGCTTCCTGTCTTTTAGCCAGCTCTCAATCCATGAGCAGATATTTACTGCAATTCCTGTATTCCTTAGTTTGCTCAATAGTTGCCCATGTGGCACTGTATCAAAAGCCTTTGGAAAATCCAAAAAGACTACATCCACAGAGTTGCCTTGACACAAGTTCCTACTAACCTCTTCATAGAAACGAATGTTTTTTTTTTTACATGACCTATCCTTCACAAATCCATGTTGTCCCCTACTTATAATCTTGTTTAAAGGGATATGTAAGTGAGCTGGATTATTAATGCATCTGATAGAGGAGAATTAGTAGTGTATGAAAACCTGAATTGGCATGACAACATCCCAAAATAAGCATTAATTAGCTTACCTTGAAGTTAGCAAAAATTTCCTATGCTTTTTCGCTTTTGCATTTTTGCATTGTACACCCCTAGAAAACTCCACCTCAATTAGCATAACATTCACATTCAGAATCGGGATAATACTCTGTAACATTCTTCACCTCAGTGGCTTCTGGCATGTGCTTAGTACAAGAACTGCAACAGTTACTTCCTGTGCTTTGCACCAGATAGGTCAACATTTGTATCTTGTTGTATTTCCTGTGGGTACACTGCTGTATTTCCTGTGTGTCTCTGGCTTACGTAAGCATTCTGTGGGTGTGAACCACTAGATTTGACTTTTGTGCAAATAATTTTGTAAGTAAACTGAACTTTTCTATATAACACATGTTTTCATACACTACTAATGCTCCTCTATCAGATGCATTCATAACCCAGCTCACTTGCATATAGCTTTTAAATAGACATGTTCATGTATACCCACTACAGAAGTGGGGCTTACAGGTCTATAATTCCCCGGATTTGCGCTTGCTCCCTTCTTAAATATTGGTATCGCCTCTGCTTTTCTCCAGTCATCTGGTAGAGACCATATGTTGAGGGAATCTTGAAAAATTAGATATAATGGTTTTGCTATTACAGAGCCCAGTTCCCTCAGTACCCTTGGATGTTTTCCATCAGGACTTGTTTTATTTTTTAAGAGAGTGTCCTGACAGTGGCACAGAGAGATATGGACTCACCTGAGCTTTACAGCTGCTTCTGTCTGGTATAGGCCCGGGTGGTGGCAGACAGGTCACAAGCTTGGTTTGTGGAGAAGGGTTGTCAGAAACAATAAGACCATCAGAGTATTGAGAAAACTGAAGCATGCACAGTGAGCTGGAAG
Source organism: Discoglossus pictus (assembly GCA_027410445.1). Taxonomy (NCBI): domain Eukaryota; kingdom Metazoa; phylum Chordata; class Amphibia; order Anura; family Alytidae; genus Discoglossus; species Discoglossus pictus. Next base: position 124,003,494 of record CM050170.1, read on the forward strand.
TTGTTTAATGAAAAAAAAAACTTTATTGATTGTCAGGATTTCACCAATGTATTCACTTCCGGGGGGACAGTGAGAGGTGCTGTTCCTGCAGGATCATGACTTTTCCCTCCTGGCCATTCTGATTGGGTGATGCTGTGTGGGACAAACAGGCTCAGTTCTATGATTTAGAGCACAGGTTGGGAAAATACTTTTTTGAATGTTGTTGCTGTTTTTTGTTGTTGTTTTTAACTCTCAAATGTACCCTGATCTGTAGTACTAGGCAAGTCAGTGTGTAAGCAAGTGTCTTCTGCACAAAGGGTTTTGTAATTTTAAAGTGACCCTAGCAGATATAAAAAAAAAGAAAAAGAAGATTGAACATGATATAATTTTTTTTATTTTTTTCATTAATTAAATTTAACAACTAAGTAAGTGATGGGGGGATTAAGTCAGTGCATTCATTTTGGGAGGGCGGTTGCCCATTTGCCCCAATGCACCAGCTGCCCCTGGTTTCGACTCCTTGAACTCCTATTTAAACTCATCACATCAATTATAGATAGATATTGGACCACTGTGGTTAAAGCAGTGATGAACTCCATGAAGGTTTAAGTGCTTGGTAGTTTCATTTTGTAGTCATTGTCCTGGAACCCAAAAAACAGGTTGTGTTATTTAATAGGGTTAGGGTAAATATGTTTTAATATTATTTAAATGTTTTAATAGTGTTCCCTGACAATTCAGTTACACTCCATTTATACATATGAGACAGTTGATCTTTAGGATATCAATGTATCTGACAACAAATCAGTGAGTCTCAGAAAACTATTTGAGTGTTCACAACTAATTTTTTTTCTGTATGGTATTTTAAATAATAGAAACAATAAAACCTAGGATTCCCTACCTGAGGAGTCCTAGATAGTATTATAGCGCCTAAATATACAGAGAGAAGCTAGCGTAAACTAAATGGTGCAATCTATAAATATCTAAAATCTTATTATCAAAATATATATGTATAGCCAAAAGACATATAATTCATAAAATACAGATTAATGGTTGTGGAGGTACAATGTCATGGGAGATTAGTATACAAATAGGAGATGCCTAAAAGAATAAATAAAGAGGATCAAAGGTATGTATATACATATACACATATATATGCACAAATATATACATACACATGCATATAAGAGCAACAAGTCTCCAAAATATCTGTACATCTGGTCTTAAAAAATAAAAATAATAATAATACTACTAATAATACTAATTACTGTATATACTTGAGTATAAGCCGACCCGAGTATAAGCCGAGGCACCCGTTTTACCACAAAATACTGGGTAAAATGAGTGACTCGAGTATAAGCCGAGGGTGGGAAATGTGCTGCCCCCTGTGTCCCTCTTGTGCCCTCTGTGTCCCCCTCTCTCTCCATGTCTCTTCTTCCCTCTCCCTTCCCTGTGTCTCTTCTCCCCTCTCCCTTCCCTGTGTCTCTTCCAACCTCTCCCTTCCCTGTGTCTCTTCCAACCTCTCCCTTCCCTGTGTTTCTTCCCCCCTCCCTTATCACTCTCCTCATCCCCACTCCTCAACCTCCCTCCTCATCCTTAACCTCCCTCCTCATCCTCAACCCTCCTCCTCATCCTTAACCTCCCTCCTCATCCTCAACCTCCCTTCTCATCCTCAACCTCCCCTCCTCATCCTCAACCTCCCTCCTCATCCTCAACCTCCCTCCTCATCCTCAGCCCCCTCCTCAACCTCCCTCCTCATCCTCAACCTCCCTCCTCATCCTCCCTCCTCAACCCCCCATCCTCATCCTCTCTCCTCAACCCCCCATCCTCAACCCCCATCTTCAACCCCACTCCTAAACCTCAACCCCCCTCCTCAACCCCTCCTCCTCATCCTCAACCCCTCCTCCTCATCCCCAACCTCGCTCCTCATCCTCAACCTCCCTCCTCAACCCCCCATCCTCAACCCCCATCCTCATCCTCTCTCCTCAACCCCCCATCCTCAACCTCAACCCCCCTCCTCAACCCCTCCTCCTTATCCTCAACCTCCCTCCTCATCCTTAACCTCCCTCCTCAACCCCCCCATCCTAAACCCCTTCCTCAACCTCCCTCCTCAACCCCCCCATCCTCAACCCCCTTATCCTCATCCTCAACCCCCTCCTCAACCTCAACCCTCCTCAACCTCAACCCTCCTCAACCGCAACCCCCCCTCAACCCCAACCCACCCTCCTCAACCCCCCTCCTCAACCTCCCTCCTCAACCCCCGTCCTCATCCTCTCTCCTCAACCCCCATCCTCAACCCCCCTCCTCAACCCCTCATCCTCAACCTCCCTTATTATCCTCAACCTCCCTCCTCATCCTCAACCCCCTGCTCAACCTCCCTCCTCAACCCCCCCCATCCTCAACCCCCCTCCTCAACCCCCTCCTCAACCTTCCTCCTCAACCCCCTCTTCAACCCCCATCCTCAACCTCCCTCCTCAACCCCCCTCCTCAACCTCAACCCCCCTCAACCCCAACCCACCTCCTCAACCTCAACCTCCCCCCTCAATCCCCCTCAACCCCCCTCCTCCACCTAAACCCCCCTAAATACCTCCCCCCTCTCCCCTCACTTAGCTGCTTGTGATCCAGCCTCCGCTCCTTGACCAGGCGCGCATGTGACGTCACAAGCGCGCGGCACCCGGTATATGAAGGCACCCGGTATATGCTAATGACGCTGCGAGCATGTGACGTCACATGCGCGCCGGCGCCGGGTCAAGGAGCGGAGGCCGGAGCACAAGCAGGTAAGTGAGGGGAGAGGGGGGAGGTATTTAGGGGGGTTTAGGTGGAGGAGGGGGTTGAGGGGGGTTTAGGTTGAGGAGGGGGAGGGAAAGAGACACGCGGGGGGTAGAGAGACACGCGGGGGGGGTAGAGAGACACGCGGGGGGGGGTAGAGAGACACAGGGGGGTTAGAGACACACGGGGGAGGGGTTTAGAGAGACCATGGGTTAGAGAGACACGGGGGGGGGGGGTTAGAGAGACACGGGGGGAGAGTGACTCGAGTATAAGCCGAGGGGGCCCTTTTTTGCCTTAAGTGAGTCCAGAAAGAATTGTTGTTTGAACTTTAAATGAAGTTTCAAATTCTTTCTCTTGCTGATACTTTCTCTCAAAAATTAAATATAAAGAGATGTAGATGCACTTGGTAGATCGATCTTATTTCATCGGGGGGCAGCTATTTCCAATTACTCTGGTCACCACAGAGTCATACTGTAGAAAAGGAAAAAAGGGGGGGAGAGCGCACGCCACTTCCTAGTACAAATCAATATAGTTTTATTTCTAAGTATACATGCCTAAAAAATGGACACTCGCATGTATAACCCTCTATATAAGAGGTATCTGATATGGTATTCTAAATAAGTAAAAAGTAATAAATTAGACTGCATTTACCTTTAAAAATACTTTGCCGTCGGGGCGGAGCTAGCGTCTGGAGCTGGAGGACGCATCTGGAAAGAGCTCCTGCTCCAGACCTACTAAAAAAGGCTCAAAAAGGGCCAAAAAGTCCGGCCAGTGCAGGCCACAACCCCCCACAAGACTGGGGGGAGTATAAGAGGCACCCCCGAACCCCCCGAGGCGCACCTCGAAAGCCCGCCGGTATAGACAGCGCGGCCGCGCTCCGGCAGGGCACAAAAGGGCTGAGGCCCAATCAGGGCTCCTCTACCGGAAGTCTCAAAGACCCGTGGACCGGGGGTACCGTCCGGGCCCCGCTGGGTCCGGCATCAGGAGCTACACAGCCTTGATCTGGAGGGACCCCCGAACTGGGAGGCGGCCATCTTGACGGCACACGAGGCTGCAGCACTTCGGGAGGCCCAGACAGGGTGAGTGCCCCAAGAGAGGACCAGGGGCTTCCCGGGGGGCGATCCCAGGCGACTGGACAGGGCAGAGAGGCCTGAGAGGGCTGATAAGGCAGCAGGAGAGAGGGGGGAAGAGCCCGCGAAACAGGAGGCCGCCATTTTGCAATCTGGGCCTGGTGGAGGGGCCTGGGCCAGCCCTGTATCTCCCTTCAGCATCCCACACTGCTAAGAAGTGAAACACCAAGAGCCACTGAGGCTGCTGAACTAAGGTCAGGCTGCTCAGGAAAGGATCTGCCCTACAAGCCTGGCACAGCGTGACCCTCTCCCTGTTCCAGCTCATGTAAGTGACTCTGCATTTCTTTATTAAGCACAATACTGGTGCACAGCCATCTTTAGTGCTCCTTCACATACAGACTGCCTCTGGTAGCACATATCTGACCAGAATAACAGTGAGAAGGCTTCTACGCCAATTTTTCTCGCAGTGGAACAGACCACTATTTGCTGATATCCACGTACATACACCTGGAAAGACACAGCATCAGGAGTGAAAGTAGCCTGGGGACGCAGACCCCTACCTCATTTGCTGCGTTATCAGTTACCCAGTATATATTGGCCATTGGCGCAAGGTTGTCACAGCGCGAGGCTTTGGGGCAATTCTGAAGTGACAGTGACACCTAGTAGTTGAAAAATTCAAGACGCCTGGCAGGGGAGGACCGAAGAAAATGGGCACGCACGCTTCATATAGAAGGTATGTGCGGAAGGGATCCTGGAGCTAGAGGCAATGGGGAGGTGACAAGCAGAGTAAGCTAAAATAATGAGATTCTATTCATGAGCGACAAGGAATACCCCAGTACCCTAGCCTGAACAGCCGCAGCGCACATAATAGTCACAGATCCCATGCCAGGGGGGGTGTCCTAGCAGCCCACACAAGTTAAAATAGCCAACACCAGGGAGACACACTATAACCAAGATGAACCCCCGGTGACCTGTGGGCCTGGAGCAGAGGCAGGACCGATGATGAAGAAAGGGAAGAAAAGCATAACCTCCAGGGGCATATCCGATCATTTCCCAGTAGCAACCACACCGAAAAACAAAGCAGGGGAGAGCTCCCCAGAACGGTCGGAGATGTCGGAATCAGAGGGAGATCGGCCCAATACAATCACAGATGTTGATTTCTCGGTGTCGGCAATGGCCAAATTCGAAGTGTTGCTGAAAACCCAGCTGGCGTTGGCCCTAAAGGAGGTGAGAGATGAGATCTGTGCGGTGGGACAGAGAACCCATGAGCTGGAGCGAACAACTGACCAAATCATATCCGCTCAGGAGGAAGATAAGCTGGAGATAAGTGCTAATACTTCCCGCATTGAGGCTCTGGAAAGCAAGATAGAGGATCTAGAGAATAGATCCCGAAGACACAACGTCCGCCTGAGAGGCGTCCCGACAAAAGTGGGAGACATCATGGCGTACCTTGAAGCAGTATTCTTTACCATCATTCCCGGCCATCAAAAGGAGGAACTACTAATAGAAAGGGCCCATAGGGCTCTGGGTGGCCCTAGCAACCCAGAAAAACCAAAGGACATTGTTGTGCGCTTTGTGAGACAAAGTTCCAGAGACTTGCTAATGGCTAAGGCAAGAAGGTTGCCCAAGATAGTGGGACCGGACGGTTCTTCTTTACAACTGTTTGCAGATCTTGCCCCAGCAACCTTAGCAAAAAGGAGAGAGATGAAACCAGCTCTGGAAATCTTAACTGCGAACAAATTCCAGTATAGATGGGGATTTCCATTTAGCATCCAATTTGAATGGAGGGAGCAATCACATAGAGCTTTTTCCCGTCCTTTATGGACAAAAACTTCCCCATATTTCACACTACATGTAATAACTCTAAGAAGGAAGGGGCAGCGATTCTGTTACACAAAAATTTCCCGTTCATATTAGACAAAAAAATAGTAGATAAGCAGGGATATTACCTGTTTCTGACAGGGACCGTCCTAGACCTCCCGGTTACCTTAGCCACCATATATGCCCCTACTAACTCTCCACACAATCATTTAATCAGAGCGCTGAGACACCTAGCGAAAGTGAGGTAGGGTAAGATCATCCTGGGGGGAGACTTCAATCTGACGTTAGACGTGAAGAACGATAGAACGGGTAAAGACTTAGGAGGCAAATTCTCTAAAAAACTGAAAATAATTCAATTACTGTTAGGGGAACTAGGAGTAGTGGATCTGTGGAGGGAATGTCATCTAGGGACTAGATAATTCACCTTCTACTCATATCCGCACAAAGTATACTCCAGAATAGATTACATACTAATGGACTCAGTACTGTTAAAGGAGGCTAGGGGGGTGGAAATAGTACCCTGTGCTTGGTCAGACCATAGCCTGGTTAAGGCGACCATAAATCTAGGTCCCACAACTAAGCCTTCATACAAATGGACACTGAACGAAAGAGTAATGACGATTCCGTCAGTTAAGGATAGAATAGCCCAAGAATTAGAATTTTTCTTTGAGTCTAATAAAACACCGGAGATGGGGATTGACTGGGTCTGGGTGGCTCATAAGGCATACATCAGGGGCATGTGTATAAAGGAAGCGGCCAAGTTTAGGAAGGAACAGAAAGCTCGAGAACAGAAACTTACGGAAGAGCTAGGCATCCTAGAAAAGGGTAACCAACAAAACCCTAACAAGCAGACTAGGCGGGAAATTGAAAGAGTGAGAGTAGAATTGGATAAGATTTACTCAGAAAGGGCGGAAAAATTGCTTAGGAGAACCCATCATAAATTCTTCCTCCAAGCAAATAAACCTGATAGGATGCTGGCGAGAAAGTTAAGATCAAAACATATGCAATCAAGAATTAATTGTATAAAAGTAGGGGGCAGTGTAAGAACGGCTAATCCCACTAGGATACAGGAAATGTTTTTCCACTTTTATCAGAACCTTTACTCGGCGGCCGGTAAGGAAACAGAAGGTAGCATAAGATCATGGCTAGACAGGTATGATTTACCAAGATTGGAGGAAACTGAGGTAGAAGCGCTAAACACCAAAATTCCACTCGAAGAAGTTAGGAAAGGAATACAAGCATTGAAGAGTGGTAAAGCCCCGGGTCCAGATGGGTTCTCTAACATGTATTATAAGATCTTCAAGGATCAGTTGGCACCCAGATTAGCCAAGTTGTATAACCATATCTTAGAGGGGCAGTCAATTCCCCCTGAAATGAATCTGGCTGAAATAACTCTTTTTCCTAAGGAAGGGAAGGACAACACAGAGGTTAAGAACTACAGGCCCATTTCATTGCTGAACGGGGATATTAAACTCTTGGCTAAGATTATGGCAGACAGAGTCTCAAAATTTCTTCCACGTATTATCCACAAAGACCAGGTAGGGTTTGTCCCCCATAGACAAGCTCGAGATAACATTAGAAAAGTAATTAATTTAATCCACCATGCCAATAATAACAAGATCCCGGCATGCCTCTTGGCGTTAGACATTGAGAAGGCCTTTGATTCTTTGCAGTGGCCATACCTTAGGGAGGTGTTAAAGAAATTTGGTTTTACAGGAGGATTTAGAAACTTAATTAATACATATTATAGAAACCCTGAAGCGTATCTGAAGCTCACGGGCACACGGAATCAGGCCATCAAAATTGGAAGGGGTACGAGACAGGGGTGCCCCCTGTCCCCTTTACTCTTTGCCATCGCAATAGAACCATTAGCACAGGCAATCAGGATGAACTCAGGGATCAAGGGTCTGGTAATAGGGAACAACACTTTAAACTTAACCTGTTTGCAGACGATATGTTGTGCACAATAACAGAACCTGAACATTCCATTACTACCTTGATGGACACCCTCTCAGAGTTTGGTCGCAAATCAGGGCTCCTCATTAACGTCGACAAAACAGAAGCATTGGCTATAAATCTGGATTCTCACACAAAAGAATTAATATCAAGTTCAAATTCCAATGGGCCAAGGACTACATTCATTATCTAGGGATAAAAATCACGCCGCATACAAATTCCTTATATAGGTCTAACTATCCCCCGCTTTATAAAAGACTTAGTGAAGATATGCATAAATGGTCTAGCTACCCTATTTCATGGCTGGGAAGGATTAACTCCTTTAAGATGACAATTCTACCGAAGCTATTGTATCTGTTTAGGACCCTGCCAATCCCCGTCAATCAGGTAGACTTGAAAGGGTTTCAGAGGAAAGTATCTCAATTTACATGGAAGGGCAAACCCCCCAGAATCAAAAAGGAGAGAATGTACAAGCACAAGGATAGGGGTGGACTATCATCTCCAGACCTGAAGAAATACTATAGAGCTGCACAATTATCGTTTATTCCCTTAATTTATTCAGGGGTTCACCAACCGTTATGGACAACGCTAGAAGACCAGTGGCTAAACCCTTACACCTGGGACACCCTGGTCTGGTTGGATGGGGTGCCGGAGGGTGCGGGAATGATTAAACACCCGGTTATTGCCAATACGTTACAAGGATGGAAATGGGCCCTGAAACACACAAACCTTTTTAGACACCCATCCCCGATGCTCTCGGTATTTGGGCACCCACAGTCTCCAACAGGGATCAGCTCAGAGGCAATATGGTGGTGGAAATCTAGGGGGCTAGATAGGCTAGGAGCTTGGCTAGGAACGGACATACCAATAACATACGAATACTTGAGAGATCATCATAATATCCCTATTGATCAAGATTTTAATTTCTGCAAAATCAGGCATTTGGTTAATACTCGGGAATATGTCAAAAAGTTCCCCTGACTAAAGGAATCATAGGGGGTATATACGAAATTTATAATACACCTACAGGAGGGGTAAGGGATAAATACATAGAGGAATGGGAGAGGGACATAGGAGAACACTGGGAAACAGAGAAATGGGAGAAAGTTTGGAAAAATATTTATAAAGGTTCACTAAACCACACACTTCTAGAAACTGCCATTAAGGTCCTCCACAGAATGTACCTAACCCCTGTAAGAATGGCGAAGTGGAACAAATCAGGGGGGATATATTGTACAAGGGGCTGTCAGACTCCTGGCTCTTTCCTACACATGTGGTGGGAATGCCCTAAGGTAGCACAGATATGGACAGCTGTGACAGATCTTGCGGTTGACATTCTCAAAACCCCAGGAGGGGGCTCGTTAGAATCATGTTTTTTGGGAATCCCAGACCCACGGCTATCCCCAACACAAAATAGGCTACTACAATTCATGTACATGGCTACCAAGTCACATATCGCGAAACATTGGAAAAAGGATACACTTGAGCTTCAGGCTATAAAAAACAAAATAAACTATCTAGCAGTAAACGAGCACCTGACACATATTTTAGCAGATTCGGTCCAGAAATACAGAGACATATGGGAGCCATGGTTAGCATATGTGGGCTAGCAAGGGGGGAACACAGGTGGGTAAGGTGACAGAGAGAAGGAAAACAAAAGGAAAAAAAAAAGAAAGGGAAAAACTAGGAGGAGGAGGAAACGTGAGAGGCGCTGGAGAGACCGGCGAGGAGCCATGAAGTTCAGAAAGGTAAAACGAATAGAAATTATAATACTTTTTTTTTTATTGTATGAGAAAATACAGGTGACACTACAGTTTTGAGTTTTGTTCCAGTTTAGGTGTGTAAGAATGAATAAAGGATATGGGGGATTGATATGTTGAATTAGGTTTTTGGGATCAAGCATAGACACCTTGTACCTAGGAAGGACATTTTTCAAGGGAAGTAAGAAGGGAAGGGCCATAGGTTCAGAAAACCAGGCTTAAACCCGAGTATGAGTATAAATAAAGACAAAAATCCCTATTAGAGATTGTTTTTTTGTTTTTTGTTTTATTTTAGGATTTCACATATGGTTAGTTTAGTTGGCGTGGGTAGGATTTATTTAAGTTAAATGCTATATGGAATGTCGCAGGTAGGGTAAATACAAAGAACACTAGAAGGGGCATTTGGGGACTAAGGTTCATATTGCTAAATGTAATAGGCCCCATTAAGCCTAGCCTGCGAGCTATGGATTACTGAGTCGATATATGAAAAGTTACAGAGAAAAAAAAAAAAAAAGTTATACCCAATTATGGTTAGTGTTGTATTACCAGAAAACGGAAAAGGAGGGGGGAGAGGTCACGTTGATTGCTGAGTCAGATTACATATGTTTATAAAAATGGTTGTAGAAGGTTAATTCCTGACCTGTGAGTCATGGCTTACTGATATATTGTTGTTTAATGTTTGAAGTGACCAATAAAAACTATTGATGGAAAAAAAAATACTTTAGCGTCGCTTATTTTGAAATTCGGTTTTTCAAAAAAGTGACATTTAAAAATATGAACCTCTTGTTCTTTTAAGAAAATAACAGAAAATAATAAAGTACAGAAAAGCACAATATTACAATATTACATAAACATATAAAGCTGTACATTTTATTTTATGTTATAAAACAGATTTTGGTTTTATGTGTGATATTTGTTTTTTTTAATTGTCATTGTTCATACATGTTGTAAAACATTATACCGTATTGGTCCGAATATAAGCCGCACCTTTTTTCCGATTTTTGAGCTTGCGAGTTACGGGTGCGGCTTATATTCGTGAACGCAAAATTACTGCCGATTTGCGCCATTGCGAGTTAAGGGTGCAGATTTTTGTGCTTGAGACTGCGTATTGAAAAGCGATTTACGGTTTTAGTGATTCTAACATCCTGTAAAGCCTGTAACCTGCAAAAAAAGCTACAGTGCTAATTAGAAAGCCTGTTTCTTGCAATGGCTGATCACTTTGAGAGTCTTTTTCTCTCCAATTTTACGGGTGCGGCTTATATTTGAGTAATATCTTTTTTCTATTTTTTCCCCTTGAACTTTACGGGTGCGGCTTATATGAGGGTGCGGCTTATATTCGGACCAATACGGTAATATAGTTCAGAAATCTTACTTTTTTGCAAGCATTGTTCCACCTCTAGGGTTTGTTACTATTCTGCCCTGATTGGCTGATTTGTCTTTACAGACACTTTATAATAAATACATTTATCACTATCCACCTGATAATGTAGTTGATAAAATTGAGGTTTCTGTCAAGATTATTTGTGTGTGTGTGTTTTCAGTCATATCCAACTCTCTGTGACCTTACGGACCACAGCACGCCAGGCACATTATGTGTCTAGGTGTGATAATCCATAAGGGTTTTCATGGCAAAGCTACTGGAGTAGGTGCCAAGTCTTCTCCATTTGACCACAATGTTTCCGACCTCTCTGCTATGACCTGCCCATCTTGGGTGACCCTACATGGTATAGCTCACAGCTTCATTGAGGTACACAAGCCCCTTCACTACAACAAGGTAGCGTTCCAGAAGGGGTATTATTATTTTGTATTCAAGCCAATATTAGAGATATAGAATTACCAAATCAGAGCTTTTGATCACACTTTTATTAAGTAAACCTGTTTTGTTTCTTAAAAAAGAAACACTGTTTGTTCAAAGATTCAATCAATTTAACTACTTTTTCGCATATCCCAGGTTTTTGAAGAAATTATTTGGTGTGTACTGCTATTGAGAGACTAAGGCACCAACATTGATTTCTTTGCAGAGTTAATTCTCTACTGTGAGAAATCTTTTATAACTGAAAAGTCAATATGAAACTTTAGGTAAAGAGATTGTTAATCAGCGGGTACATAAGACTAATGGAAAATCTGAAATAATAAAATTAACATAACTGATTTTGACATGTAATACCTAATATACATTTTTCAACAATGATAAAACGCACTTAGGAAAGTTCAAAATGTGTAGGTTGTGTAACTCCTCTATTTTATATTTATTGCTTCAAGACGTCAGTTTAGATTCCCAGCTTTAATTGGATTGTCTCAAATCCAGGTAGTAGAGATGTGCTCCTTGTTCGGGCTGTATGTGTACCTGTTAAATGGAAGGCGCTCATCACGAGGCCAGCAAGTGAGGGGTGGGGGGCGAGAGCCTCGCAATGTGTGGCAAACAGTATTGCCAGGCTTCAAATTTTATTGCCGTCATTTTTGACGAGCAAGTCGCTAGTGAACTATAACATTTAAGCAATTGTATAGCACTCCAAAAGATTAAAAAAAAAAAAAAAAAACTATTTCGAAAAATGGTGTTGAAAATTATATATTTGGCAAATTTTAGGTGATTAGTGCAGCAATCTTCCTCCTTCAGTCGGGCTTGATAAGGCTGTTATGGCCAAACCTACCCAGCAGATCTTTCAGGTTCTTTTGATTCCTTGACCAAGGCAGCCAGATGTTCCATTGCATTAATACGGCATTTAAAAATATGAAGACAGGATCAGCATAAGAAAATATTCAGAAACTGATTTTATTGTTGTTGAAATTCATAGCAGGTTCAATAGATGTATATTTAAACTTTAACTGATAACATTCTGTAACAATCTTACAGTCAATGACAATGTTTCATATGCCAGGTATAATAACATCCACTTTACTAGTTGTACAGGACCAGGGCTTTATATCGCTTTAATAGTTATCAGTGTTGGGGACGTTTGCGATGTTGGTAACGCACTTGCTTCCCTTGCAAAGCAAGACGGCAGCGCTAATTGCGATGCCCGGGCGTTACCAACACCTGACGGGGGCTGCAATGAGCGCCGAAGGCCTCCAGCACTCATCAGAGGCCCCCAGGGCTCGCAACACCCTGCAGTACCTGGTTCCTGCAAGCAGCTCAAGTACATACCTGGATACCACCCTGCCATCAGCGCCGGACTCTGTCTTCTCCTCTGTGCCTCCCGTCCTCCGACCGTAACTACTTTCTGGATGAAGCCACTCAAATGCACGGCTTGATCCAGAAACTAGTTCCGGCTGGAGGACGGGAGCTGCATAGGAGGTGAGTTTGGTGCTGCTGGCAGGGATGCATCCAGGTATGAGACAGAGGAGGGGGGAAGGAGAAAAGGGAGGGAGAGGAGGTGAACATAGACACAAGGGGGTAAAGGGAGAGGGGGAAAGGAGACACGAGGGGGTAAAGGGAGAGGGGGAAAGGAGACACGAGGGGGAAAAGGGAGAGGGGGAAATGAGTCACGAGGGAGTAAAGGGAGGGGGAAAGAAGACACAAGGGGGTAAAGGGAGAGGGGGAAAGGAGATACGGGGGTAAAGGGAGAGGGGGAAAGGAGACATGAGGGGGGAAAGGAAGAGGGAGAAAGGAGGCACGAGGGGGGAAAGGGAGAGGCAGAAATGAGACACCAGGGGTGAAAGGGCGAGGGGGGAAGGGAGAGGGGGAAAGGAGGAATAGGAGAGGGGAAAATAAGATACAGATTAGGGGAAGGAGACACAGGGGAGAGAGGGGAAGGAGACACAGGGGAGAGAGGGGAAGGAGACACAGGGGAGGGGGGAAGGAGACACAGGGGAGGGGGGATGGGGACACCGGGGAGGGAGAGGTGGGGAAAAGACACAGGGCGGGTTGACCAAGATAAGTGGTCGGGTTGGCCAAGGCCAGCAATGAACAGGAAAGCTAAAGCTATCTTCCAGATATCTTATTCCATATATATATTAATCGAATCGGACAGTGATAGCTGTTATCTAACACACTTCAGTCAGAGCAGCCTTTACCACAGAGCAGGATTACATAACTGAATCTCAACATGACAGTTACAGATTACCTCATCACATTCTAAATCCGTCAACTCTTCATAAACCAAACATGCAACATACAGAATCTATCATAAGTCAAACACACACAGAGAGGCAACATAACATTAACAGTAATTAACATACATAGGGTAATCAACATAAAATAGATATATTAAAGAACTATGAAACATATTATAAAAATACTGAGCCCAGTCCCACAACCCCATAAATAAGAGTCCAAAGGGGCAAGGTGGTCAGGCCATCATGACAATTAGTATAGTATATAGTAACATAGTTTCGTGAAGAAATGATGTTTTTCCTTGTTGTGATACTAATCATTCCATCTTCATCCCTTCTGGATTCAACTATGTCCAAAGTTCCCCATTTGTCTTTTTGAATCTTAAATTAAAAACTGAATAATATTTACATATCATGAGAAGAAATGAAAGTGGATATATTAAGTTTGAGATCATCATGCTGTTTAAGTTGAGGGTTGAGGGTTGAGGGTTGTTAAGTGACAAGATTTTGTGCTTGGACCAAATAATAACTTCTTCATAAGCTTGAGGAAGCTCAGAGGTTTATAGGCTGACAGATCTGTCTGGCATTCTTTTAGTATAAAAGGTCTCACACAGAGTCGAACATGACTGAACAACAACATAGTATACAGGTACATGTTAAACATATATTAAAAAAAAAGCATTAAATAAATGTAGTGTCCTGCCAGTGGAAGCTGCCATTTTTGTTTCATTAGTATAGGAGTTCCAATTTTTCCCCTCAATGCTGATTCTCATGTTCGAACACTGAGTTTCCAAGGTTATTTTAGTAATAAAACCTTATTGGATTTCCTCTCTTCGTCCAAAAAACAGAACGGTAACAAGGTTACCACAAAACTTCAAGTAATCCTCTTGTTCATACAAAACTGAACTAGAAACTCTGTTCTAATTTCCCACCCCATGACTGACGTCATTTTTACCACACATGGTCATCTGATCAGTTTCACTTAACTGCAACCTCATGCAAGACAAGCTTGATAGAGCAAGTAACACTATGAATGCTCTGATTGGTCACATGTCTGCTCTGCATCCTCCATTTCAAATCAGTTCAATGGAAATGTTATGTGTTAATTGAAATCAACTGGTGTTTTTAAACTGCATGGGGGATTTGACAAAATAGTTTTATGTATCACCCGACTGAAATAGTATGTCCATTTACACCCAAGATGGAGATGTACATACTGGATTGCAATTTAAATATGGTAAAGGCAACTTAAATGGTATTAACACAAAGTATAAATGATTATCCCCTTCTAGATCGCTACCTTGTAGTGGTGAAGGGACTTGTGTACCTCAGTGATCCTGTGAGCTATACCATGTAGAGTCACCGAAGATGGGCAGGTCATAGCAGAGAGGTCAAACAAATCAGGGTCCACTGGAGAAGGAACTGACAACCCACTCCAGTATCTTTGGCAAAACATTTTTTTTAGATAAGCACAACCAGAAACACAGCGAGATGTGCCTGGATACAGCAGACCAAATGGACATTAAGAGTCGGACTTGCCTGAACGAATGAACAACAGCAAAATAGGTGTTGATTCTAGTTTTATCCATTGATGTTAAAATGGAGTCATGACAGGACCTACAATAATTAGATTTTAGCTTTTTTATTTTATTAAAATACTAAAGAAAAGGAAATAATGAAGAGTTGAGTACCTAAGACAAAAGCTGAAGGGTGTGCAGAGAAGAGTGAGTTTGGCAGGTACCCATAAGATATTTGGAGGTCCATGGGATACAGACTATCCAATTTACAGATGACCCGTACTTAAGAATGGGCTCCCAAGGCTTTTTTTTATGAGTTTGTTTTAATGTTCTATTTTAATTAAAAGAGAGAGCACAATAGTTTCTGTAATGTATTATACTATATTATTATCACCACGTGTAAGCCATTATAGTGCTGCTGCTGCTGATATTATTATTCAGGGATTCATGTTCCATACAAATCCAATTTAAAAATGTTCTCAGTAACAATGTTTGACATGGACTCCTTGCTCACTATGCCTTAGGGAGTACGGCTGCACCACACTGACGAGGCCCACAGAGGCCGAAATGCATCTGGGGTTTGCTGTTTCTCCTGTTCAGGATAGAATTGCCTGGTATTTCTGGGCTGGATCACTCTCTTTTGAGTGAGACCAGACTGATACACTACAAGATATTTCTCCCTGTGAAGGGCACAAGTGGCTAAAAGAGGTTGCTCTCTGAATAGGCAACCAGACCTAGAGAACAAACCTACCTCAGGTATTGTCCGTTCTCAGAGCGTTGTTGCTGTCTGTAGTACACATAACTCAAAAGGTACCCTGTACAGCATTTGCTTGATGCATCCATTTATATTAGACACTTAAAAATAACTATAGGAAAACAGTGCAAATTATTTACACTTGTTTATTTTGAATATTTCCAAAAATATGTCTTGATTTTAGTAATGTGACACAGAAAAGATCCCAATTATTGAGAAGTAAACATTAATAGAATTACAACTGGTTTTAAAAACAAATTCTAAGTGGAAGTATCTTAGAATTAATATAGAAGTTAAAGCTATTTTACATATAAATTAACTGTATTATCCACCACGTGCACCAATAGGTTTATCAACATAAATTAAGATTGAAAGGCGTTAGTAAACACAGAGACAATTAACAAATTAAGTGTCTCTGACCATTTGTAAGATGGCCATTGTTTTTCATTTAAAGGCATACTCCAGTTTCATGGATTATGAATGCATCTGATAGAGGAGAATCTGTAGTGTATGAAACATTTTTTTGCATGACAACATCCCAAAATAAACATTAACAAACTTATCATAAAGTTGCTAAATCTCTTCAGTTTGCCAACAGTCGATTTTGAGAGTTAACACCTCTGGAAATCCCTGCTTTTTTTTTGGACCAATCACATTGTGCAGGAAAGCATCATGGGGTGTGTAGTTTTATTTTGCACAAGGAAGCAAGGAGGAGCCCAGACATAGCTCTGTGGATCTCTGCACTGTGTTACTGTTAGCTTGAAGATTAATATACGTTTAAAAAAAACATACTCAAATGCAGGGTTTCTATTGGTAGGTGCCAAGTGCCTATGTCAGCAGCTCTGGGGGTGTGGAAACCACATTTTATTTTAAATAAAATAAATCTGTGTGTGTATATAATAACGTGTAATGTGTATGATATAAGCAACAAGTGTTAGATTACATTAGATATACCTTTATCACCCTTTACCAATACTAATTTTATGTTTGTTCAAGGGTGTTTTTTCAGTTAATTTAAATATAAAACTTTTTATGAATTTTAAGGCACTACCACCTATATATTTTTAATTAGAACCATTTGCAGTTAAGATTATTTATGTGTACTTTTAATTTTAATCAATAAATTAGATTTTTTTATCAGTTTAAATTATTTATCTTATTCCTAATCTGTTCAGATTCTGCATTTGATCCGTTTTTCTCATTTAACTGAAAAATAAAGGTCGCTGTTCTCATTTGATAGCCAGGAACAGATTAACATGCAATGCGTGTAAGTGATAATGAGAGGAAGACGTGGACTTTGTTCAGCATTTCCTTAAATTATAGTGACAGCTCCTGGAAGGCACGGGATTACACAGGAATAAACTGGCCCTACTTAATGATTTTAAAGACTATTTCATCCCATAATCAAGTTGTTCTCTAAGTTTATTCTTAGAGCATAGGAAAAAATGGTTCTAAATGTAATTAGCCATTTTTTCTAAAGTGAACCATTCCCAACTTATTCAGGATCGTTTGATCTGTATTCTTATGGAAATGAACAGCTACAAAATACTAATTAGCTACCTTCATGTGCTGATTAATATCAGTATGTTTGTGTTTTTTTCCATATTTAAATCCTCTCTCCCACACACACACACCTATCAAGCACTCTGTGCAGTTTTGTTTGTGTTGCACAGTCATGTCTGACTCTGTGACCTCATGTACCATAACACACCAGATACATCTTATATGTCCATGGTCATGCTGATCCACTTGGTTTTCATGGCAGATATACTGGAGTGGCTTGCCAGTTTCTTCTCCAGTGGGCTACAGCATACAGCTCCTGGTATTCCTAGGTGGTCTCCCATTCAAGTACTGACCAGGCCAAACTCTGCATGGCTTCAGGGTGGTGTGAGCTCTTCGTTCCCTGACTAGAATCAAACCCAGGTCGCAGCGATGAACGCACAAAACACTCAACTTAAATGCTACAATGTTGCCATCAAATGTAAATGATAAAAGCTTCAAATGAATAAACAAATCATATCTTTGTTTGATTACATTGACCTACGGTAACATTTAAATTATCTTATTTTAAACATTTTAATTTATTTTTGAATGACAAGTAATTGATCTATAGTATAGAAAAAATGCATTAAATATAGACAGTGTGGGATTGTCCTGATGTTATAGGCAACAGAGGAGCCGTGAGCCTTATCAATGTCTGAACTGCAACATATTGTGCTTTTTTTTACAATTGGTTTTGATATAAATAAGATAAGAAAACCTAATTAAGAGTCTCCATGAGTCTATTTTTATACTTCCTCTTAACTCGTTAGTCAGATAACGACAGATCAAACACAACCGCCTGGGATAAGTAGTGTGGCATGAAGGAGCTTTGTATTTTCATATAAGAGTTTCTCTGTGCAGCACACTCACACTTGATTACCACCCCTGCAGGTTGTCCATTACTTGCATCTACCACTGCTGGTGTTTGTTTTCCTTCCTCTCTCTGTTTGGCAGAGATAAGCAGCAGCTGAGCCTGCTTATGCCATTACCATCCCCGAAGATTGTCCATTCCCTGCATCAACTACTGCTGCTGGTGTTTTTTTTCCTTCCTCTCTCTGTTTGTCAGAGCTAAGCAGCAGCTGAGGCTACTTTTGTCTCATCATCACCACTGTAGGTTGTCCATTCCCTGCATCAACTACTTCTGCATGTCTCTCTCTCCACTTACTCACCTCTCACTCTCTCCATTCTAAACACACACACATTGTTGACACACATATTATGGAAGCCTCCAGGGTCCAGTATTATTTTTTCTTTAAAATTAAAACTAACTTTTTTTCCTGCATTATTATACTCTTAGCCTCAACGTTTTTATATATTTTTCACTGTACAGTAATAATTTATGTTCTCCCCATCAAAGTAAAAATAAAATCTGTTTATTGTACGAGTTTGTATAAAGCTACAGAAAGGATTGTGCTTTATAAATAAAGTATAGTAATACCACTCAATGTTTGTATTCAGCAAACTTTCAGCCTCTTATATATGCCTCTTTCCTTTACATTTGTTGAGAAAGATCTCTGTTTATGGAGAGTAAAGAAAATAATGGAATTTCTTTTAAAGCAACACATGTATCCTCAGTGCAGCAGTGAAGTGTTTAATGAGGGTTGTTTGTGAATTTCCCCTGATGCATATACTCAATGTACAATTAATGGAGTTGAGACGGCATGCCATGTTTTGCTAGGTGGCTAAAGTAATTGTTGTTCAGTGTGCTTTTAGTCTATCTTCTGTTTAAAGAGTCTGTTTAGGCAATTCATTTTTCTTGTGTAATTGTGATATAAAATTGGCACTTCACTCACTTCTAAGAAGCCTCCAGAATAACAGAATCTACATTTCTGCAACTGCCACCTTCCTGTTCTGTCTCATGGTTGTTGTCATCTTTTATAAGTGTGAACTAAGATCACACCCATATGAAAGGGGCTTCAAACTACCCACTACCAGTTTAATGCTGCTGCATACAGGTAGTATGGAGCTACTCCCATGTGACATGGCTTCAGGTCACAGCTGTGCAAGATGTCAGATCTCATGAGAGAGAACAGGAAGAAGGGGAGACTCTTAAGATAAGAATCTATTACTCTGGGTCTTCTTAGGTGTAAGTGAAATGTACAATTTTTATCACATTGCATTGATGAGGATGGTCTAAATTAATATACTTAGTTAAACATATACAGTAAACTCCCGATTATTCGGCACTCAACCAACCAGGACTCTCAAGCAACCGGCACCTGCCTCTATTACCCGTTTGACAAAAACTCTCACTTAATCTGCTTTATCCAGCACAACCGGCATCCGATTGTTTAATTTTTTTTATTTTTTTAAATAATTGTTTTCCCCTTTTTTTTTTTTTAAGCTTAAAATGACTCTGATTAGCAGAAGCTGTTGTATAGAAAGTTTAAGGGGTTTTAGGGGGTTTGGGGTTAATTAGGGCTTTTAAATTAGTGACTCTCAGGCAATAGGCAAACCCTGTAGGTGCCGGATAACGGAGAGTTTACTGTATATGGAAACCACATAAAATACAAAGTCTTTTGGAAGAGTCTCCAAGTCATCTAGGATAGATTTGAAGATATTACATATCGATAGAAATTTACTGTCTGCTTGTTACTAGTGGGAAATCTGTGCCCTATGGGCATAGTTAGATCAGAGCTGTATAACAGGGCACCCAACATGAGAACAAGAAACCATGGAAAGGCTTCAGAAGGTGAGAATCTGTTACTCTAGGGGCTTCTTAAAGTAAATGACATGTAAATTGTATAACTATTACATAGCGGAAGATAAAATTAAGTAATCCACTTTCATAACAAACCAAATACATTGAATAAACAGTCCCTTTAAATGCCCATCCCCATATAAAAATGTATTATGCAGTGAGCCCATTTGTGCAACAGTGTGTTTTTGCTACAGCCCAATTGTACAATGTGTGTACAGTGCAAAAGGGACTTACTCAAAGGGCAAATTCCATCTAAAACGATGTGTATTTTATATTAAAGAGCACTCTTAGAGAAAATCTACATCTATGTAAAAGTTATGAACTTTGCCTAGCATATTAGTTACTGCTCCATGTTTTTAGAGAGCAGAAGCCCCTATTTAAAGTTGTATTTCTGTTACTGACACTTGGAATGCTGAGCTGATTGGGCCAAGAGTTCAACCTCCTGTAAATTGCAGCTGCAAGTTTTCAATCTTTGGGGAAAGCACTATGGATTCTAAGCTCCAAGACAGGGCCCTCCATTCTTTGCTATGTGTTATTATTGTTATTGTTTTTGCCTTGAACTTAACCCATGTATAGCGCTACGGAATATGTTAGTGTGTTAGGAATAAATAATATTATTATTATTATTATTATTAACTAGAATATTGCCCGTCAAAAAATGACGGCAATGAAATTGTAAGGTAGCTAATGCTGTTTGGTGTATAATACTGAAATATGTAATAGATTACTAAATGAATATACTTTACCTATTTTGAAGCATTGTGTTGAAGAGCTGGCAATCTGTTTTGATGTTGCTGGAGCATTAGTGGTGTGGAGCTGCTGTGTAAGCATGCTGAATGTGTGCACTGTGTGGTATGAATATCTGTAGGTCGTTTGTGGCGTTTTGCGAGTTTCTAGTGGTGTTTTGCGAGTTTAGAGTGCTGTAGCCTCGTTTTCGTTTTGTTCGGCGGCCATTTTTTCTCTCGCTTACAGTTTTTTTTAGTCTCTAAACTCTTTTATTTCGAGTAAAATGAAGGTCTAAGTGGCATTTTTGAGGTCCTGGGTGCTCCCTCTTGGTGTAGGTAAGGTTTTTATGTATGTGCTGTGTGTATGTATTGGGTTTTACATTTTGTAATGTTCGCGAGTTGCGTCCGAGTGTTGCGAGGCCGTAATGTGTGTGTCGTGCTCTTTGGGTTGCGACGTGAACTTTGCGAGGGTCGCAGTTGCTGGCATGGAGCGCCTTCGGCGCTCCATGCCAGCAACTGCGGCCCTCGCTTTGCGAGGTCCTCAGGTGCTGGCATGGAGCGCCTACGGCACTCCATGCCAGCAACTGAGGCCCTCGCTTCGCGAGGGTCCTCAGTTGCTGGCAAGGAGCACCTTCGGTGCACCATGCCAGCAACTGAGACCCTCGCCCAGTGCCCTCGCTTTGCGAGGGCCTTGGCTCGCTACGCGAGCCCGCAGCGTTAGCAACAACTCGTACGCTCACAACTATATATGTGATTACTATATAATGTGTAGATGTACCGGCTGGGCATGCTCTTGTACATTATTATTATTATTACTATATAATGTGTAGATGTACCGGCTGGGCATGCTCTTGTGCATTATTATTATTATTACTATATAATGTGTAGATGTACCGGCTGGGCATGCTCTTGTGCATTATTATTATTATTACTATACAATGTGTAGATGTACCGGCTGGGCATGCTCTCTGCGTGTACGCTTTCTCTATCTGCACCCTATGTGCACTGCTGTCTGTGTGCAATCTCTGTCTCTGTACCCCTCACTCTCTTTGTCAATCTCTCTGTGTTCACTCTTTCTCTCTCTGTACCCCTCCCTGTCTGTGTGCTCTCTGTGTGTGTGTGTGTGTGTGTGTGTGTGTCTTTCTCTCTCTCTTTGCGCGCTTTCTCTCTGTGTGATTTCTGTCTGTGCACTCTCTCTGCACACTCTTTGTGTGCTGTCTGTGTGCTCTCGCCCTCTGTGTTGATCTCTGCGTGCTCTCTGTGTGTGCGCTTTCTCTATCTGCACCCTATGTGCACTGCTGTCTGTGTGCAATCTCTGTC
The DNA here is from genome assembly GCA_027410445.1 of Discoglossus pictus. Classification (NCBI taxonomy): domain Eukaryota; kingdom Metazoa; phylum Chordata; class Amphibia; order Anura; family Alytidae; genus Discoglossus; species Discoglossus pictus. Next base: position 124,025,455 of record CM050170.1, read on the forward strand.
TCTGTACCCCTCACTCTCTTTGTCAATCTCTCTGCACTCTCTGTGCGCTCTATCTGTGAACTCTCTCTGCGCTGTCTTTGTGCTCCCTCACTGTCTGTGTGTGCTCTTGCTCTGTAATTCTCTTTATGTCTCCCTCTCTCTCTGTACTTGACTCCCTCTCTCTCTGTACCTGTCTCCCTCTCTCTCTGTACCTGTCTCCCTCTCTCTCTGTACCTGTCTCCCTCTCTCTCTGTAGCTGTCTCCCTCTCTCTCTGTACCTGTCTCCTTCTCTCTCTGTAGCTGTCTCCCTCTCTCTCTGTACCTGTCTCCTTCTCTCTCTGTACCTGTCTTCTCTCTCTGTACCTGTCTCCCTCTCTCTCTGTACCTGTCTCCCTCTCTCTCTGTACCTGTCTCCCTCTCTCTCTGTACCTGTCTCCCTCTCTCTCTGTACCTGTCTCCCTCTCTCTCTGTAGCTGTCTCCCTCTCTCTCTGTACCTGTCGTCTTCTCTCTCTGTACCTGTCTCCCTCTCTCTCTGTACCTGTCTCCCTCTCTCTCTGTACCTGTCTCCCTCTCTCTCTGTAGCTGTCTCCCTCTCTCTCTGTACCTGTCTCCCTCTCTCTCTCTCTACCTGTCTCCCTCTCTCTCTGTACCTGTCTCCTTCTCTCTCTGTAGCTGTCTCTCTCTCTCTCTGTACCTGTCTCCCTCCCTCTCTCTCTGTACCTGTCTCCCTCTCTCTCTGTACCTGTCTCCCTCCCTCTCTCTCTGTACCTGTCTCCCTCTCTCTCTGTACCTGTCTCCCTCTCTCTCTCTGTACCTGTCTTCTTCTCTCTCTGTAGCTGTTACTCTCTCTCTGTGCGCTCTATCTGTGAACTCTCTCTGCGCTGTCTTTGTGCTCCCTCACTGTCTGTGTGTGCTCTTGCTCTGTAATTCTCTTTATGTCTCCCTCTCTCTTTGTACCTGACTCCCTCTCTCTCTGTACCTGTCTCCCTCTCTCTCTGTACCTGTCTCCCTCTCTCTCTGTACCTGTCTCCCTCTCTCTCTGTACCTGTCTCCCTCTCTCTCTGTACCTGTCTCTCTCCCTCTCTGTACCTGTCTCCATCTCTGTACCTGTCTCCCTCTCTCTCTGTACCTGTCTCCTTCTCTCTCTGTAGCTGTCTCCCTCTCTCTCTGTACCTGTCTCCCTCTCTCTCTGTACCTGTCTCCCTCTCTCTCTGTACCTGTCTCCTTCTCTCTCTGTACCTGTCTTCTCTCTCTGTAGCTGTCTCCCTCTCTCTCTGTAGCTGTCTCCCTCTCTCTCTGTAGCTGTCTCCCTCTCTCTCTCTCTGTACCTGTCTCCCTCTCTCACTTTGCTGTCTTTCTCTGAAATGCAAATGGCCGCCACGCTTCTGTTAAAATCAGTTTTTAGGCCCACCCCCACTTACATCATAGCCACGCCCCCTTTATGATGTCAGCGTTAGCAACATTTTCTGCTGCTCACAACTATATATGTGATAATAATAATAATAATAATAAAATGATGATATTTGCTGTTTTTCAGTAGCTCACATCACCTAGCATAAAGAGGTCTTGTAGCAATAAGGGCTATATATTACACATATAATTGAACTTCTATAAGTGAACTCTTTCCAATAAGAGCAACTTGTGTTTAGGTGAAGCTTCTAGTTTAAAGGACCACTGTGATGCACAATAGTAGGGGTAGGTGTATGTTGGTTCTTGACTGACAAATCCACCCCTACCCAAGTCACTCTAACATACCTGTGCACAGAAATCCTGATCTGTTAGACCAATGTTCCATATGGTATGCCATAGTCTACTCAGCCTTGCTACTGTATATATATATATTGTACCATGTTTATTACAAAAAAAATAAAAACACAAACAATTCACAAATCAATGAACCACAAGATTGTAGGTTTCTTCAGATAATGATAAAAATGTCCATTCAGTCTAGGATAATAGGCTCCCCAGGGGAGTCAGCCTGCACTAATAACACAAGATGATACACTGATACAAGCGGCCTCGCTGTGGATGAGTAACAACTCTGGATTCAGGAGAAAGAAATAAGAAAATTGCATTTTCTTGACACTTATGTATATTCCAGAGATCCCTATCTTACTCTAGGCAACAGCTTAGTGTATTGGAGAATTACATTGGCCTTTTTATAAGCAATCTGTGAGTGTATGCAGTTTTATATAGATATGAATTAAGATAAGTAAAATTAAATGTGTGAAACCCTAGAATGAGATGTTCAATATAAAGTGCCAGAAAGACATTAAAAACATGCAAGCTGCAAGAAAAACACATTTTCTACCAGAAATCAATAGTCTACAAAATGTGAAAATCTAAGCAGTCTATCTGAAAAAAGTAGAGGAATTTCTTTTTAATCTCTAATACATAAGGATGACATTGTGTTAATTCTATTTTATTATTTTTAAAGGGACCTTTGAAGTATATTTATAGAAAAATGAAGAACTTGACTTGATAATGTCCTTTTTTATATGTTTCTCATATTGATTTAATCTTGTTGTTTAGTTGTGTCCAAATCTCCATGACCCTATTGACCGCAGCATGCCAGACACATCTGTCAGCCACTGCCCATCTGAGCTTGCTCATGCTCATTGCTTCAATAACCTCATCTATCCATCTCTGCCTCTGCCACCCCCATCTTCATGTGTCTTCAATCTTTCCCAGTATCAGCATATCCTGTCTTCTTATGATATAGCCAGGTATTTGGGCTTTCGATTCATTGTCACACCTTCCAGTGTATAGTTTGTCTTGATTTCCTGTAATATTGATTTATTGGATCTTCTTGCAGTCCAAGGGACTGAAAGCAGTTTTCTCCAATCCCACAATTCAAAGGCATCAATTCTATGGCGCTCAGCCTTCTTCATGGCCAGCTTTCACATTTTGTTGGTTAATGCTGAGAATACCATAGTTCTAACTATGTTCACCTTTGTTGATAGTGTAATATATTTATTTTTTAATAGCTTGTCCAGACTTGCCATTGCTTTCCTCCACCGAAGCGAATGGTGCTCAGACTTCTTTATGGTCCAGCTCTCACATGCATTGGTTACTTCTAGGAACATCTAACTATACTAACTATACTGACCTATTGTTGATGGTGTAATATTTTTGCTTTTTAATAGCTTGTCCAGACTTGCCATAGCTTTCCTCCACAGAAGCAAATGTCTTTTAATTTCATGGCTGCAGTCACCATCTGCGGAGGTCTTGGATCCCAGGAAAATAAAATAAAATCTAGATTTAATCTAGCAAAAAAAAAAAAAAAGAACCAAAATATAAATAAATGGTCATTTTCAATTTTGAGTTGACCCAAAATTGGGAAAAAGATGTAAAAGATGTAAAAGTTTCTCTAAACATGGTTATTTATTTGCTTCTACGGGTACTTGTAGAATCTTAAATTACATTTGCATATTGGATTTCCAAGAAATTGTTACAGTAACTGAACCTGGTATCTATAATATATTATTAGCTAATTTTAGGTTCTCTAAACAATTTATATGCCAGAGTAAGATGTACAAATCTTTCCTTGCAGATGTTTTTCAGCAGGAGAGCAAGAAAACATTTGCGCTCACTGTGATCCTGCTGTGCTAGAACATTTTCAAGCTGCAAACATTTTTTTCTTTTTCTGGAAGCATGAACAATACCCAAACTAGAAGGTTATACAAATGGCACACTCACCGCCAATTATCTGAGACGATATGAAGATCCACTTTGTGTTCATATCAGATTGACAGAGCAATTTTTTAAATCATGGGCACTCAATGTTCTTTGAATGTGAACTGGATGGTTAAAATGAAGAGAAATTTTGAGCTTCATTTCCATTTAAAAACATACATATGTATAGGCATATATTATGGGCATGTTTCATGGAGAACAAAAAATACATTGAAACAGAGAAATCTTGATTAATTCTAATAACACATTTAAAACCAATGTGGTTTTCCAATAGAGGACAATAATATTAACATCAAAATGTAATAAACTATGATCCTCGAAAGGGATACCTCCTTAACTGTAAGGCTTAAAAGCACCAAAACTAGCTTAAGGCCCTGTCCATAATGGACACACAATTACAGGACCAAGTAGTGAATGCTTTTACTATTTAACTGGAGGTAACTTAAAACACATTTTGTAGTGTTACAAATGCAAGCAGTGCAAAAGTATCTATTATCTCTGCTAATTGCAGGGTGTATAAATTGGAAAATAAATTAGTTTGTCGGCATATCTGCTAAGTGGGGAAAAATAAGCACTAGATAATATAACACTTCATTGGACTGTTAAAAAAAAGTATTTATTGTATGAATAATGAAAAGTCTTCCAAAAAGTTAATAAAAATCTTTTAAACTAGAATGGAAAACTTGTCATGAAAAGGGCAGTTTTAGCCTTTGCCTGACAAGCATTTCGCTGTTCAATTCAACTTTGATAAAGGCAAAGTAAGGACCATGGAATATGCACAGAAATATCTATATTCTGTGTGTACCTGGCACTTTCTGGCACTGTATATTTTCATAGACACTCACAATTTGTCTATATAGGTATGTTGTAAACTTATTAATGGGATAATGCAAGAGGAAAGGAGAAGGAACTGGGTCAGTGAAGGAGTACACAAACAGTAACTGACCTAGGGCAGCTTAAAACCTAGCCTCTGGGATAAACAATACTGCTTTGGTAACACAACCGCTGGGCTTATGTAGGAAGGCTAAGATGGAGCACAAATCAGATATATGGGGTCTAGGGTGTGTAAGAACACGTGACATGCTCAGTTAAAACTGAGGACTGGCTGCATTTAATCAAATATTCAATTCTGAGGACAGGGCAGTTAGCAAGCAAGCAAAACCAGGAGCAACGGGGTATTCAAATGAGTTAAATTTGCTTTATTCAGTATTTTCAGAAACTATCTGCAACTGGCTAACGGCTAGAAGGAGCTTAGATGAGCTAAAATTCTTCACTTTAAGGAGTTGTTAAGGAAAACCTTTTTATATTTGTGAAGTACTGTATGGAAAGGTATAATATTCAGCTATATTCAAGAGTTAAACATCATGCTCAACCTTTGCCTTGTTGGCTGCTGACCACAGGGTCTGGACATTCCATACAAATATCTACAAACAACCTTCAGGGGATTTTTATTTTGCCAGCAGGGTCTTTATTTTTATATGTATGCATAGGATTTATGTGCTTTTCCTACCCTTGGTACTTCTCCTTATCACCAAGAAATAGATCGGTAAATGGAATATGTTGCAATTTGCTGACCACCTGAGTCTGTTAGCCACATACAACTGCCTTGTAAGCTATTTATGTACCCGATAAAAATCCAAATAATGGGAGGGCAAAGCCCTATATAATGTTCTGCCATAATGCCTATTAAACTGAGACACTTTGATATCACTACCTTGTGTTTGTCATTCTGATATCTGAGCC